>VZQC01011102.1:376884-442936 GCA_009823505.1 Rhizomys pruinosus
CTGTGGAAGAGGGGGCATGGTAGAATGTAAGGGCTGCGATTGGGGTGAATGGTGAAACTACAGCAAAGTAGTCTGGACACTCATTTGATCAACTTGATTGAACATACAACCCCTCACCCCCTGCTGGATGGTGGGGCTGTGGGGGTTTGGGCACAACAGCCTGCAAATTGGTTTTACATGAAGGATGCTTGTACTCATGGATTATCACTTATTGCTAAAAAATGAAAAAAAAAACTGAGAGAAAGATGCAGGACAGTTATGGCAGAATGCATGATCTGGGATGGGGTGGGGGTGGGGGGAAAGGGAAAGGGAATTATGCCTGAACTGAATTGGAAAATGATGTATGAAATGCACAAAGCATGGATAAAATAAAATAAAATAAAATAAAAAAAGAATGGAAAACTTTCAAAATTCTTACAGTAATTATGCTAAAATGGTAGGATTAAGAATGTCTACTTTTGGATTTCAGCAGAAAGGCAAGTCTTAACTCAATATTACATTTACTTCTCAGTAACCTAAACAAGGGATAGCAAATGGAAATAAGGAAACAATAAAGACCGAAGAAATCAATTAAACTGAAAACAGAAAAATGAAGATAGTCAATGAAACAAAGAGATGATCCTTTGGAAAGAGCAATAAGGACAAACTTTTAGGAAAAGACAGGTTAAAAAAACCCACAAAACAAACCCCACAAATTAGTCCTATCAATAATGTAACAGAGCTAATGGTCTATACACAGAAGATATCAAGAGGATGAGGGAACACGGAACACAGACTGTGACACTGTGGTATCTGATTTCTAACTATGCTGGGCCTATGTTGCCATTTTATCTTTACATTCCAAATATTCTATACAAAAATCTGACAACTAGACAAAACAGTTCAATTCCTAAAAAAGCTACCATAAGTTAGAAAAAAATAGAATATCATATTAAGAAAACTGAATTCAAAAGTTAAAACTTCCCCTAAACAAATCTCTGGGCCAAAATATTTTCACAAGAGAATTCTACCAAATATTTAAATAATTCATAATGTCTACCCAATAACCTCTAGAAAATGTAAATGATAATTCCAATTTGCATAACCCAAGTAGTATCTTGATATATAACTAGATCAGGTTCAAAATACAAAATCAAAGATCAATAGTCCTTATGAATATAAATGGAGAAAAACAATCCCAAGGAATCTTTAAGAAACTCCATAAATAATAAGGTCATGGTCAGACAAATTCCAATGAGTCAATTACCTGTGTTCCAGCATCTAGCTGTCTTAGGGACCAATATATAAACTTTATAAAAGGCTCATGAAGTTTGGCATTCACAAATGGCATCCACTGTAGTTGTTCTGTCATCATAGGCAAAAGCTAAGAATAAAATGATGGAAAACAAAAGTACAGCATATTTAGACATATATAATTAACTGCAATTTTCCAAAAATGAACTAAATGATTTTTAGGATTGTTTTAACAATTTCTTCAAAGAAGCCAACTGAAATTTTGATAATTCATTCAATATGCAGATTGTTTGGGGGTAGGGAACTGATACCTTTTTAAAAAGTATTTTATTTATTTTTATTTTATGTGTATGAGTGTATTATCTGCATGTATATAAGTGCATCTGTGTTATGCAACACCCAGAAAGAGGGCATCAGACCCCGTGGAACTGGAGTTACAGACCTTGAGAAGCTTCCCTGTGGGTGCTGAGAATCAATCCCAGGTCCTCTGCAAGTCCTTCAGCCAGTGCTCTTAACTACTGAGCCATCTATCCGGCTTGGGAACTGATATCTTTAGGAATACTGGGTCTGCCAGAATATTTAAATCTTTTACATTTCTTTCAACTGTATTTTATGGTTTTCAGACTACATTTTATTTATTTTTAATTTTTTATTTATTTATTGTGTATGAATGTACTGTCTGCATGTAGGTCTGTGCACCCGTGTCGTGCAATGCCGTGGAGGTCAGAAGAGGGTGTCGGATTCCCCTGGAACTACAGTTCTCCTGGAATCAGAGTTACGGACGGTTCTCAGCCGCCATATGGGTGCTGGGGATCGAACCCTGGTCCTCTGCAAGAGCAGTCGGCTTTCTTAACCACTAGGCCATCTCTCCAGTCCCCTCAGACTATATTTTATATCAAAATTATAATATAGCTACTTATTATATTGGTCCATCTATTTTTTTTTTTTTTTTGTCCTTTTGAGACAGGGTCACCCTGTGGCCCCAGCTGTCCTGGAACTCATTATGTAGACCAGGCTGGCCTTGAACTCACAGAGATCTGCCTAGTCCCTGGGAGTGAAAGTGTGGCACCACCAACGCCACACTAAAGACAGTTCTTAGCTACCATGTGGGTACTGGGAACCCAGGTCCTCTCATAGGCAGCTCATGCTCTTATAAACTGCTGAGCCACCTCTCCAGCCCCAGTCCATCTATTTATCTTCATGTTGGTAGCCTGTGTGCTTACATTCCATCTGGAAGGATTCCCTTTAGTATCTCCAGAAGGATAGGACTAGTGGTTGGTGAGCTCCCTCAGCTTTTGTTTATATGAGAAAGTTGAAAAACAAAGCTTGCTGGGTGGAGTCCTCATTTCAGGGCTTTGTGCCACCCCACTGCCTCCAGACCTGCCCACAAGGACTCTGCTGAAAGATCTGCTCACATTCTCACAGCTGTTCCTTTGTGTGTGGCAAGCTGTTTTCCTCTTGCCTGCTGAAGATCTCTTTTATATTTGAAGTTTAGACAAGATGCTAATATACCTTGGGATTAGTCTCTTTGGTTCATCTTAGTTGGACTTCTTAGATGTCTGAATTTGTATTTCCTACTCTACTCTCCAAAAAAAAAAAAAAAAACGGAAAAAAAAATGAAGGTTCTCACTGTAATTAAAAAACAAACAACAAAACAAACAAACAAAAACACTTTCTCCTCCTCTCTTTTCTTCCCTAAGGCTAACATAATACATGCAACTGGTGATATGATGGTTTCACTGTGCATCCTTCAATCTCTTGCCGTGTTTTAAGGCAGTATGTCAGTAGGTCACTGGGAGCCAGGCTTTCAGATCCATAGCGGTGTCCCACTGTCCAGTTTGCTCTCTGCTTTGTGGTTGCAGTTAGAGGTGTGATCTCTCAACTTTCTTGTTCATAAGTATGCCAATCTGGTTGTAATTAATGATACCAGGTTTAGGTCCTCTAACTTTGTTGTGTGTGTTTTTTAAAGTTGAACATATGCCTTAAATGGTTAACAGGTCCTAACTGTGATAAAACATACAACAAATGGTTCCAGAGGCTGCCAAGGGCACTTTCTAAAACTTCAAAAATGAATGCTTGCACAACTCTATAGCCTTAGAATATTTAGTATCTATCTGCCCTGCGAAAGCCCTAAATGTCAACGTGACATAGCCCGCAAGTCCAGCTGACAACTAGAAGCACTCCAAATCTGGTTGCCTGTGAGGGATTAATTTAATTGATGGAGGAGGAATGAGGCCACCATTTTTCAGACAGCTGATCCTAAGCCATATAATGGCCTAGCGGTTAGAGCACCAAACCTGCTCTTGCAGAGGACCGGGTGCGATCCCCAGCACCCACATGGCGGCTTGAGAACCGTCTGAAAAATCCAATTCCAGGAGAAACTCCGTTTCCAGGGAATCCGGACCCCCTTCTGACCTCTGAGGCTTGCATGACACGGGTGCGAGACTTGCAAGCAGGCAGTACATTCATACACATACAGACATAAAAAAAAAAAAATTAAAAAGCCAATGATTGAGAGATTGTACGATGGACCAAGCCAGCAGAATATCCACCCCAGAAATTCTGATTCAAAGTTTCCTGGCCTTGAGTTCCCATGCCTGACTCTCTCAATGATGGAAACTATGACCTACAGTATAAAGGTGAAACACAACCTTTTCTCCTCCCCCATGGTGCTTTTGGTCATGTATTGTCACAGCAACAAAAAACTAGCACACTACCAGTTGTAAGGTCGTAAGTCCGCCTAAGTCAGGGATGTCCAGGAAGCCAACTGAGGTACAAGTTCCTAGAAAGTTACTGCAATCAGGCTCTATGATACCAGTCATGAGCCTCAGTTTATCTTGAGACGCTTCTACTGATACCAGCCACAGACCCCCATGCCCTAATCCCTCGTCTACTCTCCCCCACCTCCTGGTAAATTCACCTCCTGTGTGCCTGGGGATAAAACTACCATTCTGGGGACATTTAGTGTTGGTCATTCTAATCCTGACAAAGGCAGGCGAGCCCCCATGCCTGAAATAAACCCAACTCCCTTTTCAACGTCGGAGTCCCTGAACATTTTTTTTTTTTTTTTTTTGTCTTTTAAAAATTTTTAACAGGGGCTGGAGAGATGCCTAGCCGGTTTTAAGAGCACCGACTGCTCTTACAGAGGAACAAAGTTCGATCGCTCCCCACCACCCACATGGTGTCTGAGAAGAACCGTCGTGACTCCAAGTCCAGGGTAATCCAACACCATCTCTTGACCTCCATGGCATTGCACACACGGGTGCACAAACCCTGCATGCAGACAGTAACGTTCCCTACCATACAAAAAGCAAATTTAAAATTTTTTTAAAAAGTTGTTATAAATATACAGAGTTAACATCAATAAATGATTAGAACACAGCGCGTAGGATAAACATAGACAAGTTGTGAAGAAATGGGCTGTGATGGATTTAGAAAAAAAAAAAAAAAGACCTAAAAAGCAGTATATATTCATATGCCAAAATAAGTTTCAAAAAAGGGTTGTTTTGTGCTGGGCATGGTGGCGCATGCCTTAACTATCACTCCTGTAGACAGAGGCAAGTGATTTCTGTGAGTTCAAGTCCAGCTGTCACATAGTGAAGCCTCCAGTCCAGCTGGGGTTATAAGGAGACCTGTCTCAAAAGTACCAAAAACAACAACAAACGGTTCTATTATTTAAAAATTATAAACTGTACATCTTTTGAAAAGATATGACGACTTACTTATAATGGCCACAAATATTCAAATTCCTAATTGATTCTACTTGCTACTTTTTTTTTCTTTGCTTTTTTTTTTTCACCTCCCTTGGAGAAGTAAGTTGCCTCCCAGTGCTTAGATTAATATTTTTTCAAAGCCATTTCTTTTACCCGAATTTTTACATATTTCATACATTCTCAATCAAATTAGAAGACCCATTCCCCCTCCCTTGGCCCCCCCCCCCCAAAAAAAAAAAAAAAAAAAAAAAAAAAAAAAAAACATGTCTTGCATCTTTTTTCTAAGTCTTTTATTTCTTTTTAATTTTTGATGCAAGAAGGTTACTTTTTCAGTCAGTTCTTTGACCCAGTCTTTTTTTTGGTTTGGTGCTTGTTCACTTCCATTTGTAATCAACTCCAAAATAGCATAGAGGCAAAGCCACAGCATATAGCAAGATAAATGATATATCTTACCAGAGATGAGTCTATGTCTTTTGATTGATGGAGTTTAGTCCATTAATATTTAAGTTTAATAATTGAGAGTGTGTGTTTGCTTTCTTTTTTTTTTTTTTTTTTTTTTTTTTTTTTTTTTTTTTTTTTTTTTTTTTTTTTTTTTTTTATTGATTTTTTTTTCTAGGTGCCTGGGGATAGTTGTTCCCATCCTCTGTAACGTTTGAATTGCTTCATGTATTCGCTGAAGGGTTGGTGTTTCAGGCTTTGTAAGTCTAATCAATTTAGTTATGTCAATGGGAGATTTTTCTTTCTCTTTAACTAATTTACATTTTGGCTGGGTATAGTAAAGATGGATTGGCATTTATAGAGTCCCTTTAGCACTGGTAACGCTTTGGTCCATGTTCATCTTACTTTCATAGTTTGCATTGAAAAGTCAGCAGTAGGTTGATCAGTGTTTCCCCTTATATGTAACTCGTTGTTTTTCCCTTGTGGCTTTCAGAATTTTGGTGTCTTTGGCTTTGGCACTAGAATTTGTTAAGTATGAATCATGGCGTGGAGGAGGTTTTTTTTACTTTTTTCAGCCAATGTTTTTTATTGGAGCTCTGTGTTTTCCATACAAAATTACATATACAAATCAAATCTAGACCTGTGCTCCCCTCCCGCACCCCACCCCCACCCCACCAGAAAGCTCGTGCATTCTCCAAACATGTTTTTTTTCATCTTTATTTTTTAAATTTTTCAGTGTAGAAGTTTACTGTTTTTATCAGAAGTTCACTATTTCAAGCAGTTCACACCATTTCAGTCAGTTCTCTTTGATCAGTCTTTTCTATTGTTGTTCACTCCAATAGAATCACCCAGAATAGGCGCACATATGCATGCCACATAATCATAGGTTTTAGCATTCTTCAGCTTTTGGATTTTGTTTGTAATTAGGCCGAAAGATGTCATATTTTCCTTAAGTGTTTGAAGTCTCCTCCTTGGCAAATCCAACCTACCATCAGTTCTACCTTGTGCTCCACACTGGGGTGATTGCCCTTCCATGGTCACCAAATGAGGTCCAGTAATCGGCATTTCCGATCTTGATCTTCCTGTACTTGCCTCCATGGTACAGCCTGGTAGTCCAACAGTGGCAATTCTATACTAAAGAATGGAAACCCCAGTAGTAGCTCACTACACAAGTTGGATGTCTCAGCAGTTCCTATCTGGGCACGGAAGGTTTGGAGGATCTGTGAGAGACTTGGAGTCTTCATTCCATATTGGGAAGGTTGAAAAGCTGTGTCTGCTCACATCTTTGAAGGATGGCAAAAGCAGTGAAAGCTATGGGTAGTAGCTGCAGTTGCCAGTAATACAGGCAAAACACTGGGTTTTTTTGTTTTTGTTTTTTTTTTTTTTTTTGTCTTTTTACAAGATCTCAAGTTTTATATACCTGAAGTACAAATTTCTCAGGACTTACTATTTACTTATTATGTTATAATTTCCTTTGGATGTTTTGAGGCTCAAGCCCAGATTAACCACTGTTTTGTTTTCCTCAAGGTCAGTTTGAGGATCTGGTCCTCAAAGTTCACTCAGGTTTTTTTTTTTTGGGGGGGGGATGGGGAGCCCCTGGGTCCTTTTGGCTTTTTCAATCACTAGTTCCATCCACTGGAGGACCAAATCAGGTCTTTTTCTAAGACCAGGCTTCCTTTTTTGTAGCATGAGCAGACTTTCCTCTTTATAGACAGGACACTAGCTGAAGTCCTGCTATGGATCGCCAAGACCTCCCTGCACAGGAAGACAGATGACACATTTGCAGGACATTTTCAAGAGATACCAATGCATAGTCCCCTGGGGACTTAGATGACCTCCGAGGGCAAGGAGCAAAGTTATCCCTTAGATCCATCAGCCAAATTGTATGGACATTATGGCCGTTAAGCAGCCAGAAACACTAAGTTATATACCAGCCTGATATTTTTTTAACTACTTAGTAATATTTTACAAAATGCTTGGACAAAGCTCAAACAGACTTGTATAAGAAACACTAAGAAGCAACAATCCCATAAAAGAAATACTGTGGTTAGACATAAAATGTCATGACAAACTAGTTTTTTTCCACATTCCTTGGATAGTATTTAGCCTAAAAATATCATACATATCCTTCTCCACTCCAAAACTTCCTAACGTTCTGAAAATAAATGGTAGCTTAGTCCTAGAACCTGTTAAGGAATTACAATAGAAAGCACAAGAGAGGGCTGGAGAGATGGCCTAGCGGTTGACAGCGCCGACCGCTCTTACGGAGAACCCGGGTTCTCGTCCCAGCACCCACATGGCGGGCGAGAACCGTCTGAACTACGCTTCCAGGAGAACTCTCCGTTCCAGGGGAATCCAGACCCCTCTTCTGACCGCACACCGGCATTTGCACGACAAGGGTGCACACGCTTGCATGCAGACAGATAGCATCATACACATACGAAATAGATAAAAATTAAAAAAAAAAAAGAGCACAAGAGAAACACACAGAGTGGGAGGAAACCTTCAATGCAGATACATTTTGACAAAGCACTGATTTACAGAATCTATAACGACTCAAAAATCAAGAAGAAAAACAAATGACTCACTAAAAAAATGGAGCAAAGAGCGAACGGAGTTTATATGAGAAATAGTGATGGCTGAGAAACATCTTAAAAATTGCTCAACATCACTAATAATTAAGGAATGCAAATTAAAACCACTTTAAGATATCATCTCACTCCAATAAGACTGGCTAGAGTCAGAAAACAAAAATGAATACCAATGCTACAGAGGTGTGGGGAAAGGGGAACACTCATCCAACTACGGGGTAGTAGTTGTAAACTTGTACAGCCACTTGGAAAGCAGGTGTGGAGAACCCCTGGAAGAATCAAAATGAGCCTTCCATTGGACCCAGTTATACCACTCTTGGGTATATAACCCACAAGACTCATCTTATGTACCCACAAGACTCATGTTTCTGCAGAGATACAAGCACAGTCATGTTTATTGTGTTTCTATCACAATAACAAAGAGCTGTATCTAACTGAAGTCCTCCTCAACTGAGGAAGTGGATAGAGAAATTGTGTGTATAAATCTGACAAATGGAGTTCTATGCATGGTAAAGAAAGATGGCATCATGACTGCAGGCCCAGCCATGGGGAACACTGCAGCCCAGGCCTGGGAGAACACTGGCAGCGCAGGACCATGGAGGAGCACTGCAGCCCAGGTTATGGAAGAACACTGCAGCCCAGGCCATGGAGGGAGCACTGCAGCCCAGGTCACGGAGGAACACTACAGCCCAGGCCATGGAGGAGCACTGCAGCCAGGGCCATGGAGGAGCACTGCGCCAGGTATAACGGAGGAACACCTGCAGACTAGGGCATGGATGAACACTGCAGCCCAGGCATGGAGGAGCACTGCAGCCCGGCCATGGAGGTAACACTGCAAGCCCAGCCAATGGAGAAACACGTCAAGCACCAGGAAATGGAGGAACACTGCATCACAATCCATTGAGAGCACTGCAGCCGGCCATGTTGTAATCACTTGCAGCCCAGCGCATGGAGGGAGCACTGCAGGCCCAGTCCATGGGGGAGGGCACTGCAAGCCCAGCCAGGAGGACACTGCAGCACAGGCCAAGATGAGCAGACGGCAGCACAAGGCCATGGAGGAACGCTGCAGGCCAGGCCTGGGAGGAATCACTGCAAGCAGCAGCAGGCCATGGAGTAGTCACTTCATCCCCAGCCATGATGAAGCACTTCATGCCCAGGCCATTATGAGCACTTCAGCACAGTCCATGGAGGAGCACTGCAGCACAGGCCATTTAGTAACACTGCAAGCACAGTCATTTAGGACCTTCAGTCACAGTCCATTTTGATGCACTTGCAGACATCCCAGTCATTGATGAGCCTGGCACACATTCCATGGAGGATCACTGCATCCCATTCCATGTGTTGCGAACTTCAGCCAGGCCATTTGAAGTAGCAACATGTCAGCACCAGGCCATTTATGATCGAACTGCATCCCAGGCCATGGAGAAATGCTTACTTGCTTGTTCCCCTGCCCATGCTCAACCTTCTTTTTTTATAATTTTTTATTTTGTGTTATTTGTTTATTGTATGAGTGTAACGCTGCAGTAGGTGGCACACCTGTGTTTAACAATGCCATGAGGTGTCAGAAGGGAGGGTGTTCGGATTGCCCCCTGGACTCTGGCAGTTAAGATGGTTCTTAGCCACCCTGTGGGCGCTGGGCATTGAACCCAGGCCCTCTGCCAGAGCAGTCCGTGCTCTTAACCGCTGACGCCCTGTCTCTCCAGCCCCCTCAACTGCTTTCCTCATAACAATCCAACACCCCCTCATACAGCATAGGCCATCGCCCCACTTCACCACAACCCAAAATGTCCCATAGACATGGTCACAGGCCAGTCAATGGAGGCAATTCTTCAAGTTCGAAGGCTCCCTCAACCCCGTGTGTCAAGTTGACACTAAAGCTATCATGCACAATCCATTTCTTTACTCAGTCAAGTTTCAAGCAGAAGTCAGTTCTCTGTAATTATAGGACTCATCCCCATGTCTTTGCTGAATAAACTGAGGGCAATTTCCAAGCTTCAGGGACTGGCTATCTGCACCCTTTAGGGCCCCTCTTTGGTCCATCCATTCATGCCGAAATGATGAGTCGGTGCATTCCCACCTCCCTCTTCGACTATGTTGTGGTTTAAAGACTCAAGATGTGCTGGATCCACACCAGAAATCCCTGAGTTTTTTTTCTTGTGTTTTGTTTTGTTTAGCTTTTTTTTTTAAGACAGGGTCTCCCTATAGCCCCACTGGCCTTGAACTCAGATGCTGTAGACTAGGACTCTGGCCCTTGAACTCACAGGAGATCCGCCTGCCTCTGCTCCCATGTGCTAGGATTAAAGGCGTGGCCACCACATCCGGCTTAAAGCTGGTTCTTAGGACCACCATGTGTGTGCTTGGGATCCGAACCGTGGGTCCTTCCGCAAGAGCAGTCAGTGCGCTTAAATGCTGAGCCATCTCGCCTCGGAAAACCCTAGGTTTTAAGACTCCAATTGAAATTTTTTGACTCCTTTCTAGTCAGTTATTAGACATATTACAGCTTTCCAAGACAGAATGGGAGTAGAGTCGGTACACAATTAAGTCTACCTAGCGACAGAGAACAATTTAGAAACACTTTTTAGTTAGGGGTAAAAAATACACATAAATTACTCAAAACCCTGAATTATATTTAATAATTAAAGAAAATGATTGCTATAAAAAAGACAATATGGTGGTGCAAATGCCTTTAATCCTAGCACTTGGGCGGCGGAGGCAGGTTGGATCTTTGTGAGTTCCAAGGCCAGTCCTGTCTACAGAGTGAGTTCCAGGACAGCTGGGGACTACAGGGGAACCCGTCTAAAAAGAAGCCAAAAACAAAAAAAAAAAGAACAATTGTGTCTCTTTTGAAAGTTTTTTTTATTTATTTTATTTTACTTTTTGTTGTCTATTTTTGAGACAGGGTCGCCATATGTAGCCCAGCCTTCCTAGAACTCGCTTTGTAGACAGGCTGGCTTGAACGCACAAGATCTGCCTGCCTCTACCCCTCCCAAAGTGCTAGGATGAAAGGTGTTGCCACCATGCCCGGCTTATTATTATTTTTGTTTAGGTGGTATAGTGAATTGCCTGCATATAGGTAGGTGCAACCATGTCCTGCAACTCGGGAAGTGTTCGTATGATGGTTGTCAGATCCCTGGAACTGAGTTGCATGACAGNTAATTGAATTGATTTTTTATTTATGGGGGCCCGGCGGCGGCCGGGGTCGCGGCCTCGGCGCTCTGTGACTGGCGGCGGCCGCCTGCCTTGGGTCGTGAAGGATTGGCACACCCTTGAATTCCTAGGGGCAGAATGGGGATGGAGTTGAAAGGTGATGTCAAGAATGCAAGCCAACCAGAAGAAACCTCTTTCCCAAACGAAGGTTCGTCTTGTTCTGCAGTCGATATATTGCACTATGCGGGGAGGATGCTTCATATTGGCAGAGGGGCGGTCGATCGAAGTAGGGAGTCAAAGGAGTATCATTAGCCAGTATGAGACAGTTGTTAAGCAATTATTGGAAAAATGAAGCATAATGTAGTTACATACGCTTTGGAAGGGAGAAAGTAACACAGGAGGACTTTGAGTGAATCAGCGGAAAAACCCTTAGAAACTCTCCAAATTGATAGTGTAGAGAAACTTGGCTGTTGATGAGAAGGCTAATCATCCTTGAAGAAAACACATCGTGTATAAGCATGATAGAAGACAGCCGACAGCCAAGTGTAGTCGCAATCAACGGGAAGGGAGAAACATACCTCTTGTCTATCACTCCTGGACCGTGATATCTTGAAAGGCAGCAAGGAAGAGACGTAGTGATGGTTGCTAAGAGTGTACTTATCAAGGGGCAAGACTCCCTATTGCTAAAGTCGACCAGGGGGTAAGGCAAGTGCGCAAGAATTGGAGCAGCAAGCCGAGTGTTGGTTTGGACGTAGAGCTATGAGGACTGGGTAGTTATTACGAAAACACTTGGGTAGAATAGCAGAGGAGCCCTGGAGCGGCCTACCCAGCGCATCAACTCGAGCTACTGTGTTTTTCCTATAAACTACTCTATCGTAGGGACACCCTAGGTGAGAGACCTGGAAGCACACATGTGCCGACTAAAGACGACACGTCGGAAGACAAGTAAGCAACACTGACCCAATCATCACACTCGAATACTGTAGGTGCCAAAACTATGGAAAGTATTAACACCGCTTATGCTATTACTTTCGCTCCAAGACTCCAGGGCCAATATCAATTATATAGTTTTAATTTAATTTAATTAGGTCCGATATGTAGTGTCCTACCGAGAGATAGCGTATCTTAGTCAGCAGCAGGAATAATAGGATCCCAGAGTGCCGTCATTTGAAAGGAGATACATGTTAGTTAATGATACCTTACTATTGGGATATATTTCTGTTTAACGGTGCTCGCAAGTTGCATTGCCCATTAACACGCCTTTTAATATAGTACATGATTGGGTGGTTGGTCTTTGTGTTGGCACGCACCAGAAATAATAATAAAGTATAGGACACCGAGACCTGAGATAGGAGAGCTGGGTCACAAAGCACGTTTAAACAGTAGATATAATACAAGCATCATTGACATATTGAAGACTTGTTCCACTCCATCTAACAACTATGACAAGCATATGTACATAGTCTAGGGTACGCTCATAGGTAACTCCCCAAAATGAGATTCTGGCTAAGTTATTGGAGCAGCAACGGGAGACAAAAATCTTTATATGCAAAAAAAGGAAGTAGACTAATCGGGTTTATCCAGCTAGTCCTTTCCAAAAGCAGAAAACATTCCTGGCCTGGTTTATTCTTTCTCTCTTTACTGGTTGGGTCGTCATGCTTTAATCCCAATAGCAAACAGACGATCAGCAGTGCGGTTCCAAATTCTTTCACAGCTTAAAGTCTACTCCTGACGTAAACAGGTACAAATCTCTGCAACATGTTTTCAAGGACTAACTATATCGCCAGTTATTATTACGTGAAACACCCTATGTTAGTAACATGTACAAGATCAGTTTTGCAGAGGGAACCTACAATAAAGGAGATATATCACATGCAGCAAGAGTTCTCTAATTGTCTTCGCTCATAGAAGCAAAGTGGAATCAGAAAGAGACTATATACTTAGATCTCCGGAAGACATACGAACTATGAAATTAAAAGCCCTTGGCCCAAGAGAAGGGCAGTGCTCTGGCCAACATACATGGGTTTAAAAGATAAATGTGTGAAGAGGAAAAAGCATTCTGGCATGAGAGATGTTGGAACGGAGTTGTTTGATTGCCCGAAGAGATGTAATAGAGTGTCTTGTGAGGGGAAATTTCAACTAAAATTTGGGGTGAAGTGGAAGGGAGAAGTCACACTGACATGGTAGAGAGCTAAGCATGATGGTAGCAATGGAGAACTTATAATTGCTCATATTGCTTAAGCTCCGGGCAAATTTCTGGGGAGAGACCATGGAGTGTAAGATTCAAGAGGCAGGGTCTCAATTGAATAGATTCGAGAGAGCAGCTATACACGCTAAGAGGTACGTACAACACCTAGTCGCTCACAGAGGAGGTAGAGTTAAGTCTTCATCTAATAAATACACCTTCAAGCTCTAGTGAGCTGAGATGAGGCATAAACTTCGAGTAAAGTGTTCTATGTAGACTCTCCCAAAAACGTAGGGCAGTAGAGAACATATCCTCAGTCTCGACACATCACTCAATTAAGTTTGGGCAAAATATCGAATCCCTACACCATAGCATCCATACCATGAACCAGCTCAGTTCTATGAATCTAGATGAAGAAGGAAAAAGGAAATTTCTGGGAGAGTGAACCGCTGAAACAGAAACTTCTAACACGCAGATGGAATGAAAGGAGAATCGGAAATCGATAGTGGGAAATGTTGCCTCACGGGGCAAGAAACATCGTTAAGAAACTGTTAGAGGAGTTCAAATAGGCTATGAAGATAAACTCATATGAAATGTTACATATTAAGTTGAAACTCGGGGCCAAATTGAAATTATCTATGTATTTTCGAATAAGGTACTGGATCTCAAAAAAATTCAAACCGCTAAAGACATATCATTGTTTAATTTCCATAACAAAGAAAAAAAGTTTTTAAAAAGAAATTTTTAGAAGATAATTGAGAGG
This sequence comes from Rhizomys pruinosus, assembly GCA_009823505.1. Taxonomy (NCBI): domain Eukaryota; kingdom Metazoa; phylum Chordata; class Mammalia; order Rodentia; family Spalacidae; genus Rhizomys; species Rhizomys pruinosus. Next base: position 390,955 of record VZQC01011102.1, read on the forward strand.
GCACGCAATGCAAGGACATAACTGTCGATCTTTTACATATGTGATGCATACGGTAAATATCTATTTGAGAGCTTTTGAGCGGAGTAGAATTGGCTTTGGGGGTTTGGGGTGTTTTTTGTTATTTTGGGGGTATGCAGCTAGGTAGATCCCCTACCAATTTGATTAAGAAATTTGATTAAGATATCATCTCACTCCAATAAGACTCGCAAAGATCAAGAAAATCTCAAAGACTATCTTTAAACAAAATGCTTGGGCGTGGCCACGGTAGGTATTGTGGGCGTGCACAAGAGGGGAATGACCCAACGACTCATTTCATGCGATGATAGGAATGGGTAAGAAAGATGTATAAAATTTACTTTGAACATGTTTGCTCACAATAGATGTGGGGAAACATTTAAAGCCTAAGTCTTTTTGATAGGAGGATGCACAACCTAAACTCACTTCTCTTTTGCACTAGTAGAAGTTGACCAGGAGTTGTGAACGAATGTATAATACTCGCGCCGCAATAAGCTACATTAACAGTATAAACAATGATGTCTGGTGTAAATGCTGTGTCCATCTAAGAACCTGTGCTGTGTCACGGAGCAATTTCGGTGTGACCTTCTCATGAGGGAAAACCAATCTTTAACGCTCTCCGATGTTTTCCAATAGGGGAATCTGAAATTAACCCATGCGTAACCATTCTTCTTCTGACCTCCAGTGTGGGCAACTTTGCTACGCAATATAGGTTCACCAACCTACATTGCAGACAGTACAAACCTGTACAGTAAATCGGTGAAGACTTATTAGCATGCCAAGAAAATGTATGACATTCTCAGTAATCAAAAATATTTGAAGAAGTAAAAAATAAGATATCTATTCCGCAAAATACTAAAGGAAGATGTCGCAGACTCTAAGTTGACTGGAGTTCTTCGTAAACCAGTCACCGAGTGCTTATTCAGTGTCCTAGACTATCCTGGGGGTTATATATTACCCAGTTGCTCAATGACTCCATCACATACATCTGTGCATATTATATCCTTAGGTGACTGAAAATGCTTTTAAAGCATATAGATGTGTCGATTTTGGCACATCATTAATAGGTTAGCTTTTATTGGGCAGCTCTTTTCCAACAAGATTTAGGCGAATGGGAGTGGATTATTCCTTTAAATCTCGAAAAAACTTGTCGCTTCTCAGATTCTGACCGACTTAGCGAAACAAATGGCAATAATCATCTAATCAGCTTAATGGAGTTCCACTGTGTGCACACATTGGCTCAAGTATGAGAATACGTATGAATCATCTAAGAAATGTATCTGGAACCAAAAATGGCCTACCAGAACTCAAATTACCAATTAAGCTATAATCGTGGTAGATTTCACAACAGACTTCTCCCACGCCAAAATACAAAAACAAAAATAAAACAAATTAATACTCATGTGGGTGATATGAGTTTTCACTTCTATATTTAGTTTGGGACTTGTTATAGTTACCAAATCCCGCACCACAATTGTCTAAAGCTAAAATGCTGAGCAGATCTGCTGTATGTTTATGTGGTTATATTTCTGTGTCACTTTCTCTATCCTGAAAAGCACTGTGAGTGATGTTACAGTGCACTGATGAATATATTAAATGAGTTAGAATTAAAGTTACCTGCCGTGGAACGCGATCATGAGCATAATTGCAGGGTCCATGGGTACGAGTATATACCCCTGGAGATACATTGGAGTCGAGGAGGCTATATCTATTCATATTTTAGAGTAATTAAAATTAAAAGAAAATCTGAACCCCTGAACAAAATAAAAAAGTGACTTCTGGACGTTGAACCTTTGTCAGATGGGTCACTGGTGAAGAGCTCCACTTAGAGAAATCTTAGTGTATGTTGGTAAATTTAACCTACGAGGATCATTTTCATGTAGTTTGTTAACTTTTGGTATATGTAACTGTCGAGTTAAAGTAATCACGACCTATCATAATAATATATATGTATATATGATATGTAATATTATATACTTATGTGAGTGTATGCCCAGAATCAACTGAGTGAAGGTCTTAATCTAAGATACAAACACATCCCACACTGTTAGTGGCACACTCGACTTCAACACGATGTACTACTCTTATAGAGAGAACAGCAGTCCTTCGGGCAAATAGGCTACTTAACATCTTGGATATACAATAAAACATAAATTTTTACGACAACTAATCTTGTGAGATTAATATATTTGGGTATTTGATATAATTGTAGTTATGCTTATGTTGCAAATTGTTGTTATTCTTAACACTTTCTCGTATTATCTTTGGAAAATGTATTAAATTAAGCCTTTGACAAATGTAATTCACCGCTATTGTCGACTTAATAGTGATAAAATGAATAGTTCTAGAAAAGTGTTTATTTAAATATGTTAACATTCTATCCACAAGAATGTGCTAGTGATATAGGGGGCTGAAAACAAAAAGTCTCTAGAACTCACATTTCTGGCTTTTGTACAAGCTAAATTTCTGGTTGCTTCTATCCACTGCTAGAGTAAATACAGTCTGTCGTGTGACGTCAGCCCTCCCCGAAAGCCTTCAGCTCCATTTTGATACCCAGGAACTACTAATGTTCATGTCATCTTAACAGAAAACATTTTCACTCAAGCTACTATGTTCATATTCTGACAATTAATAAAAGGTCTGTGTGTTGTCAGCATTGTGCACTAGATTGCCTTCGCTGTGGTAGACACGATAACAAGCTTTCCAGAAGCATATCGATGGCTTTATGTGTGTTCACAAGGAAACTCACACTAGGGGTTCAGCCAGCCACAAATGAAACAAATGTCTGAAGCGATTGGTAAAGAAATCTCTTGTCTTTCCCTTTAACTGAAAGCCTACGGAAAAATACAACAATAAATATTGTTCAAGCACTCCCACGAGGAGACATTAGACGTGCTCGCGTCATTGTTTGAAACAGAAATGTGAAACAATCAATTACTTAAAAAATTCAACCAAAATGGTTGTTCCATGCAGTGGAACAAGTATTTACAAAGCCAGGTATCACTATGAAGTCCTTCATCCAACAACCCAATGTGTCTTTCAAGATGTATGCTTGGACATATCTACTCTAGCCAGCCTGCGATGCCTGTTTTCCAAAAATGTATCATGAGTTTTGATTGGGTCTTAAGCTCAAAACCTGGTGGTTCAGGTCTGAACCATGCCTTCTAAGCATGTGGACTTGGGTTTGAGCCCCAAAGTCCATGTGAAAAAGTCAGCTATAAAAATGAAAAAAAAAAAAACTCGCGAGACGATCTACACGAAGTGCAGCCGACTAGTTAACGGAGTGCCAATGAATGCAATGATCTGCGGACCTCGCGGGTGGTGGGGTGGGCCCTTATTTATCTGTCATGTTGGTAGCCTGTGTGCTTACATTCCATCTGGAAGGATTCCCTTTAGTATCTCCAGAAGGATAGGACTAGTGGTTGGTGAGCTCCCTCAGCTTTTGTTTATATGAGAAAGTTGAAAAACAAAGCTTGCTGGGTGGAGTCCTCATTTCAGGGCTTTGTGCCACCCCACTGCCTCCAGACCTGCCCACAAGGACTCTGCTGAAAGATCTGCTCACATTCTCACAGCTGTTCCTTTGTGTGTGGCAAGCTGTTTTCCTCTTGCTGCTGAAGATCTCTTTTATCTTTGAGTTTAGACAAGATGCTAATATACCTTGGGGTTAGTCTCTTTAGGGTTCATCTTAGTTGGACTTCTTAGATTTCTTGAATTTGTATGTCTACTTCCTCCAAAAAAAAAAAAAAAAAAAAAAACTGGGGAAAAAAAATCTAAAAAAACAAACAAAAACAAACAAACAAAAACACTTTCTCCTCTCTCTTTTCTTCCTAAGGCTAACATAATACATGCAACTGGTGATATGATGGTTTCCTGTGCATCCTTCAATCTCTTGCCGTGTTTTAGGCAGTATGTCAGTAAGTCACTGGGGCCAGGCTTTCAGAGTCCATAGCTGTGTCCCACTTCCAGTTTGCTCTCTGCTTTGTGGTTGCAGTTAGAGGTGTGATCTCTCAACTTTCTGTTCCATAAGGTATGCACAGTCTGGTTGTAATTAATGTACCAGATTTAGTCTCTAACTTTTTGTGTGTGTTTTTAAATGTTGAACATATCCTTAAATGTTAACAGGTCCTAACTGTGATAAAACATACAACAAAATGTTCCAGAGGATTCCAAGGGCAATTTCTAAAACTTATCAAAATTATCTGAACAACTCTATTATCCTTAGAATAAATTTAGTATCTATCTGACCTGCTAAGCCCTAAATGTCAACTTGACATAGCCTCAAGTCATCTGAAAAGAGAAGCCTCAATTGTCTGTGAGGGATTAATTTAATTGATGGAGGAGGAATGAGGCCACCATTTTTCAGACAGCTGATCCTAAGCCATATAATGGCCTAGCGGTTAAGAGCACCAACTGCTCTTACAGAGGACCCGGGTTCGATCCCCAGCACCCACATGGGGCTGAGAACCGTCTGAAACTCCAATTCCAGGAGAACTCCAGTTCCAGGGGAATCCGAGACCCTCTTCTGACCTCTGAGGCATTGCATGACACGGGTGCACAAACTTCAAGCACATAATTATACACAAAAATAAAAAAAAAAAAACAGAAATAAAAAAAAAAAATTAAAAAAGCATGATTGAGAGAGTGTACTAGGGACCAAGCCAGCAAGAAGTATTCCCCCAGAAATTCTGATTCAAGTTCCTGCCTTGAGTTCCTGCACTGACTTCTCTCAATGATGGACTATGACCTACAAGTATAAGGTGAAACACACCTTTTCTCCCCATGTTGCTTTTGGTCATGGTATTTGTCACAGCAACAAAAAACTAGCACACTACCAGTTGTAAGGTCGTAAGTCCGCCTAAGTCAGGGATGTCCAGGAAGCCAACTGAGGTACAAGTTCCTAGAAAGTTACTGCAATCAGGCTCCTACTGATACCAGTCACAAGCCTCAGTTTATCTTGAGACGCTTCTACTGATACCAGCCACAGACCCGCCTATGCCCTAATCCCTCGTCTACTCTCCCCCACCTCCTGGTAAATTCACCTCCTGTGTGCCTGGGGATAAAACTGCCATTCTGGGGACATTCTAGTGTTGGTCATTCTAATCCTGACAAAGGCAGGCGAGCCCCCATGCCTGAAATAAACCCAACTTCCTTTTCATCGGAGTCCTGACATTTTTTCCCCTCTGTGCCGAATCTCAAAAAAGAACCTAACAGGGGCTGGAGAGATGGCCTAGCGGTTAAGAGCACCGACTGCTCTTACAGAGGACCCAGATTCGATCCCCACCACCCACATGGTGGCTGAGAACCGTCTTTGACTCCAGTTCCAGGGTAATCCAACACCATCTCTGACCTCCATGGCATTGCACGACACGGGTGCACAAACCTACATGCAGACAGTACATTCATACACATACAAAAATAAATTTAAAATTTTTTTAAAAAGTTGTTATAAATATACAGAGTTAACATCAATAAATGATTAGAACACAGCGCGTAGGATAAACATAGACAAGTTGTGAAGAGATGGCTGTGATGGAGTTTAGAAAAAAAAAAAAAAAGAACCTAAAAGCAGTATCATATTCATATGCCAAAAATAAGTTTCAAAAAAGGGTTGTTTTGTGCTGGGCATGGTGGCGCATGCCTTTAATCCTAGCACTCTGGAGACAGAGGCAGGAGGATTTCTGTGAGTTCAAGGCCAGCCTGGTCTACATAGTGAGCTCCAGGCCAGCTGGGACTAAAGGGAGACCTGTCTCAAAAAGACCAAAAACAACAACAAAACGGTTCTATTATTTAAAAATTATAAACTGTACATCTTTTGAAAAGATATGACGACTTACTTATAATGGCCACAAATATTCAAATTCCTAATTGATTCTACTTGCTACTTTTTTTTTCTTTTCTTTTTTTTTTTCACCTCCCTTGGAGAAGTAAGTTGCTCCCAGGGCTTAGATTATATTTTTTTCAAAGCCATTTCTTTTACCGAAGTTTTACATATTTCATACATTTCTCAATCAAATTTAGACCCATTCCCCCTCCCTTGGCCCCCACCTCACCAGAGCTCATGCATCACGCATTCTGCCATACGTGTCTTTCATCTTTTTCTAAGTCTTTTATTTCTTTTTAATTTTTGATGCAGAAGTTTACTTTTTCAGTCAGTTCTTTGACCCAGTCTTTTTTGTTGGTGCTGTTCCTTCCAATTTGTATCACTCCAAAATATGCATATATGCAAGCCACACATATATCAAGATTATGATATCTTACCAGAGATGGAGTCTATGTCTTTTGATTGGAGTTTAGTCCATTAATATTTAAGTTTATAATTGAGAGATGTGTGTTGCTTTCTTTAACCTTATTATCCATTTGCATTTTTGGTCTAGGTTTCTACTTCTGCAGTTATGCTTTTATTAATTTCTCTTTCTAGGTGCCTGGGGATAGTTGTTCCTCTCCTCTGTCCTTTTAATTGCTTCAAATATTCTCTGAAGGGTTGGTTTTTCAGGCTTGTAGTCTATCATCTTATTTATGTCATGGGAGATTTTTCTTTCTCTTTAACTATAATTGACATTTTTGCTGGGTATAGTAAGATGGATTGGCATTTATAGTCCTTTAGCACTGGTAACGCTTTGGTCCATGTTCATCTTACTTTCATAGTTTGCATTGAAAAGTCAGCTATAGTTTTGATCAGTTTTCCCCTTATATGTAACTCGTTGTTTTTCCTCTTGTGGCTTTCAGAATTTTGTCTTTGCTTTGGGCATCTAGAATTTTAAGTATGATATGGCGTGGGGAGGTTTTTTTTAATTTTTTTAAGCCAATGTTTTATTGGAGCTCTGTGCTTTTCATACAAAATTACATTACAAATCAAATCTAGACCTGTGCTCCCCTCCCTGCACCCCCACCCCACCAGAGCTCATGCATTCTGCCAAACATGTTTTTCATCTTTTTCTCAATCTCTCTCAAAATTCTAGATGCAGAAGTTTACTGTTTCAAGCAGTTCACCATTTCAGTCAGTTCTTTGATGCAGTCTTTTCTATTGTTATTCCCTCCAATATGCATCACTCCAAAATATGCACATATGCATGCCACATATATCATAGCTTTTAGCATCTTCAGCTTTTGATTTTTTTTTAATTAGGCCGAAAGATGTCATGTTTGAAGTCTCCTCCTTGGCAAACCCAAACTACCCTCAGTTCTACCCTTGTGCTCCACACTGGGGTTTTCCCTTCCCATGGTCACCAAATGAGGTCCAGTAAGCACCATGTTCTGTCTTGATCTTCCTGTACTGGTCTCCATGATACAGGCTGGGTAGTGCAACAATGGCAGTCTATACTCTGCAGAGGCTGAAACCCCAGTAGCAGCTTAGTCCACAAGTTGGATGTCTCAGCAGACCCCATCTGGCACTGAAGGTTTGGAGGATTCTTGGAGAGACTTGAGTCTTCAGTCCATATTGGAAGGTTGAAAAGCTGTGTCTTCTCACAACTTTGAAGGATGGCATAAGCAGTGGCAGCCTATGTGTTGGGCGGGGCGGCTTGGGACGAGGCACAGGGGCGGCGGGTAGCGTCGAGCTGCATTTTTGCGCCAGTACGTGACTAGGCAAAAACCAACTGTGCGTTTTGGTTGTTTTTTTTTGTTTTTTTTTTTTTTGTCTTTTTACTAAGATCTCAAGTTTATACCTGAAGTACAATTTCCGGACTACTATTATTATTTGGCTATAATTCCCTTGTGCTGTTCTGAGGGCCTCACAGCCCAGGTTAACCACGGTTTTTGTTTTCTCAAGGGTCAGTTGAGGATCTGGTCCTCAAAGTTCACTCAGGTTTTTTTTTTTTTTTCGGGGGGGAGCCCTGGCGTCCTTTCTTGGGCCTTTTGGCTTTTCAATCACTATTCCATCCACTGGGGACAAATTTCAGGTCTTGCTAGACCAGGCTTCCCTTTTTAGCATGAGCAGACTTTCCTCTTTATAGACTGACACTGGCTATGAAGTCCCCTAGTGGATCCTCCAAGACCTCCTGCGCCAGGAAGACCAGTGACACACATTTGCAGGATAATTTCAGATAACTCCATGCATAGTCCCCGGGACTTAGTGACCTCTGAGGGCAAGGAAGAAATTATCCCTTAAGACCCTTGCCAAATTGGTTATGAGCATTAAGTGTGGCCATTAACATCCAGAAACACTAAGTGGCTATACCAGCCTGAATTTTAACTACATATATATTATTACAAAAGTTGGACAAAAGCTCAGGCTTGTATAAGATACCTAGAATAAGAACGGAAGCACTCCTAAAATAAATACTGGTTAGACATAATGTCATGACAACTAGTTTTCCACATTCCTTTATATTATATTACTCTAAAATATAATACATATCCTTCATCCACATACCAAGAAATTCCTAATCTGCTGAAAATAGAAGTGAGTAGTTAGTCCTAGAACCTGGTAATGGGATTCACAAGAGTAAGCGAGAAAACAGGAGGGGCTGGAGATGAGATGGTAGCGGTTGACAGCGTCCTCTGACGCTCTTGCAGAGACCCGGGTTCGATCCCCAGTCACCCACCATGCGACGAGAACCATGAAACTACATTCCAGGAGATCCAGTTCCAGGGGAATCCGACGAACCCTCTTCTGACCTCGCACGGTTGGCACGACCACGGGTGCACACACTCGCATTGCCAGACAGTACATTCATTACACATACAGAAAATAAATAAAAAATTAAAAAAAAGAGAGCACAAGAGAAAACCCACAGAGTGGAGGAGAAATCTTCACTGCAGAACATTTGACAAAGCACTGATTTACAGAATCTATAAACTACTAAAAATCAAAGAAGGGAAAACAAATGACTCATTTCAAAGATGGAGCAAAGAGCTGACACAGAGTATAAGTGAGGGAAATTAGTGATGGCTGAGGAACCATCTTAAAAAGTGCTCAACTCATCATTAATTAAGGAAATGCAAAATTCAAAACCACTTAAGATAATCATCTCACTCCATAAGACTGGCTAGGATCAAGAAAACAAATATTACCAAATGCTACAGAGTTGTGGGGAGGAAAGGGGAGGAACACTCAATCCCATACTGGTGGCGAGTGCAACCACATCTACAGCAATGACTGGAAAACCAGTGTGGAGATGACCATCTGAAGACCCAAAGAGCTTGCCACTTGACCCCAGGTTGTAACCTCATGGTTATACCAACCTGGGTATTGAACCCGACAGACTTAGTCTTACCACACGAGATACATTACAGTCATGTTTATTGAGTTCTCTTCACAATAACAAAGAGCTGTATCTAACTGAAGTCCTCCTCAACTGAGCGAGGAGGTGGATAGAGAAGAAATTGTGGTAATCTGCACAATGGAGTTTCTATGCAGTGGTAAAGAAGATGGCATCAGAACTGCGCACGCATGGAGGAACTGAAGAACATGCAGCCCAGGCCATGGAGGCAATCACTGCAGCCCAGGCCATGGAGGAGCACTGCAGGCCCAAGTCATGGAGGAACACTACAGTCCCAGGCCATGGAGGAAAGCCACTGCAGCCACGGGCCATGGGAGCTGCAGCCCCAGGTATCATGGGAACACTGCAGCCGGAGGCATGGCAGGCACTAGCACTCCGCGACCAGGCGGCCCATGGGGGGAGCGGAGAGCACTGCAGCCCAGGCACGGAGGAAACACTGCAGCCCAGGCCATGGAGGAGGAACACTGCAGCCCAGGGCCATGGAGGAGCCTGCCGCCTCAGGCCATGGAGCAGCACTGCAGCCCAGGCCATGGAGGACTAGGCCCCGCGTGGGATACCCTGCAGCCCGCATGCGAGGAGCACGGCCCGAGGCCATGGAGGCGAGGGTAAGCACTGCAGCCAGGCCATGGAGGAGCACTGCGGACCGCGCCTGGAGGAGCACTTGAGCCCAGGCCATGGAGTGACGCTACTGCAGCCCGGCCATGGAGGAGCCACTGCCGAGCACAGGCATAGAGGGGGACAACTGAGCACCAGGGCCATTGAGTGGAACACTGCAGCCCAGGGCCATGGAGGAGACACTGCAGCCCAGGCCATGGAGGAGCACTACAGCACAGGCCATGGAGGAGCACTCTGCAGCCCAGACATGGAGGAAGCACTACGAGCAACAGGCCATAGGAGAACGAAGCACGCATGAGACATCAGCCGCCATGGAGGAACACTGCAAGCCCAGGCCCAGGTGTGGGGCTCTGCAGCACAGGCCGTAATGGGAGGGACCTGCCCCAGCACGGCATGGAGTGAAGCACTGCAGCCAGCCATGGAGGGCAACTCGCGGTGGACCAACCCTGGAGGAGCACTGCAGGCCCGGGCCATGGAGGAGCACCGACAGACCGAGGCATGCGCCAGTCATGGCGGAATGCGCACAGGCGCTAGAGAGGCGACACTGCAGCCCGGCAAGCAGGCCAGTGGAGGGAGCCACTGCGCCCAGGCAGGGGGCATGCCCAGCAAGGACGGAGCACTGCAGCACAGGCCATGGAGGAACATTGATTGCCGGCACATGGCATGGAGGATGGAGCACGCAGCCCAGGCCATGGAGTGAGCACTGGCGCACAGGCCATGGAGGAGCACTGCAGCCCAGGCCATGGAGGAGCACTGCAGCACAGGCCATGGAGGAGCACTGCAGCCCAGGCCATGGAGGAGCACTGCAGCCCAGGCCATGGAGGAGCACTGCAGCACAGGCCATGGAGGAGCACTGCAGCCCAGGCCATAGAGGAGCACTGCTTATTGGCTTCTCCCCTGACCATGCTCACCTGCTTTTTTTAAATTTTTATTTTTTTGTTATTTTTTTATGTGTATGAGTGTACTGTCTGCATGTAGGTTGGCACACCTGTGTTGTACAATGCCATGGAGGTCAGAAGAGGGTGTCGGATTTCCCTGGAATTGGAGTTAAAGATGGTTCTTAGCCACCATGTGGGCGCTGGGAATTGAACCCAGGCCCTCTGCAAGAGCAGTCAGTGCTCTTAACCGCTGAGCCATCTCTCCAGCCCCTCACCTGCTTTCTCATACAATACACAACCACCTCCTACAAGCTGGCTCCTCCCACTTCACCCAACAACCAAAAAATATCCCATAGACATGGTCACAGGCCAGTCAAATGGAGGCAATTCTTCAGTTGAGGCTCCTTCAACCCCGGTGTGTCAAGTTGACACTAAAGCTATCATGCACAATCCATTTCTTTACTCAGTCAAGTTTCAAGCAGAAGTCAGTTCTCTGTAATTATAGGACTCATCCCCATGTCTTTGCTGAATAAACTGAGGGCAATTTCCAACTTCTAGAAACTGTCTACTTTCCACCCTTTATGGCCCTCTTTGGTCCATCTTCACTGCCAGAAATGATGAGTCGTGCATCCAACTCCCTCTTCTGACTATTTGTGGTTTAAAGACTCAAGTGTGCTGGATCCACCCAGAAAATCCTAGTTTTATTTTTCTTGTTGTTTTGTTTTGTTTTTGAGACAGGGTCTCCCTATAGCCCCAGCTGGCCTGGAACTCATTCTGTAGACTAGGCTGGCCTTGAACTCACAGAGATCCGCCTGCCTCTGCCTCCCATGTGCTAGAATTAAAGGCGTGCACCACCACACCCGGCTTAAAGACATGGTTCTTAGCCACCATGTGGGTGCTGGGAATCGAACCTGGGTCCTCTGCAAGAGCAGTCAGTGCTCTTAACTGCTGAGCCATCTCAGCCTCTGAAAACCCTAGTTTTAAAGACAGTCAATTGAAATTTTGAACTCCTTTCTATCATGTATTATACATATTGACAGCTTCCAAAGACAGAATGGGAGTATATCTGTACCCAATTAGTCTACCTAGCACAAGACATTTAGAAACACTTTTTAGTTAGGGGTAAAAAATACACATAAATTACTCAAAACCCTGAATTATATTTAATAATTATAAAATTATTGCTATAAAAGAACAATATGGTGGTGCATGCCTTTAATCCTAGCACTTGGGAGGCAGAGGCAGGTGGATCTTTGTGAGTTCAAGGCCAGTCTGGTCTACAGAGTGAGTTCCAGGACAGCTGGGGCTACAGGGAGACCCTGTCTCAAAAAAAAAAAAAAAAAAAAAAAAAAAAAAGAACAATATGTGTACTCCTTTTGAAATTTTTTTATTTATTTTATTTTACTTTTTTTGTCTTTTTTGAGACAGGGTCTCCCTGTAGCCCAGCTCTCCTAGAACTCGCTTTGTAGAACAGGCTGGCCTTGAACTCACAAAGATCTGCCTGCCTCTACCTCCCAAGTGCTAGGATTAAAGGTGTGTGCCACCATGCCCGGCTTATTTATTATTTTTGTTTTATGTGTATGAGTGTATTGCCTGCATATATGTAGGTGCAACCATGTCATGCAACTCTGGAAGTGTTCGTAGGAGGGTGTCAGATCCCCTGGAACTGGAGTTGCAGACAGTTGTTACCACTGTGTGGGTACTGGGAATTGAACCTGGGTCCCCCACAAGAGCAGCCAGTCCTCTTAACCACTGAGCCATCTCTCCAGACCCACATATTCTATTTACACTATTTAAATGTACATGGCTTTTAAAAAAATAATAACCAAGAACTATCCTCTCATACTGATTAGAAATCATAAGTATCAAAATTGACGGGAACAGCAACAAAAAAGGACTGGGTCAAAGTACTGACTGAAAAAGTAAACTTTGGAACTGGAGAGATGGCGCAGGGGTTAAGAGCACCAACTGCTCTTGCAGAGGACCCGGGTTCAATTCCCAGCACCGACATGGTGGCTAAGAACCGTCTTTAACTCCAGTTCCAGGGGAATCCAACGCCCACTTCTGACCTCCTCGGCACTGCACGACATGAGTGCACCAACCTACATGCAGACAGTACACTCATATACATAAAAAATAAATTTTAAAAAAAGTAAACTTCTGTCCCAAACAGTAAACCTCTGCAAAGAAAAACTTTAAAAAGACTGAGAAAAAGATGTAAGACATGTATGGCAGAATGCATGAGCTCTGGTGGCATGGGAGGCACAGAAGGAGGAATGACTCTAAACTGGATTGAGAAATGTTGTATGAAATGCACAAAACTTAGTATCAATATTAACATAAAAAATTATCCGGAGAAAGCCCTGAAAGACTTTTTAATCCCTTTATCCTAAAGGACAAAAGAAAATTATTCCAATAGGCTTTAAATTCTAAAATTATATATAAGAACTATTCACATCATTGAATACTTTTAACTAATACATAGGCATTTTAGCACTTTTGGAGCATGTTCTTTAGTTTTAAAGGTCATTATCTCTATTTTTAAAAATAAAAATTTCTACATACAACATGAAGACATTGCTGTTTGATAAGTTAGGCCTGTGTGATTGTAATTATAAGAGTATAACTGACCAAACCTGGGAAACATGAACACAATCTTGCATTGGAGTGTCTGCGTAATTACTTTGCAGTAACGTATGCAGGATGTTCATCCAGTTTTAAATTGTACTGTATATGGCTTTTTGAAGTCTTCCCTTGACTCTAGTAAAATGTAGTTTGAAACTTGTAAACAGCTGTTTTCCAGAAACATTCACATGAACTAGGCAAGTTATCTCCCCTCACCCCTTTTCCTAACCTAACTGTAAACCAGGCTAGCCTGAAGGCTGTGGCTGATGCTTCCTAGCCATCAGGTTCTTTAAAACGCATCTTTACACTCTTGCACAAAAACTGAGGAATAAATGTCCATTGATTTTGGTTTAAAAAGAAAAAAAAAGAAAAAAGAAAAAAAATTAAAAATTCTATCATATTAAGAAAAATATAATCAGTGGCAGTATCAGCTTAGCATTTAACAAGGCCCCAGGTCAAATCCCCAGCAACATCAAGTAAAATTAAAATGTAAGTATGAATTAATCTTAATTTGTGTTTGAAATGAATCATTTTAAAATTGTTCTTAGAGTTAATTTTCTGTCAAATGATTTAATTCAGGTGTGGTAGCCCATGCGTATAATCCCAGCAATGGGGAGGCAGAGGCAAGGGAACCCTAAGTTTAACAGCATTCTGCACTACATAGTAAGACCCTATTTCACAAAACAAAAATACTTTCAATATTTTTTCTATTATAAAAAGGCCAGAAGGTTTTCCTTACTTAATCTTCATGTCTACTGGATCATATATTTTATATTTGAAAAACAAACCTTAGGGGCTGATGAGAAAGTTCATTACTTAAAGACCCAGGTTCACGTACAGAACCCATAGGTGGGTCACAACTATCTGTATCTCCAGTTCTAGGGAGTCCAAAACCCTCTTCAGGTCTCCATGGACACAGGCATGCAAATGATGTGCACACACACACATGCACACACACACACACACACACACACACACACACATGCGACATAAAAATAAATCTTTTAAAACAAACCTTTACAGACTTCTCTTGAATATCATTTCTCTGAGAGGATCTGATCAGTAGCTTTTCACCATCCATACCAGACTCTTCATATTTCAGTTTGCTAAGGTGATGGTCTGATATCCAGTCCATAAAAACAATTAATAGTTCATATACTTGTCCATTAAGTGCTACCTATTCATCAAAAATTAAATCAAACATTTACTTCAGTTCATTATCTATAAAAACTGAAATGTAAGCCTTAAATCTGGTGATTATAGAAATATTTAAAGTATTTTTAGACAAGTGTTTAGGTATCCCTCTAAACAACAAGAAATTTTAAATCAAACATTCCCCATTAATACTAAAAACTTTAAATGCTAGCATAAGGCAAGAAAGCTCACCATAATGAAATGAAAGAGGAATACTCTACTACTATAATGAAAAAGTTTCACTGGATCTAATAGCCCTGGCCTATAACCCCACCCCAGCAACAGAAAGGCTGAGGCCAAAGGATAGTTCAAGGCCAGACTGGATTAAACAGTGGCATCGTGGTTCAAGCAAACAAAACAATATTTTTTTAAGAATTAGGCCAGGAATAGATAGTGACACACATCTCTAATCCCAGCACTGAAAGGCAGAGGAAGATCTCCATGAGTTTGAAGCTAGTCTGGTCTACACAGTAAGTTTCAGGCCAACCAGAGCTACATAGTGATACCCTGTCTTAAAAGAAAATAAACAGAATTATCACAAGCTCTTTTCAGTTTGATAAGATGGGCTGAAGAAATGGCTCAGCAGTTAAAAGCAGTTAAGACTGTTCTTGCAGAGGACCTTGGTTCAGTTTCCAACACTCACACACAATGGCTAACAACTATGTGTAACTCTAGTTCCAGGGGAATAAAACCCTCTTCTGGCCTCTGAGGGCATTTCATGACATGAGTGCCCTTAAATAGATGAAGGCAAAACATTAATACCCACAAAGTAAAAAATAAATAAATCAAAATATTGGTAAGACAAAAATTTTAAATGGCTTTAATTCAACAGCATGAATCATCCTATATAAAAAAGTCTAATGAAGATTTTCAAAACTAAAAAATTTGTTTGGAGATTTCATATTTTCTTCCACAAAACTTACTTTCTTTGTATTAATAATTTGACATAAACATGATATGCAAGTTTTGTGCATATCATGCAGGAAGACAAAGAGCTGATCCTCATCTGTAATTTTAAACCTTAGTTTTCTATTTACAAATAGAAACTAATTCCCTTTAGAAGAAATTTCAATAACTGAGTACCTGGGTATAAAATCCCTACTTTTTTTTTTTCTTTTGGTCTTTTTGAAACAGAGTCTCCCTTTAGTCCCAGCTGGCCTACAGCTCACTATGTAGACCAGGTTGACCTTGAATTCACAAAGATCCACCTGCCTCTGCCTCTGCCTCCCAAGTGCAGGGATTAAAGGCATGCACCATGTTTGGCAGAATGAATGAGCTCTGGTGGGGTGGGGGGATAGGGTGGGGGACATGGGTCTAGATTTGATAAAAAATATATCAATAAATAAATAAATAAATAAATAAATAAAGGCGTGCACCACGCCCAGCTTAAAATCCCTCCTTTTTTCAATTTACATGAAGAACTAGAAAATTTATTAAAATTACTAAGGTCTATGGTAAGATACCATATACATTCATTAGAAGGGTGAAAAAATTAAACCCACCAACTATTGTTGAAGTTAAGTAAACAGAACTTCCCTCCATTACTAGAATTGTAAAATGCTACCATCATTTTGGAAAATGGATACTTTCTTAAGGTCCTAGTGTACAGCCAAGAATGAAAACATCCACAAAAATTCTTATTTTTATTTCTTATGAATAAAATGAATTTTGTTTCTTATGAATAAAAGTGCTACAAATTCTTATTTATGGCACTTTTATTCATAAGAAACAAAAACTAGAAATAGTACAGGTGTCAGTCCACAGAAAAATGAAGAACTAAACTATAGTAAATTGACATTCTGGAGTACTACTAACCACACCACTAAAAACCAATATAGTAAAGGCAAAAAAATCCATAACGAAGCAAGTACATACTGTGCAACTTCAATGACTAAAGCTGTAAAATAAGCCAAACATTCTAGGATGACAGAACTCAGATTCAGCAACTGCTTCTGACAGGCAAGAATGAAAAAAAGAAATTTCTAGTTCCATATTTGGATGGACATTATATGAGATAAGCATTTACCAAGAGATATCAAACTTTACATGGGAAAATCTACATATGCTGGCATACATAATTTTATCTTCAAGCTTTAAAAAATGATGAATACATAGAAGTCATTCACGGCTAGTATTATGGTTTGAATATCAAATGTTCCCCCTACAATGTAATGTTGAGAAGCAAGGCTTTGAGAAAGTGATTAGATTATGAGGGCTTGATTCAATCAATGACAAATTAATGATAACTTAATCTACAATGGATTATCAATGAAGTTAGTCACTGATGAATTCATAATTTGATGGCATTATTGGGAGATGATGGATACTATAAAGTGCAGCCCATTGGCTCCTGGTCACTGGGGTCATGCTCTTGAAGGACAGACCTCATTCCCAGCCCTTCTTCCAGCTTTTTCCCTACATGTCCTTCTGTCATGAGGTACTGCCTCACCACAGGCCCAAACACACAGCCAAGTGACCAAGACTGGAAGCACTGAAGCTGAGATGCAAAGTAAGTCTGGCCTATTTTATGTTGGTTTGCTCAGATATTGAGCAAATCAAATACGTATACGTTGATGAAAAGCTAACAAAGATAGGTTGCAATCTTGATAGGAAAATAACAATTATACTAGGTAATAAAGCTTTTGAAAAGCTCCTGTGATTTATCAAAGTTACTGTAGCTGAAATACTGTTGCCTTGCAAATCAAAGTATATTGAGATATATATATGAAGATATGTATTCATATTTTAGAGTAACATAAAATTAAAGGGGAAAAATGTGAACGCCAAAACATATTTTGGAATTAACACACAGTTTATTCTCGGAGGTCATAATTTTGATACATATGTGATGTTTATATAGGCATATTTTGGAGCAATACAAAGGGGAGGGAACAACAACATAAGGACTAGGTCAAAGAACTGACTGATGCAGTTAAATTCTGCCCAAAACAACAAGCCTCTGCAGAAAAAAAATCCTTGGAAAAACTGAAAGATATAAGACATGTACAGCAGAATGCCTGAACTGGGGTGGGTAGGGGGCAGGGAGAGGGGAATGTATACAAATTAGACTGAAAGATGATATATGAAATATACAAAATATCAATAAAAAGTATATTGAGATATTCCACAGATATATCTCTGTAAAATAAGATTCTTTCCAAACCAAAAAAAAAAAAAAANAATTTCCTTATATGTTATGGGTCTGTTTAAGCTGTTGATCTCTTCTTGGTTTAGCTTTGGTAAATCCCATGATTTTAGATAAACATCCATTTCTTTTTGATTTTCCAAATTTAATAGAATATAGGTTTTTTATGTATTCCCTTACAATGCTCTGGATCTTTTTGTTGTCTGTTGTGATGATCCCCTTTTTCTCTCTGATTTTGTTGATTGGGAGTTGCTCTTTCTTTTGGTTAACTGTGCTAAGGATCTATCTGGTTTATCTTTGCAAAGATCCAGCTTTGGATTCATTGATTCTTTGTATTGTTTCTTTCTTTCTGTTTCATTAATTTCTGCCCTTCTTTTCTGCTGGGTTTGGAATTCATTTGATGTTGTCTTTCAGGAATCTTGAGTTGCAATGTTAAGTCATTTGTGCTCTTTCTTTTTTTATATATAGGCATTTAGAGCTATAAATTTCCCTCCTTAGACTGCTTTTAAAGTGTTCTAGAGGTTTTGTTGTGTTGTATTGTCTTTTTGTTTAATTCCAGGAACACTTTCATTTCTTTTTTTAATTTTATTTATTTCTGTATGTGTATGAATGTACTATATGCATGCAGGTCTGTGCACCCGTGTCGTGCAATGCCGCGGAGGTCAGAAGAGGGTGTCGGACTCCCCTGGAACTGGAGTTCTCCTAGAATTGGAGTTTCAGACGGTTCTCAGCCGCCATGTGGGTGCTGGGGATAGAACCCAGGTCCTCTGTAAGAGCGGGCCATCTCTCCAGCCCCACCCATACACATTTTAAAATTAATTTAAAATTTTTGAGAAAAGCAAGCAACTTACCTGCAAGTTGTCTAAACGAGCTTGAGCTCTTTTAGCTTGAATCTCCATCTTCCTGTTTTCTTCACTTACTTCATTTAGCTAAGGAAAGGAAAAAATTATATATTTCAATATAAATCTCAAAGTTTTCTCATACTAAGAGTTGGCAGAGCCATTCATGAAAGGTTCACTGCTTGACAAAGTTCCAGTGACCTGACTCATCTGGTTGAAGTCTGTTCTCCAGCTGACCTTGGTTTTTAATAATTCCTTTTATCATATTAATTCTCATTTTTCTGGCCTGCTTGACTTTTGGATTTTTGGCAATTAGGATACCTGCTTCTGCCTCAAGGAATGGAACTGACACTTTTGCCTTTTCTAGAAATGTGTCCTTTGTGAGAAATAATAACACTGTCTACACACTTAAAAGTATGACATAGTGGCAATTAAGAATTCTACAGAGGGGCTAAGAAAGATGGCTCAGGGGTTAAGAGCGCCAACTGCTCTTGCAGAGGCCCCGGGTTCGATTCCCAGCACCCACATGGCAGCTGAGAACTGTCTTTAACTCAAGTTCCAGGGGAGTCCAACACCCTCTTCTGACCTCCGTGGCATTGCACGACACGGGTGCACAAACCTACATGCAGACAGTACACTCATACACACTAAAAAAAAAAAAGAAAAAAAAAGAATTCTACAGAAACTGTATCATGCACAGATTGCCCAAGTAAAGAAGGGAATTTTGATTTCATGGTCTGGTTTAAACTAAAGAGGATTGTAGGGCAAAGTGAAACTAAGTGCAGTGAGGCCGTGGATGCTAGTGATCTGACTCAAAAGATTAGTGGGCCTTTAGAAAACCACCTCAGCAGGAGGTGTAGAGAGAGAAACTGAGGAAAACAGGAACTGAGGAAAACAATGACCACAATAAAAACAAGATATGAATCAAAACCACATCAGCTACAAAATGGCTTACAGGTCAAGGGAACAAGGAACTAAAGTAAGAAAAATAAAGTTCTCAATTGTTAAAGCTTTAAAGCTCACTTTTTACACTGTCTAGCACCTATATAACCAAAAGACATAAAGAATGAAGTCCTTAGAATTAAAAGTTAATATTAACTTGGCTTTGCTGCAAAATTGCTAAATTTCTTAGCAACTATTATTGTTTTACTTTTTTGATGTCTCAACTAAATGGTTGTATCATTATTGTTTTACTGTTTTTAATGTTAAGAATGATTTCGGGTGTGAATTTTCTGAAAATTATTTATGAGGAAGTTGGGCTATTTTTTTCAACATTAGCTTAGGCTTGCAGAACCAGTATTAGTCCTAGGGTATATAAAAATAAACATCAGGATCTGAGGAGCAGAGCAAAAAGAGAAAGCAAAAAAGCAGAGAAAGAAGAGAAGAGAAACAGAGAAAATCGGCAGAGCGGCAAACCCAAAAGGCCCTCTGCACAGGAGCAGAGAAGAAAGATGCTCTCTGTAACCTTCAGATCACAAAAATAAAGAGATTCTTGTGTCTTATTTCATTGATTTCTTCACCACCTTTTCGACCACCCATTTCAGGACCTGAACCTGCTGGAGCTGGACTCCAGCAAAGAGTTTCTTGATCTACTATCTAATTTGGTATACCTGACAGCTTGTTTGGAGGTTCTAGTGGGGGAGCACAGCTGCTGGTATACCCCTAACCAAATGCCAGTCCTCCTTTATCAGGTAAGGGAGTGCTCTTCAACTAAACACGTAGCTTCGGGATGGATGCACATGGAGCACTGAGGGAGAAAGGAAGGGGACAACTGCCTAACCAGCCAGATCAGGTAAATCAACCCTGGCAGTCAGTGAGGTGAAAGTGGCCACAGAAGACAGCTCTCACATTCTAATCTTGTATACTAACCAAGTAATGTAACAATCATCATTTATTTCACTTTCATCCTAAAACAGTAGTAACATCTAGAAAATAGACATTTTAGGAAAAATTTGCTAGACTCCTGTTGTCAACTAGACTCACAAAACAGCCCTCCAGGCATATCTATGAGGAATTAAACCAGATTAGCTTTTTCTTTAAAAAAAAATTTTTTTTTTGTATGTGTATGAATGTACTGTCTGCATGTAGGTTTGTGCACCCATGTGCAATGCTGCGGAGGTCAGAAGAGGGTCTGGATTCCCCTGGAAATGGAGTTCTCCTGGAATTGGAGTTACACATGGTTTTCAGCCGCCACATAGGTGCTGGGGATTGAACTGGGTCCTTTGCAAGAGCAGTCAGCGCTCTTAACCTCTAGGCTATCTCTCCAGTCCTTTTTTGGTCTTTTTTTTAGTCCCAGCTGGCCTGGAGCTGGCTATGTAGACCAGGCTGGCCTTGAACTCACAGAGATCCACCTGCCTCTGCCTCCTAAGTGCTAGGATTAAAGGTGTGCGCCACCACACCCAGCTAGATTAGCTTTTGGGTGTGCTTTTTTTTTTTTTTTTTTTTTGTCTTTTTGAGATAGGGTCTCCCTTTAGTCCCAGCTGGCCTGGAGCTCACTTTGTAGACCAGACTGGCCTTGAACTCACAGAGATCCACCTGCCTCTGCCTCCTAAGTGCTAGGATTAAAGGTGTGCGCCACCACACCCAGCTGGGTGTGCTTTTATTAGGTTAACTGAGGTGGGAAAATCTACCCTAAAAGAGTGCCATTCTCTGGGAAGCTAATTGAGCACCCAGGCTGTATACATCATGAAAGTCAATACAACCAATCTTTTGTATAAATATTCATTCTATTGGGTCTATTCCTCTAGAGAACTCCACTACCTTGTGAGGGGTCCCCATCAGTTGGTCTCAAGCAAGCTTAACAAGATGGCGCCTAGGGGAAGTAGGAAAGGTGTGGACAAACTCGTTTTGAAAATTTTCTGATTGTCCCTGGCTCTTCCCTTGCTCGTGATCAGCTCATGTTTACCGTAAGTTCTATGGAGTAACCATTTCATGCAGCCTGCGTGCTGCCTTGACCTTTAAGATGACTGGCTGCCCGTTTTGCACCATGGAAATCCCCTTGTGGTTCTTGCCTTTATAACTGCTGTGCTGCCAGAGTTCTTTCTTGACTTGAGTCTTTGTCGCGTCTGATTGTCCTCAGGAAGGAGGGCTGGACAGCGGGTGGACAACGCACTCACCTTTCCGACCCCCATCGCGGGGATCCCTCGAGGACCAGCCTACAGGACGGAGCTGGGACGAAGAGGGACCCCTGCAACCTTGCCACATGTTTGGCTGTCTTGTTACACTATTGTACTTTTAAGAAATATATTTATTTCTAAATCACCTAATTTTTTTTTAGTGGTTTTTGAGACAGGGTCTCCCTGTAGCCCCAGCTGGCCTAGAAATCACTATGTAGACCAGGCTGGCCTTCAACTCACAGAGATTCACCTGCATCTGCCTCCAAGTGCTGGGATTAACAGTGTGCGCCACCACACCAGGCAATATCTTTTATTTCTATTATTATTTTTTTTTTTTTAATTTTTGAGACAGGGTCTCCCTTTAGTCCCAGCTGGCCTGGAGCTCACTATGTAGACCAGACTGGCCTTGAACTCACAGAGATCCACCTGCCTCTGCCACCCAAGTGCTAGGATTAAAGGCATGCGCTACCACGCCCAGCTATTTCTATTTTTTATTCCTTAATATATTCATAGATGGATATAATGAATTTTAGTGATTCTTACCCCCCACCATTCCTTTCTCTCCTGTTGAAATTGTTCCCAAACAAGTTCCCTTCTATTTTCATGTCTTCTTTTTGTGTGATTCATTAGAGTTCTCTTGCATGAGTGTGAATAGGAGATTGTTTCCTAGAGTGCAGGCAATTCATTTATCAGTGGCTACACCATTAAAGAAAATTACTTCCCCTCCCCAGCACCATTAACTGCTAACAGGCTCTCCCCAACCATGACATAATGTTGAGGGGCCCAATCTTGTGCTCATAGCCAGGCCCATCCAGTCATTTTGCTACAATCTCCCCAACCTCTCGTTCTCAGTTCTTACATTTGTTCTTCCTCCTCTGCTGTGATGTCCCTTGAGCCTAAGGGGGGGGGGGGAATCAATGTTAGAATGTGTGCAGTAACTAAAAAAGCCATAAGCTCCATTAGGAAAGCCATAAAGTCATAACTCCCTAGCCCCTAAACTGGCCACCTGGCTCTGCTCAAGCCTTATCCAGTTGGTAACTCCCTGGTGAAGGGAGACCTTTTGTGGAGCCAATTTGTCCTGTCTCCTCAGTGCTCATGAGATACTGGTAGGCTCTGCCAAAGAAATTAAAAGGGCTTCATTCATCCTAGGACATTGGGCCTTGGCATCACACATATTCCAGCTGGGCCCAAAAGGGAATAAAACCTTTCTCCCACACCCGCCAAGGTGCAGATAACTTCTTTTCAAGAGAGAAGCTTCTGGGGCTGGAGAGATGGCCTAGCGGTTAAGAGCGCCGACTGCTCTTGCAGAGGACCCGGGTTCGATCCCCAGCACCCACATGGTAGCTAAAAACCGTCTTTAACTCCAGTTCCAGGGGAATTCAATGCCCTCTTCTGACCTCTGTGGCATTGCACGACTCGGGTGCACAAACCTGCATGCAGACAGTACATTCACACATACGAAAATAAATAAAATTAAAAAAAAAAAGAGAGAGAAGCTTCTCTGTTGGCTTTTCACTATATGCTTAATAAAGTACACATTCCCATCCCCTACCCTCTTTGCCAGTCTGACTCTGGTTCTTTTTTTCTTTTTTCTTTTTTTCTTTTTTCTTTTTTGTATTTTTGAGATAGGGTCTCCCTTTAGTTCCAGCTGGCCTGGAGCTCACTCTGTAGACCAGGCTGGCCTTGAATGGTTTTTATTTGTGAACTTTGAACTTCTTCCTTTTCCCTCTCCAAAAATCTAACAATAAAGATGTCCCATTTAGGGTCAAGCATGCCACCATCACTTGCTCTGGGCATTCTGGCCAGTAATGGGTTTCTGTATTAAATGATTGTGCCTGCATTAGGAAACTTCTCTGATGAAGGTTGACTACAACACTAGTCTCAAACAGCAGGCAAAACTGGGGCCCACATATTTGGTTTTGCCCTCTTTGTTTCTAAAGATCCCACAGGCTAAACTTTATAAGTACATTCCACATGTGTCTTTTCTGAATTTTTCATTCAGTGCTTCAATCTGGAAACTATGAAACTATGACCCAGCTCAGTAATCATAGCGCCTGCTGTATCTCGCTTGTTTTCATAGCCATTCTCTTTTGCTTTCTTCCTCAGTCCTAGGGTTCAGTCCCAGGACCTGGGTTGTTTACTAGAATTCTCTCCACAGGATGGGTTTTGATCATTAATCCTCATATCTTCAGCTTGCTGAGACATCATAGGAAATGCTTTTAAATTATTATAATTAAAACAATTTTACATTCAGTGCTATAATAAATTATTAGCCAGTCACAAAAATAACACATGTTTGGGGCTACAGAGATGGCTCAGTGATTAAGAGCACTGGCTTTCCTTGAAGGAGACCCAGGTTCAATTCCCAGCACCCACACGGTGGTAAACAACTGTCTGCAACTCTGGTTTCAGGGTATCTGACACTCTCTTCTGGCCTCCGTGGGCACTGCCTGACACAGGTAGACTTACATCCATGCAGACATAACACTCATACACAAAAAATAAAATTTAAAATTTAAATAATCCACCTTTATACTCAACATTTCCATACTATATTCTGTTCTTCGTAAGTGCCTTTGCACTGATAGCAGAGTTGTGTCAATACGACAGATGCCAATGACCACATATCCAACAAAACCCCAAATAATTACCATCTGATCCTTAACAAAATTTGCTGGTGTATTCTGAACAAAGTAACCATAAAAAGCCATTTTCCCGGGCGTGGTGGTGCATGCCTTTAATCCTAGCACTTGGGAGGCAGAGGCAGGTGGATCTTTGTGAGTTCAAGGCCAGCCTGGTCTACAGAGGGAATTCCAGGACAGCTGGGGCTACAGGGAGACCCTGTCTCGAAAAGACCAAAAAAAAAAAAAAATCCATTTTCCCACCTACTGCCAAAGAGTTTCTTCCAAGGTCTTTCAGTTTGAATAATCCAATTATCAACAGGTTCAATCACTTAATAATCCACACATCCATTCAACCACCACATACTCATGAAAACACACAAAATTGTTACATATTATAGAAATCTAAGAGATGGTGGTGCACAACTTTGATCTCAGCACTTGGGAGGCAGAGGCAGTTGGATCTCTGTGAGCTGGAGGCCAGCCCTGTCAACATAGTGAGTTCTAGGCCACATGGACTATAGGAAGACTCTGTTTCAGAAAGATTAAAAAAAAAAAGAAAGAAAGAAAAAAAGAAAAAGAAAAAGTTGAGGGTGAATGTGTGGTCGTGGTGCACGCCTTTAATCCCAACAATTGGGAAGCAAAGGAAGGCGGATCTCTGTGAGCTGGAGGACAGCCTGGTGGACATGGTGAGCTCCAGGCCAAACGGGGCTACAGGGACACCCTGTCTCAAAAAGATAAGAATGCCCCCCCCCCAAAAAATGAGTGTGGGAATCAATGCATCAAGACTAGCAAGTAAATCCTTCTTAGAAGATGATGCTAGATTGGGCTTACAATGGGCAAATTATCTCTCCAGGGATAAGGCTGACTTCATGAAAGACAACTGTCACTTAAGGTCAAGGGAACCCTAAGACTAGATCAAGTACAAAGTAGGGGACCATAGTTATTACTAACAAGGAAGCAGGTTCTAACAAATACCCCAAGGGATCAAAGCATAAACAGAAGGGAAGGATAAACAATAGCTAAGCAATTCTAGAAGCCAATTTATCTCAGAATGTTGAAGCCTAGCTACATTTTGAAATCCATAATCATGGCTGCGGCCTGCATGTGCCGGCAGACTCAGTGAGTAGAGTTAGGGTGCTGCTGCGGCTGCGGCTGTGGCTGCGGCTACGGCTGTGGCTGTGGCTGGCCGTGCTTGTGGAGGCCCATCCAGACTGCTCCTGGGCCCAGCTCAGGTTTGCATAGGGCGGGCGACCATGTCCGTGGGGCAGTGGCTGGCACGGTTGGGCAGCTGTCTTCCAGCGTCTGTGCGGGGTGGAGGAGCAGCTCAGCAGCTCCGCCACGGTGAGGATGTGGAGTCCCAGAATCCCAGGGCAGTAGGGGGACCTCAGGCGGGAGGGGAGAGCCCGTGCCCCGCCAAGCTGGACGGCCACGGTGCCCCCAACGGCTTGCACAACGGGCTGGCGGCCGAGCCACCCGGACCCAGCCCCAAGGCACAGGCTCACTGCACTGCAACTCGCTGGCCCGCGAGCACAACTGACCGCTCTACTACCTGTCCAGCTTCGGCACCCAGCTGGGCAATGAACTCTTCTACAGCCTCTTCTTCCCCTTCTGGATCTGGGCCAGAGGCTGGTGATCATCTGGGTGCTGGTCATGTATGTACCTGGGCCAGTGCACCAAGGACATTATCCGCTGGCCACGGCCCGCCTCACCACCAGTGGTCAAGTCGGAGGTCTACAACTCCAAGTACGTCATACCCTCCACACATGTCATGTCTTGCACTGCCATCGCCATCGCCATCGCCATGATCCTGCTCACCTACGGCCCCTGGCTGTAACCTCTTCTGTACCAACTGATTCTCATTCCCTGCTGGAGTGCTCTAGTTTGCCTAAGTAGAGTCTACATGGAAATGCATTCCATCATGGATGTTGTTGATGGATTCCTATATACCATTTTAATCTTAGCTGTCTTCTATCTATTTGTGGACCTGATTGACAACTTCAACCAAACTTATAAATATGCTCCATTAATCATCATCGGGCTTCACTTAGCTCTGGGCATCTTTTCTTTCACTCTTTTTAAAAAACAAAACAAAACAAAACAAAAACAGTGACAGTCGTTTATTACCACTATCAAGTATTATATGCTATATGTAGTTATACATGCTATTGTG
This sequence comes from Rhizomys pruinosus, assembly GCA_009823505.1. Lineage (NCBI taxonomy): Eukaryota > Metazoa > Chordata > Mammalia > Rodentia > Spalacidae > Rhizomys > Rhizomys pruinosus. The sequence continues at coordinate 417,397 of VZQC01011102.1, forward strand.
GGAAAACTTAGAGTGGGTTGGATTCTAAGCCAATGGTACCTCCCTGGCCACACCCATGGGGTGGGCTCTAGGCCAATGGTACCTCCCTGGCCACACCTAGGGGGTGGGATGTAGTGACGAATTGAATCATGATGGATATTTAAGCAGACATGTTGGAATAAACTCTCTGCATTCGAACCTCGACCTGCCTACACGTGGTGTGCTTTCCTGCACGGGCTTTCCACATGGGTAGTCTTAGGATTAAGTGGGCCCCGCCACAAATCCCAGTGGTGACCCCACATGCTATATTTTGTACACAGTGTTTTTTTATGCTACTAACACCACCAACCTGTGAGTGGTGAGGGGTGCTACAATGGTAGAATGTCTATGATCTCACTAAGTGATAGGAATTTTTCATCTCTACTATCATAATGGGTCTGTCATTGACCAAAGCATTACATGTAGTGCACAGAGGTTCGCTGAGTGGCTTTACTTGTATGCAAATCTTGCATGTGTACATAATCTCTTGACACTTAGTTTTTTCTACTTAACATATTGTAAGATTCATCTACTTGTAGGTGAAGAATTGAAGGAAGTTTCAAGAATTAATTTCTATTCTAGTTTGCTTTCTGTTCCTGTGATAAAATACTGGCCAAAACAAACTTGAGGGAGAAAATGGTTTACTTCAGCTTACTCTTTACAGTCCATTGTTGAGGGAACTTCAGCAGGAGCTGAAGAAGAGACCATGGAAGAACAGTGCTTGCTGGCTTGCTTCCAGACTCATAAGCAGCTAGCTACCTTTCTTATACAGTCCAGGCCTGCCTGCCTAGAGATGGTACCACCCACGTGGGTCGGGCCCTCTTACATCAATTAACAATCAATAGAATGTCCACAGACATGNGTAGCCTTGGCTGTGGTGATAGATTCATTATATTCCATGTAAGGAGTGTGTTTTCCAGCCACCCTTGAGGATAGTTGCAAAATTCTTCCAGAGTTTCATTGGATCATACAAGATCATCTCTTTATGTGAATATTTTTTTCATTTTGATAAAGTTGTAAGTTAAAAATTCCTGGAATGTGTGAGATTTTTACTACTGCCTGAGGTTGAACAAAAAATGTATCCCTTTCATGTTTCTATAAATGAGACCACTGAGGTGAGTCTAATATTTTTATGAAATGTTTGCAAATTTCATACATTATATTTATATATTTTGATCATATTTAGATCTTCTTCCCCATCTAAAAACCCAACTACCCAACTTACTGTACTCTATCTATCTATCTATCTATCTATCTATCTATTATCTATCTATGTGGGAAGATCCAATTTAAATCAGTTTAAATTGCAGGCTAGTGTTCAGCTTTTCAGGACACTGTGTGGCCGAGGGTCTGACTGTGCCCCAAGGAGGAGCAAGCAATGTGGCCTAGTGATGTGGCATGATGCTGGGTGGGGCAATTGTGTGCAGTGGCATGGAGTTGGAGGACTTATGATTGGTCCTGTGTACCGATGTCATTTAGTTTATAAAAGCAGGCTGTATCAAGGAATAAATTTGAATTTCATAGTAACATCATCACAGAATTCCCAGCCATTATTTTTTTAAATCTTATTTATTTCTGTATGTGTATGAATGTACTGTCTGCATGCAGGTTTGTGCACCCGTGTCATGCAATGCCGCGGAGGTCAGAAGAGGGTGTCAGATTCCCCTGGAACTGGAGTTCTCCTGGAACTGGAATTTCAGATGGTTCTCAGCCGCCATGTGGGTGCTGGGGATCGAACCCGGGTCCTCTGCAAGAGCGGTCGGCGCTCTTAACCGCTAGGCCATCTCTCCAGCCCCAAGTACCTGCTTTTAATTCATTATAATTCTACAGGTTTAAATCTATTTAGCTAACTCTATACAAAAATAGATTTAATTCTAAAAAATGTTTGTTTTATACCCCTTAATGTTAACAATTTGAATTTGGTTTATAGTATGCATATTATTCAGTTTAATGATAGATTGTTAATTATTAGTAATTGTTATTAATGGTTATAGTTATTGTTATTAAATATAATTAATAACAATTGATAAAAATTCAGTCTAATGGTAAATTGTTCATTGTTGTTGGCTATTATTATTGACAATTATTCATAATTGTGACTAATAATGGTTAATAATAATTATTAATAATTAATAAAATTAATAATGGTTATAAGTATTGTGATTATTGTTGTAATTGTGGATAATTATTATTATTCTTCCAAAGTCCTTAATAGCAAGACAAGATGGATTGTTCCAAAACTACAAACAACTTTGGCCTGTCTACTTTTGGAAATCCTCAATCTTTAGATTTGTAAATAGCATAGGTAGAGTTTAGGCAATTAACCAGAAGGGATAGGACAGGAAAAGAATAGTAAACTTTAGGTATAGTGAATTGAAGGCAAGTGGTTGCAAATGGGCCTAAGAGGTGGCATATGGATTTTTATTCTAATTATGTAAAAATAACCCTATAACAAATTATAAAAATTTCATGTTTTTCATTGGACATCAAACAATATGGCTTTCTTGTCTTACAGGTCAACCTAACAAATCTTTATTATATATGTATGTATGTGTGCACACACGTGTGTATGGATGTGTGTACCTGTGTTCTAAGTATATTATAATGTTAACAGCCATGATACCAATAAAAACATTGCCTCTGAGTTGGAACGTGGCCCTTCCTTCTCAAGACGCAAATTTATAGTAAACAGCCAAATATAATTCAATTTCAACAAAGGTTATGGGTTATCTATTAAAAATTTAAAATAAGGAATACACTGCCACCTACTGGTTACGTCTTTCAACATCTAAAAAAAGATGCAACCAGTTTTCATTGTATTAAAGTGTTAATAAGTTTTTGGGTATTTGGGAATAAAAAATAAAAGGTATAAAAATTTTTAAAATAAAAAAAAATTGAATTCCAATTAACATCATTGTGGAATTTGCGGCAGCCATTTTTAAATTTTTTGTGTGCATACAGGCTGGGCCTACATTTTGTTCTGGTGTTGTGGGTGGCCAGTTGGTTTGGAAAAAGGCTCCCTTTGCAGACCACCAACCTGCATAGCTGGTGTGAAATTCCTGTCCTGATCTTGGGCAGGTGAAAAGTTTCAGCCAACGTGCTTCGTTGTCCCAGGCTAAAGACCCAAGTAGGAAGATACCTCTCCAGTCAGGTCACGGAAGTGACCGACTGTCCTCTACACAATGAGGCCAGTTCCCCACATTGTCCACAAAGTGAGCACTGTGCATCCCTTTCCCCTTAGCAGGACTGCATTGCACCTGTTTGACAAAGGAAGCTTCCTAGAAAGCTCCCACAAAAACAAAAAAAACAAAAAAAAAATCAAGATGGTAATGTGGTAACAACATCTCATGGGCAATCTAGCCAGTCTTTAATTAACTGATGGGCATAAAGAACTGTAAAAAAAATTTTATTAAGAGCTAGATATTGTAAAAATTTTAAAGCAAGGTTTTCATGCCAGGCCTGAGAAGGCCAAGGAGCTTGGAGAAGATAGTTATCAAAATCTACTTTGTAAGGTTTGCAGTTTAAAATGGTAATACATTTGAACTAATTGGGAATCTAAAATGTTAATTGTTTTATTATAATCTGTATTGACTTTCCAACAATAACTTTGGGGTTAAGGTAACAAATGGTCTCTATATTTTTCTGTGTTATACAGTATCACCTTGTAACATTTTTCCTTTTCTTGTAGGACAACTTAGGCATCTATAGTCAAAAACATAAAAATTTAAAAAAAAAAAATAGAGGGAGTGGTATAATATTCCTTCTGTATTCCAACCTTTTGATAAATTTTCAATTTATTAAAAGAAGAAAGAAGATTTGTATGTTTCCACAGGTAAAAAACACCAACTTAAATGCCTAAAAAATACAACTTTGGCTATGGATGGGATGGACTGGGAAATGCCAGCGAGAGAGGCTGACCATCTGAACATTAAAGAAAAAGGAACCTCAGATTGCCTGAGTCACAGACACTGAGCATCTCTCTAAATCTATTTGGGATAACTGTTTATAATGCTGTCTAATGAAGTTTACCTTCCAGATGCTGAGAAACCTTTCTACCTCTTCCCTTTTATAGGAAAAGAGAAACATGATGGTACCGAAGTCATTTCCTGACTGTAGATAATACTAAAGTTTCTATAAGCTGTGTAATTAAGCAAATATATTAATACAGAAGAGCTCTGATATCAGCAATGGATTATTCTGCTAAGGAGATGTTAGCTGAGGTATCCAAGACCCCAAAATTATAAAAGGCCTTTGCCTATAAAAATGGGATATCTGCAAGGAGAAAGGTTGTAAGTCCCTGTTGTCGAAGACCTGGTGTAAGCATGAAAAAAATGTTTTTGAGACATCACTTGCTAATGTGCATGGCCTCTGAAATGCCAGAGAAGTTACCAAAGGCCACTAATGCAGTAAAGCAAAATATTGGTCTTCTTGAGTCAAGCAAGTCTCCTCTGTCAGTTCAGCACTACACCTCAACTGCCTGGAGATATTGTGCAACAGTGACAGCCATGTGTCATATATATCCCAAATCTAATGGCTATTAGCTCTCTCCTTGGAGGAATAATTCAGGCTCATGCCACAAGCTTACATCCTCTAGTGTTAGGAGATGATATAAGCCACAATGAGGGCTTGTCACCCTTTATAGAGAAAACCACAGTTTGTGAATTAGCATACCATCCAAACACTGTGTCTATGCACCTCACATACCTAATAATAATATTGTTTAAATGCCTGTACATCTAATTGCTTGTGCTTTGTTAGGATTAAAAAAGGTACCCTGGAGAGATAGCCAGTGGTTAAGAGCACCGACGCTCTTGCAGAGGACCTGGGTTCGATCCCCAGCACCCACATGGCGGCTAAGAACCGTCTGTAACTCCAATTCAGGAGAAATCCAGTTCCAGGGGATCCGAGACCCTCTTCTGACCTCCGTGGCATTGCACGACACGGTGCACACCTCATGCAAGACAGTAATCATACACACAACAAAGATAAATAAGATAAAAAAAAACTAATAAAAAAAAAAAAATAAAAAAAAAAAAAGGTACCCTGGATAAGCTGTCAATCCATGAAGGAAAACAACCTGAACAGACTAGAGTCTAAAATGACATCCCCAGAGAAAACAGACTGCTTTGCTTCTCACCCCACTTGCTGCCCCTTTTCCAAAGCCTAGGGAACAACTTGCGGAAGAGGAGGCATGGTAGAATTAAAGGCTTGCAGAGAGATTGGGGTGTATATGTGAAACTATAGCAATATACACCAGACTCTTATTTAATCAACATGCTTGTGCATACAAGCTTCTCCAATTGGACTATGGGAACCTTGGGTTGTTCAAAATTGAAAATAACTTGCTAATGTTTTACATGAATGTTACTTACATTCTTCTTGTTATGCTTGACAATCAGTACTTCTGGTTGGGATTTTGGATATTAATTGTTTCCTAGTGTGAAAATAAAGTTTTGGTCTGACCTGTCCCCCACTACCTAGCACTCAAAAAAGTGCTTGAGCAGCGGCTATTAAAACTCAGGTTCCTTTGGGTTTTAGCCTCACCCAAGGGCTCCCCTGCCTCTCAGAAAAATTAAAATAATAAAATTAAAAGGGGAGATGTGGGAAAACTTAGTTAGAGTGGGTTGGATTCTACCAATGGTACCTCCCTGGCCACACCCATGGGTGGGCTCATAGGCCAATGGTACCTTCCCTGGCCACACCTATGGGGTGGGATAGTGACGAAGTTGAATATGCTGATTATCATGTAAAGAACCAGACATTTTGAATAAAACTCTCTCTCTGCGTTGACCTACTGCATCCAGTGGTGTGCTTTCCTGCATGGACTTTCCACATAGGGTAGTCTAGGATTAAGTGGGCCCCGCCACAAATCCCAGTGGGACCCCACATGCTATATTTTGTACACAGTGTTTTTTTATGCTACTAACACCACCAACCTGTGAGTGGTGAGGGGTGCTACAATGGTAGAATGTCTATGATCTCACTAAGTGATAGGAATTTTTCATCTCTACTATCATAATGGGTCTGCATTGACCAAAGCATTACATGTAGTGCACAGAGGTTCGCTGAGTGGCTTTACTTGTATGCAATCTTGCATGTGTACATAATCTCTTGACACTTAGTTTTTTCTACTTAACATATTGTAAGATTCATCTACTTGTAGGTGAAGAATTGAGGAAGTTTTCAAGAATTAATTTCTATTCTAGTTGCTTTCTGTTCCTGTGATTAAAAATACTGGCCAAAACAAACTTGAGGAGAAAATGGTTACTTCAGCTTACCTTTACAGTCCATTGTTGAGGGAACTTCAGCAGGAGCTAGAAAAGAGACCATGGAAAGAACAGTGCTTGCTGGCTTGCTTCCAGACTCATAAGCAGCTAGCTACCTTTCTTATACAGTCCAGGCCTGCCTGCCTAGAGATGGTACCACCCACGTGGGTCGGGCCCTCTTACATCAATTAACAATCAATAGAATGTCCACAGACATGCCCAAAGGCCAATCTGATGGAGGACATTCCTCAACTGAGGCTCTCTCTCCCCAGTTGTGTCAAGTTCTGAATCAAGATTAGCCATCATAATTACTTAAGAGTCATTGAGGGGGCTGGAGAGATGGCCTAGCGGTTGAGAGCACCGACCGCTCTTGCAGAGGACCCAGGTTCAATCCCCAGCACCCACATGGCAGCTGAGAACTGTCTGGGACTCCAGTTCCAGGAGAACTCCAGCTCCAGGGGAGTCCGATGCCCTCTTCTGACCTCCGCGGTGTTGCACGACACGGGTGCACAGACTTGCATGCAGACAGTACATTCGTACACATACATACATAAATACATACATACATACATAAATAAATAAATAAATAAATAAATAAAAGAGTCATTGATATTCTACTATGTAGTTACTCAATAGTTCTTTAAATCACTCTCCTATTGATGAGCATTTGGGTTCTTTCCAAGTTTTTGCTATTATTATGAACAAGGGTAGGTTTTATTGGTTTGTTTATTCCTAATACTAGAACTCAGTCACCTAACTCTACATAATCTAGAATCCCCTGGGTAGAAGGTTTTACTGAGCAATTATCTAGATCAGGTTGGCCTCTAGGTATGTCAATGGGGTATTGTCTTGATTATCTATAGGAAATCGACTATGAGGTGGCACCATGCCCCCAGGCAGGTCCCTGGACTGTGTAAGAGTAGAACAGGCAAGCAGGATGCATTTCTCTTTCTGCTCTTGACTGCAAATGTGATCTAACTAGCTGGCTGAGTTCCTGCCCTTACTTCTCCAAAGTGATGGGCTGTAATTTGGAATTGTAAACTGAATAAACCCTTTCCTGGAGCACGTCCCAAGGAGACACAGCTTATATTCTGGAGAGCGGTGCAGGAATTGCAAGTGGCTCTCACATCACTTAACAACATGGGTCTATTTTTGGATCCTTCTCTAGATACATTACCTTTAGCTAGACCCCCATTACCATAACTCTGTTTGGGAAAGCCATTATTATGGGTCCTCATAGGAATGGTAGTTGTTCTAATAGTGAGAGAAATGATGAAAAAGATCACCATTCCTTTAGCGTGTAAAATCTTCAATATACCATGCGATGATATTCGCCGTGCACCGCAGCACATGGAAGTGGAGCTTCCAGCTTCCATATTGCTATATCACCTATGGGATGGCCGGTTTCTCCATCATGTTTTTTATTCCCTACATATTTTCCTTTATTGGTATCTCTTGATAGGGAAATACTGTTTTAAGGAGACTATCAGTTACATCTAAAAATATTCTCTAGCTAAAACTCAGATCAGAGGCTTTTGCGAGAATCTAATTGAAATAACTAAGTCACTTCTTAGAATTCGGTGAGATATTTCAGGTGAGCTGAGCTATTTCAGTATTGAGAAACAGTGCCCATTTAGAATGTGCACAGACTGGAGAGTTCTGTGCTGTTATGAAGTTATATATAATATATATTAAAGTACATAATGTGCAATTGTATATCTAATATATGTAATATATACAATAATAAACCTAAGTTTTTAAGAACTATAAAATCAGTAATAATATGCAATTGTGCCTGCATCTGGAATTAATACAGGTATGTGATTGTTAACAAATGTTTAATGTTTATTTCCTATGGCAGCCATTTCCTAGCTGAATTGGTAATTACTAGATAGAATCTATATGCTACCACATACTGATTTACTGCCTCTTTGTACACTGCCATCACCTTTCATGTAAATCCACAATGTTGAACATGGGAGGCAATTTTAATGGACCAAATTGTCAGGAAAAATTTTTTTTACTTTATTTTTTTATGTGTATGAATGTACTGTCCGCATGCAGGTCTGTGTGCTCGTGTCATGCAATGCCACAGAGGTCAGAAGAGGGTGTCAGATTCCCCTGGAACTAGAGTTAAAGACGGTTCTCAGCCGGCATGTGAGTGCTGGGGATCGAACCCAGGTCCTCCGCAAGAGCAGTTGGTGCTCTTAACCACTAGGCCATCTCTCCAGCCCCAGGAAAATTTGTATTTTTGATTACTTTTTTTTTTTTTTTAAGTTCTGTGCAGTGTGTTGAATGTACTTTTTTTTCCAACTGTTTTGGATATCAGTTTAGTAATTCCAGGTACTGAATTTTATTGCTTGCTAAACTGTGCCTTTCTGTTGCTGAATTATAAAAGATGGCATGTATACTGTGATATAAAAGTGGGACTCTAATTCTTTTCTTTTTTTTGGTCTTTTCGAGACAGGGTCTCTCTGTAGCCCCAGCTGTCCTGGAACTCTGTAGACCAGGCTGGCCTTGAACTCATAAAGATCGCCTGCCTCTGCCTCCCAAGTGCTAGGATTAAAGGCATGCGCCACCACGCCCGACGGGACTCTAATTCTATCTTAAGTTATATAAGCAGGCAATTTAAAAATATGTATCGGTCTAACAGAGATAGAAGTCAACTACCCTTAACTCTTTAGTCTTTACTTAGAAAGAAATATGGAATGGCTACATTTTCTAACTTATTGGAAAGCTAAATGAAGAAATATTTCCATTTTTGTAGGTATTTTTCTGTGTAATGTAAGTTATAGGAACTATATATATTTTGTACATTGTCTTGATTGTTTATACTATAGGTTAGTATTTCCAGTGTGTGGAAATGTAGCTAAAATTTATAGATGGGACAATGCACATGCTTCCTATGTAAACAAGCCATTTTTTTAATTATTTGAAAAAGATTGGATTCTCATTGTTAATTTTTAATATGTACTGTTAGCAACCTAAGGTAAATTATAAAATCCCAAAATAAGAAGTATCAGTAGGTTAGATTCTATTATTTTTTCCAACTTTTTGTTATTTTTACACTGCAAAATTTTGGTGTAGTCTTAAACTATGTTCTCTCTCTCTCTCTCTCTCTCTCTCTCTCTCTCTCTCTCTCTCTCTCTCTCTCTTTTCCTGTCTTTTGAAATGTGATTATAATGAGGTTAGCATGGCATTTATTTGTCATAAGTTTTCAATGAAGAAGAGAATTTTCCAGATAAATGAACATCAGGTATGAGGTTACTGATTTAAGTGCAATATCTGTGGTTATTCAGAGCTGAGATGTTTCTATTTTGGACAGCATAACTATTTTTTATTATACTTTTTTGTACAAGATTATGTTACTAATCAAATCGAGACCCGTGTCTCCCATCCTCCCCCCCACCCCACCAGAGCTCATGCATTCTGCCAAACATGTCAGCATAACTATTTGATCTCATAATTCTAATTGAGAATTTAGGGACATGGTTTTTTACCAAAATTGTATCTGATCATTTTAAGGAAAATTTGGGCTTTTCCCCTACTAGATGAAAGAAAACAGGATGCTTAGGAAACTATTGGTACCCTGGGGAATGGGAAGAGTGGTCCTCTTTCAAAAGGTGTGGCTAGTAAATTAAAGGTGAAGGAGTTTCCCACACTTTGTGTCTGTTATCTATTAATTTTTGTGTGTAGCTTTAAAAGTATTTGAGGATATTCTATTTCCTTGTGTTTTATTATTATTTTCTGTTCAATAACAGTTAATGGTAAAATGTATTTTAAAATAAAAGCCAAATTCCAGATTGAAAAAATAAAATAAATTCCATAATCATTAAGTCCAATGTTTTCAAGTGCCTAAGTCTATCCCAGGTTCTACTTCTCCCCACCAAATATCACATATATACAGAATCATTCTTTTCTCTGTCTTCAACCATACTCTTTCATTTTGACCTCTTTTGGCAAAACAAAACAACAACCAAAAAAACTAGTTGAGGGGGGAAAAAGACACAACTAAAAATATTTCTGCTATTGTAAGGACAGACCCCAATGGACGTGCCGAGAGAGAGAAACCAGGCCGTCAGGAGGAAAGTTTCTAATTATAGCCCAAAGTAGCTTACTCATGGCTTGCTTAACCCTGCCCACAAGCAAATGTTCAAAGCTGTTATCTATGTGACAGTTGGAAGGTTTCACTGCTTGCATGGGAATTTCTTGAGTGGGAACTATGCAATGTTAATTGTTAAACCCACTGGATAATAGGTAAGGCATGTTTAAATTGATAGGTTACAATTGTATGTGCTAGTACAAAATGATTGGCCCTAAAAAGCACGGGCCTCAGGATAATGGCCTGAAGGACCTATAAATGTAACCCAACTCCTTTGTTCAGGGTCTTGCCTATCTCATCCTGACCTGCGTGTTGGGAAGGAGGCTTGACCCTGGCTTGCCAGCCTCGCAATAAATGCCTGCTTGCATATTGCATTCTTTGCTGTTCCTTTGTCGGTGCAGGGATCTCCGGACTCGGGTTCGAATGAACTTAACACTATGCCATTTCAAAATTATGTATGAAGAAAAATTAAGGGGCTAGAGAGATGGGTCTACGGTTAAGAGCCCTGGCTGCTCATGAAGAGGACATGGGTTCAGTTTCCAGCATCCATTTCTAGGGGATCTAATGCCCTCTTCTGACTCCCACAGGCATTGCAGGACACGGGTGCACTTAGATGCATGCATGCAGTACACTTATACACATAAAATAGGAAATAAATTAAAAAAAATATATATATATATAATTTTCTTTGGTCTTTTCAAGACAGCGTCTCCCAGTAGCCTCAGCTGTCCTGGAACTCATTCTGTAGACCAGGCTGGCCTTGAACTCACAAAGATCCACCTGCCTCTGCCTCCCGAGTGCTAGGATTAAAGGCATGGGCCACCACGCCCAGCTATAAAATATTTTTTAAAAGAACAATTGATCTGGGTGCAGTGGTACACACCTTTAATCCTGGCACTCAGGGGCAGAGACAAGTGGATCTCTGTGAGTACATGGGAGGAAGGGGAGGGAACAGGGAGAGAGGGAGGAGGAAAGGAAGGGAGAGGAGGGAGGGGAAGGAGGGGAGGAGGGAGAGGGGGAGAGAGGGTAGGGAGGGAGGGGGAGGGAGGGAGCAAAGGAGGGAATTAAGAGGAAAGAAAAATTACCACTCTTAAGTAATCATGGTGCAATATAATACTGCTTTATACTCATAAGAAACACTATGAACAACATGAAGGCTTGAGTGTAGTACAATGACCAACATCTAGTAGACACCTGATTAAATAAGAAGTGGTATGTAATGGTGCTTACAGTAAGTACTTGAAATAATAATTGGTGCCTAAATGTTGATTAGTTCTCTGTGCTTTAAAAAAAAATCTAGTAAATTTATTTATTTATTTATTTTTTATTTATTTATTTGTCACTATGTAGACCAGGCTGGCCTTGAACTCACAGAAATTCACCTGCCTCTGCCTCCCAAGTGCTGGGATTAAACGCATGCACCACCATGCCTGGCAATCTTTTAGTTTTTATTTTCAAATTGATGAATATATCATCAGCAGTTTCCCAAAACAGAGGAAGAAAAAACTTAAATATTTTATTTATATTTACAAGTGCTTTACAATAAATCTAACAAACTTAATCAAATTCTCTGTAATTTAAATATAGTCTAATACTGACTTAAATTTGCTAAATACAATTCTTGGGTCTTAAAATCTAATATATATGAGATCAGGTCTTACCTGTTTTCTTAAAGTATCATTCAGTTCTTTCAGGGAATCAAAAGAGGACCTCATTCTTTTGCTTTCTTTATTCTTTTCCTTAATAGCTTCAGTTAAGTGTTCAACTTCTGCATTATGTTGCTAGAAGGAAAAAAAAAATCTGATCTGAAAGTTAGCTAAGAATTCCATATCGGGCTGGAGAGATGGCCTAGCGGTTAAGAGCACTGACTGCTCTTACAGAGGACCCGGGTTCGATCCCCAGCACCCACATGGCGGCCGAGAACCGTCTGAAACTCCAATTCCAGGAGAACTCCAGTTCCAGGGGAATCCGACACCCTCTTCTGACCTCCACGGCATTGCACGACACGGGTGCACAGACTTGCATGCAGACAGTACATTCATACACATACGGAAATAAATAAAATTAATAAAAAAATTAAAAAAAAAAAGAATTCCATATCAATAGGGCACTGTCTAGCATGCTTGTGGCCCTAGGTTAGATATCCGCCCACCAAAAAAAAAATAAAAGGTAAGAAGAAAATAGAATGCTATTGAACATAAGTTAATTAAATCCTTCAATCACAAAAATTCTAATCAATACATTTTAGTATAATTGAGTAATATAATATGGTATATAATTTATCAAAATCTGTGCAGCCAACCAAAGTAACAATAAAAGCTCAATTAAGGGCAAGATATCCATGAAGGTTTAAAAAAAAACACAAATAAGCAGCAATAAATCAACTTTTAATTTCTGCTCAGAAAAACCCACTCACAGAAAGTAACTAGGGGCTGGAGAGATGGCTCAGTGATTAAGAGCACCAGTTGCTCTTGCATAAGACCTGGACTTAATTTCCAGCACCCATATGGCTGCTAACAACCAGTTCCATGAGAATCTGATGCCTTCTTCTGACTCTGCAGGCATTGCATGACACTGGTGCAGTTACCTCATATAAAATAATTTTAAAAATAAATAAAATATTAAAAAATAAAGTAACTGAATTGTTTTCTATTTGACATTGTAAATGTATAAAACAGGGATTTTTGATCTTCTCCAAGACAGCAATAAGATTTTATATACTCCATAAATTAAAATGTAAGATTTGCATTATTCTTGAAGAATACAAGAAATATTTTATAGAGCTGGAGATTCAGCTCAGTTGTATAGCCATGCACAATGTATAAGGTTTGAGCTGCAACACAAAACAACAACAAAGGAACAAACCTGTTCTACAGGTAGAACAAACTTGTTTCTTTATTTTTTTGTGTGTGTCTTTTTGATACAAGGTCTTCCTGTAGCTCCAGTTGTCCTGGAACTAAGTAGACCAGCCTGGCCTTAAACTCACAGACATCCACCTGCCTCTGCCTCCCAAGTGCTGGGATTAAAGGTGTATGCCACCACACCTGGCTTGGTTCCTTTTTTATATGTGTGTGCTGTATGTGATATATGTACATATGTGATGTATGTCATGTTTGTGTATAAGGGGTGTGCAAAGAAGCCAAAGGAGGAAGTCAAGCATCCTGCTTGTGATGGTTAATCCTGGGTGTCAACTTAACTGGACTAAGGAACAAATAAGAGAAAAAGGGTCTTCTGATTGGACCACCTCAACCCAGATGGCCCACCCCAAATGTGGGCGTTACCTTCTGCTGGCAGGCAGTATTTAAGGCCACGGCAGAGAGAGCTGGTCCCTTTTTTCCTGTGGCTTGCCTCTCTCATCTGGTGAGTTTGTCTTGCTGCTGTGATCAACCTTTCGGATCCCAGCGTGTACTGAGACCGGCAGATCTCCTGGAATCCATTCAGGCCTTCAGCATTAGATTGGGACTACTGAGACATCCAGCCCTGCAGACTGAGCAGTTCCCTGGATTCTCAGCCTTTCCAGTGTGGTGCAGCTACTGTTGGACTCCTTGAATTCTGTCACGTGAGCAAATCAATAAATTGTATATAGCTATATATTCGTCCTGTTGCTTCTGTTTCTTTAGAGAACCCTAATACACTGCTCTATGTCTCTCAGCCAGACAAAGCTCCTCAAGACAAAGAGGTAGGTTGCTGAGCACCAAACACAGCAATCCCATCTCTGCCCCCAACCAAGCACCAGGGTTATAGGTGTGTGTCACTAGACCTGCCTTTTTATATGGGTGCTAGAGATTTGAACTCAGGTTCTCAGGCTTGTGCAGCAAATGGTCCTACCTGCCAAGCCATCCTCCCAGGCCCCATAAGGAGTAAATATTATTTTTTTCACTTTATTTCTTTTTTGTATGTGTATGAATGTACTGTCTGCATGTAGGTTTGTGCACCCGTGTCGTGCAATGCTGCGGAGGTCAGAAGAGGGTCTTGGATTCCCCTGGAACTGGAGTTCTCCTGGAATTGGAGTTACAGACGGTCCTTAGCCGCCATGTGGGTGCTGGGGATCGAACCCAGGTCCTCTGCAAGAGCAGTCGGTGCTCTTAACCGCTAGGCTATCTCTCCAGCCCCCAGGAGTTAAATATTATTTTTATGTGATTTGTTTTGATGGTATTTTTATTATTTTTATTTTCATATGTGTATGAGTGTACTACCTGCATGTATACAAGTGCACCCATGTCACGCAACGCCCATGTTGGTCCAAGGAGGGCATCAGATTCCCCTGGAACTGGAGTGCCATGTGGATGCTAGGAAATCAAACCTGGGTCCTCTGCAAGAGATCCAGTGCTCTTAACTGCTGAGACATCTCTCCAGCCTCATGTATGTGATTTGTATGCACATGTGTGGGCAAGTGTGCACACCTGGTGCACACTGGGACAAGCTGTGCTACAGAGCTCAAGGCCAGCCTGTCTCACAAAACTAAGGGCTAAGAAAATAGCTCAGTGGTGGAGCCTAACATACATAAATCCTGAGTTCCATCTTTAGCCACACACACACACACACACACACACACACGCACGCACACACGCACACGCACACATACACACACACACACATACCACACACACATAAAATCAATATGGAGAGATCTGAATCTGAACACTTCTTTATCCCATGTGGGGAAAAAAAAACAGAATCAGAAAAAGGGCTATATAATTTTATTTCTATATTAAATGATTCCTTAAATAATGGGATATAGTCACAATACAGTTATTTTTAAGATTTAATTATGTATATATGTGTATATCTATGGATCTATGCCCATGTGAGTACAGGTGACCACAGAGGCCAGAAGAGGCCATCAGATCTCTAGAGCTGGAGTAATAGTTATAAGATTATAAGGCACCTGATGTAGCTGCTAGAATCCAAAACATACAACCACCAAATAAATGCATGAATTTTGACCAAAATTCATTTATCAAAAAATAAAACAAAGAAACAATAAAAGAACTTTTGAAAGCCAGCTGGGCAACTAGATAAGAACTGTATATCAAATTAAATTCAATTAGCACTAATTTTCTAATATAAGGATAAAAATGGCCTTATTTTTAGAAGACACATGCTACATCATGATTTTTGCAAGTTACTTTCAAATAAGTGTGTGTATATAGGCATGCAAAGGAGAGGAAGGAAAGGAGAAATAAATACGGCAAAATTGTAATAATAAATGAATCTAAGGAAAAAGGAAAAATTACTCTAAAATCAAATGCTAAAAAATTACCTCCTTTAAAATCTGAAATCTTGTCACAACTTCTTCTTCAACACCTTTAATTTTGCTCAAGGCATTTTCATGTCTGAAAAGTAGTTTCTCTCTTTCCACTAAAAAACATTCTCGTTTTTTAAGTTCTTCAGCAAATTTCTGTTGTGCTGCAGTTTCATTCTGTATCAAAATACACAATTTAAGTAGTTTTTTAAAAGTTCACAAATTCTGCAAGTTCTTATCCACTGACACTGTTCAATCAAATGGTTTTTAGCCATGTAAAATGGTGTAGTTACTTTGGAACAGAGTCTGGTAGTTCCTCAAAAAGTTATACAGAATTACCATTTAATTCAGGCATTCCAAAATGAACGCATACATCCAAACAAATCAAATACAAACGCTCACAGCGGCACAGTCATAATAGCATGGAAGTGGGAACCAACTGTGCTGGTTAGCTTTAACTGTCAATTTCTTTTTTTTTTATTAATTTTTTTTTTATTTATTTCTGTATGTGTACGAATGTATTGTCTGCATGCAAGTCTGTGCACCCGTGTCGTGCAATGCCGCGGAGGTCAGAAGTGGGCGTCGGATTCCCCTGGAGCTGGAGTTCTCCTGGAGTTGGAGTTTTAGACGGTTCTCAGCCGCCATGTGGGTGCTGGGGATCGAACCCGGGTCCTCTGCAAGAGTGGTCGGTGCTCTTAACCGCTAGGCCATCTCTCCAGCCCTTAACTGTCAATTTCATAAACCTCCAATCACCTGGGAAGAGTGTCTTGATGAAGCTGGCCTGTGGGTATACCTGTGTGAGATTGTCTTATTAACAAAAGTAGGTAGGAACAGCCACTGTGGGTAGCATCCTTCCCTAGGTAGGGGCTCCTGGGCTACGTGAGACTCAAGAGAAGTCGAGGTAAGTAGTAAGCAAGTAGCACCATGCATTTCTCTCTGGTCTCCATTGTGGATGTGATATTCAAGTTCCTGTTATCCTGACTGAAACCTGGAACTGTGAGCCAAATTAACTCTTTCCTCCCCCTATGTTGCTTTTTTGCCAGGGTATTTTACCCCAGCAACAGAAATGAAATTAGAGCCCAACCCAAATGTTCAGCAAATAATGAATGCATAAAGGAAATGTAACATGAACAGAATAATATTTAGCAATAAAAACATGTGCTGATATATGACATAAACAGGGATGAACCTTTAAAATATGCTAAGTGAAAGGATCCAGTCATAAATTACTATGTATCGCAGGATTCAGGTATGCAAAATATCCAGAACAAACAAATCTATAGTCAGAAAGAAGAGTAGCAGTTGCCCTTTCAGGAATGATGAGATGTTCTAAAAGTGGTTTGGATGGTAGTACAGCTCTGTGAGTATACTAAAGATAATTATACACTAAAAATTAATTTGTTATAATTAAAAATCCAATATTCTAACTCAGCAAAAAGCTGAAACATTTATTTCACTTCTCAAAAAATATTAATTTCCCCTTGACTAAACTTTACTTACACTTCCAAACCCATCTCAGGATATTGATCCCATCTCTTAAATATCTTTCCAATTCATCCACTTCTCTCTCTGTATCCTTGAGGCCCCATCCCAATCCAGAATATCCCCAGACTACTACCATCACTTCACATTCTATCCTTTCCCTACATCTCAACTACTGATACCAGCTTAAAACACTAACCTACACAAAGATACTAGAGTTTAGAAATAGGAGTGTCCACAGCCCACAGACTACACACAGCCCAGGACAGCTATGAATATGGCCCAACACAAAACTTTAAACTTATTTAAAACATGAGATGTCTCTGTGGGTGTTTTGTTTTGCATCTCAACTGCACAGTTCACAAATGAGCAATGGAGATGATGTTATGTCACAGTGTCAGGCAAAATAAATGTATGTATATTCCCATAACCCCTGGGTTATGGGTAACGGAGTAGACATCCCTCAAAGTCACACGTATTAAAGTCTCGGTCCCCATAGTGGTGCTAATGGAAGGTGTTGGGACCTTTAAAAAAGGTGGGGCCTGTGGAAGGTCTCTAGGTTACTGTGAGTGCGCTCTCTGAGTGCGTTATAGGACCCTGGTCCTTTCTCTTTTTTGCTTCCTGGCCATGAGATGAGCAGCACTTTTCCTTTGTTGATGCTTTTGCCACATGTTGCCGTACCATAGACACAAAGGACACAAGACCTATCAGTCATAGCTCAAAACGGCCAAAGCTATAAATAAAAAAAAAACCTTTTTAGTTTTGTTTAATTGATATCTCCCTATGTTGTCCAGGCTGGTCTTGAATTCATCTGCTCAACTGGTTCTCAATTTTTCAAGAAGCTAGAAATCCAGGCATGTACCACCACATCCTGCAAACATTTGGCTAGATTAGTTGATTGTTTCAAATTACAGAGACAGACTACTTACTAATAGGTAACTCTCAAATGAGATATTTACCCAAGAGCAATGCTGTGACTATTGGACTGATATTTTTATTTTTTATTATTATTGTTATTATTATTTCTTATGTATATGAGTATATTACCAGCATGTATTTATTTGCACCCACATGTGCAATGACCAAGGAGGTCAGAAAAGGGCACCAGACAGAGCCTCTGTAACTGGAGTTAATGATGGTTTGTCACCATGTAGGTGCTGGGAACAGAACCCTGGGCCATCTATAAGAACAGCCAGTGCTGTCAACTACTGAGCCATCTCTCTAGTGCAGGCAGATACATCTTGGACTGCCAAATCAACCTACTCCAAACCAAAACCTTGATCTTTTTCCTAAAATTCACTTTTCCCTCAAGCTGTACAAACCAAGAATTTAAGAATCAAGTCAGAGCCCTTACCTCTTCTACACTTCATCCAAGTCCTTACACAGTTCTTTGTCCAAGTCCATCCAGTTCCACCTCCACACCAGACCTCTAGTCTCCACTTCTGTTCCTGTCACCAGCCCAGTCCATGTTACCATTATGCTTCTCACGTAGGAACCTACAGTAGAATCCTACCTAGTCTCCCAAATTCCACATTTATACTTCTCCCCAATCCTTCCACATGGCTTATGTAACTGTCCCACTTTAAAAAACATCAGTTTTAGATTTTCTTTAATCAGGATCTTCTCATTTGGGAATGGCTCAATCTATGCTAAATCCTCATTCTTCAGGATTTAACTTAAATATTTGCTTAAAAAAAACTTTATCTGTCCTCTCAATCTCCCTCAATCAGGTATCAGAGATATACTCTGATTACTCTTCCATTTAAATTCATAAAATTGGCCATGGTGCTCTATGCTTGTGCTTGCAGCACTCCAGCTAGGGCTGGGGATGGAGAGTTCAAAAACTGCTTAACTACATAGTAAGTTCAAGGTCAACCTGACCTATAGAATGAGATCCTGTGTCAAAAACATTTTACAATTATATGGGTATTCAGAATTTGCTTCTAATAACCTACATCCAGCCCAGGGCCACATATTTTACTCACTTTCATATATACCAAACATTGAACATGGAATATGTATTAACAGGTACTAAAATAGTTGTTGAATGGATAAAATCACATAATTTAACAAAAATGTATATGCTTAATGACAACTCTAACACTACAGAATAAATTTTAAAATGAAATGCAACTATAGGTTAATTAAATCAGATTAATTTACTTTTTACTTTGTTAGATTGTGTTTGCTATGACAAATCCTTGCAAGTTTGCTGGTTTATCCTACATAGTACTTCAGATAAAACACCATCTTTGGGGCTGGAGAGATAGCCTGGCAGTTGAGAGCACTGACTGCTCTTGTAGAGGATCCAGGTTCGATCCCCAGCACCCACATGGCGGCTGAGAACTGTCTGTAACTTCAATTCCAGGAGAACTCCAGTTCCAGGGGAATCTGACACCCTCTTCTGACCTCTGTGGCATTGCACGACACGGGTGCACAGACCTACATGCAGACAGTACACTCATACACATACAAAAATAAATAAAATTAAAAAAAATTAAAAATAAATAAATAAATAAAGGTGTGTGCCACCATGCCCAGTGCAACCAGTACTTTTACCTACTGAGCCATCTCTCCAGCCCGACTAACTGTATTTTTGGTTTTTTAAATCTTTTAAAAAATATTTTTATTCATTATTTTTTAGTTTTTTTTCCTTTTTTTGGTATTTTTGAGGCAGGGTCTCCCTTTTAGTACCAGCTGTCCTGGAGCTCACTCTGTAGACCAGGCTAGCCTTGAACTGACAGAGATCTGCCTACCTCTACCTCCTGAGTGCTGGGATTAAAGGCATGTGCCAGTACACTGGCTTTATTATTTTTATGTGTTAATTGAGCTAACCTGTCTGCAATGTAGGTTTGGGTGTAAAACCATGTTGGTGGGTATGGCCTGCAGAGGTCAGAAGAGGGTGTCGGATTCCCTGGACTGGTAAAGATGGTTCTCTCAGCTGCCATGTGGGTGCTGGGAATCGAACCCAGGTCCTCTGCAAGACCAGTCAGTGCTCTTAACCGCTGAGCCATCTCTCCAGCCCCCTAACTGTATTTTTGAAAGCTTGGAAATTTGGAGCTGAACCACAAGGTGGCTAACAAACATATGGATCTGAATCCCTCTTCTGGTCTCTGAGGAAATTATGTGTATGTGAGTATGAGTTATATGTCATGTAGGCAACACTCACTACACAAAAGTAAAAAAGTAAGTTATAATTTAAAAAATTGGAGGTTGGGTATAGTGAAGGCCCTATCTGGCCTCCATGGGCACTGATGCACCAAGTGCACAATACCATGCAGGCAACAACACCTCATACGACATAAATAAAAATATTCAACAGCACTCAGGCAGGCAGATCTCTGGAGTTCAAGGCCAGAATGGGCTACATAGTGAGTTCCAGGACAGCTGGAGCTACAGGGAGACCCTGTCTCATAAAAAAAAAAAAAACTAATTAAAATAAAAACATTTTTAAAATTTTTTAAATTTATTTTTTATGTGTATGAGTGTACTGTCTGCATGCATGTTGGTACACCCGTGTCATACAATGCTGCGGAGGTCAGAAGAGGGTGTTGGATTCCCCTGGAACTGGAGTCAAAGACGGTTCTTAGCCGCCATGTGGGTACTGGGACTCGAACCCGGGTCCTCTGCAAGAGCAGTCGGTGTTCTTAACCACTGAACCATCTCTCCAGCCCCAGGCAATTTTTAAAAAAGCATTTTAAAACAGAAAAATCACAACATAATTAGCCCACCTTATAAATGACAAGGGCTGGCAGACGGCTCAGTGGGAAAGGCCTTGCTGAGCAAGACTTGCACCCAGGTTCAATCCCCAGAGCCTACATAAAGGTGGAGGGAGAGAACTGATGCCACAAAATCCTTCTCCACCCTCCACACAAGCCATGGCACACACGTCCCCACCCTGCCCTACCCCTGCCAACATCATACACAAACACACACAAAATAATAAGATTAAAAAAGTTAAGAGGCAAGATTAACGGCACATGCCTGTAATCCCAGAACTCCAGAGGCTAGGGCGGAGGCTGTGGATTGTCAATGCCAGCCTGAACTTCATAGTGAGACCTTATCTTTAAGAAAAATGTCTTAATGAACAAGTAAGTGATAATCAGTAAGTAGGGGGCGTGACTTGGTATCAGACTGTCTGGTAGGCACAAGGCCTGGGGGGGCATAGCTAGCAGTTTTGGGTTGTTTTTGTTTTGGTTTACATTTGTTGGATTTTTTATAGATAGGAGGAGGCATACTCCCGGCCTGTAAGCAACAGGTTAGAGAATATGTACAGAGGTTCTCCTTCCAATGGAAGGCCCAAGGGCCAACTCAGAGGAAAGTTGGCAAGCCAAATGTCTTTACTGCTGAGCGCTCATGGCCTCCTTTATCGGATTTTTTTTTTTATTGTTAAATAATATGTGTCAGCAGACCATGGTGAAACCGGCCTTTATTCTCTCACTTGGGAGGCAGAGGCAGGCAGGTTCACTGTGAGTTCCGAGGCAGCCTGGGTCTACAATAGTGAGTTCCCAGGGCAGCTGGGACTAAAAAAGGAGACCCTGTCTCAAAAGACCCCCCGCCAAAAGTTATATGTGGGTCTAAGTGTTTTGCCTGCATGTACGTAAGGTGTACCCAGGTGTTGCGCAATGCCATGGAGATCAGAAAAGAGCATCAGAACCCCTAGAACTAAAGCTACTGATGGTTGTTAGCCACAATGATGGTTGTTAGCCACAATGTGTGTGCTAGGAACTGAATCCAGTTCCTCCTTAAGAGCTGTCAGTGCTCTTAAACCAGCTGAGCCATCTCTCAGCCCCACTAGCAATTCTTTAAATAAATGTAATTATTTAGGAAACTTTTTTTCTTTTTTTGAGACAGGGTCCTCCGCCCTGTAGGCCAGGCCAGGTGGCTGGATTCCAGAAAGGACTTTTTTTTTCCTCCATTCAGACTGCATTTCTCCCCTCTAACTCTCTCAAAGAGAGAAGAAACGATCATCAATGGCAGTGGCAGTTGCAGTAAAGCAGCACCTAGAGCCGGCTTCACGCTCAGGAGAGAATGCTCCGTCTCTTCCTTGTGGTTTCTGGTACTCGACACAGTCAGAGAAACTTCTCTAGTAACATACTATAGAAATGATCCCTGAAAGTATAGTCTTCAGAAGACTTTTAAAAATAACTTTGCCGGGCCGGGCGTGGTGGCGCATGCCTCAGCCTGGTCTACAAAGTGAGTTCTAGGACAGCTGGGGCTACAGGGAGACCCTGTCTCAAAAAGACCAAAAAAAAAAAAAAATAAAAAAATAACTGCCAGGTGTGGTGGCGCACGCCTTTAATCGTAGCACTTTGGGAGGCAGAGGCAGGTGGATCTTTGTGAGTTCAAGGCCAGCTTGGTCTACATAGCGAGTTTCAAGACAGCCCGGACTTACAGGAGACCTGTCTAAGACTACCCCCTCCCAAAAAAAATTTTTAAAAAAAAAAAAAAAAAAAAAGAACAAGAGAGGTGCTTACAAGGAGACTGTAGGACTGTAAGACAGGCTCTCCCTGTAGCTCCAGCTGTCCTGGAACTCTCTATGTAGACCAGCCTGGCCTTGAACTCAGAGATCCTCCTGCCTCTGCCTCCCAATTGCTGGGATTAAAGGCATGCGCCACTATGCCCAGCTACGATAAAATATTTTTTAAAAAAGAAGAAGAGTTTACATTTTTCTGAAGAATTCATAAAAATTTTGAAGAATTCAAAAGGGGGCAGACTCACAGAGAGCTACAAGTCTGGGGCCAGGTCCACAAGCACTGTTCAAGGGGGTAGGAATTCCATATGGGAAAAGTTCACTATCTCATTAATGCATGACTTAAGGTGAATCAGCCTTCCCAGGGGAAGTCATGAGAACAAAGGATGTTCACAGCAAAACTGGAAAGCTAAGATTTAACTCAGGCCAGAGATTTTATCCTCTTAATCAATTTTTTTCTTAATTTGTTTTGTTTTGTTTTTTTATTTTTTTCTATTGTAGCAGTGTACAACTTATAGAAAAAGACACAGATAGGCTTCTGGAGATCTCCTTTGGTCGAAATTATTGGAAGTGGAGACTCTCTGCTGTTGACAGGGACATCCATAGGGAGGCCATTTTTATTCATATCATGGTGTTTTCTATAAGAACATTTTTTATTTTAATTGGTGTGTTTTAAGTGGAGGATGCTGAAGGTCTTTTCCACATCTATTGACATGACCATATGATTTGTCTTTGAGTGCATTTACATGACTTATGACATTTATTAAGTATACTGAATCATCTCTGCATCTCTGGAATAAAGCAGACTTGATCATGGTGGATGATCTTTTTGATGTCTATATGCTGTTTGCAAGTATTTTGTCCAAAATTTTTACATCTATGTTCATTAAGGATATGGGTCTATGGTTCTCTTTTTTGGTTGTATCTTTACCTGGTTTTGGTATTAGAGTTATGGTGGCTTCATAGAAGGAATTTGGAGGTTCTCCCTCTGTTTCTGCCTTTTTGAATAATTTAAGTAATAGTGGAGCAGTCTACCCACCCATCCGGAGGCCTGTGTGTCTTGGCCCCCAGCTCCGGCTCCGACTCTGGCTCCAGCTCCAGCAAATGAGACAGAGGCACAGAGGCCCATGCAACTTGGCAGTATTGTAGAATCCCTGCCCTGGGAAAACTTAGCTCCTGGCAGTATTCCAGAATCTCTACCCTGGGAAAACCTCAGGCCCCTCTCCCAGGTCCAGGCTAGGCTTTCCTGGCCCTAGACCCACATCCACACGCTTACAACCAGCACTGGAAAGCCAGTAAACATAGTTGAAGTGGTGCAGGGTTCTAGCCTGCCTGATTGTTACCTGTCTTGGGCTTCTAGAGGGAGCTCCAGACTAGCTGGCTGAGATCCACCTGGTCTCTCCAGTACAAAATCAGAAGAATCTGAAGCCTCGACCAACCACCCTTTCAAACCTAATAAGACAATGAAGGCACCTCAAAAATACAAGCAAAGTCTGTTGAAACACTTGAGTTTCACAGCAGAACACAAACAACAAATGAAATCCACATGCCAAAACAATAACAAGAAAAACCCAAATAATAATTCTACCAATTTGGTAGAAGACTCGTATAATGAGGACCCCCTAGATGTAATTCAGGGCACAGATCTTAAAAGAACTATCATAAACATGATCAAAGAATTTAAGGAATTTAAAGAACACACAAACAAATCAAAGAACTAAAAGAAGAGAGGGATAAACTAAAAGATGATAACGAAAAACTTTAAAATGAGTTTGCAAATGATATGGAAATACTGAAGAAAACTCAAGCTGAAATGAAAAAAAGAAATGGAACACTCAACCAGCCAATTTGGAGAGGACAGGAGAAAGCCTCAGTAACAGAATGAATGCAGTAGAAAATAGAATACAAGACTGGACAATAACATGGAAAAATTGGAACGCTCAAGCAGAGACTGTAAAAAATTTTCTTTAGGGGCTGGAGAGATGGCCTAGTGGTTGAGAGCGCCGACCGCTCTTGCAGAGGACCTGGGTTCGATCCCCAGCACCCACATGGCGGCCGAGAACCATCTGACACTCCAATTCCTCCAGTTCCAGGGGAATCCGATGCCCTCTTCTGACCTCCGTGGCATTGCACGACATGGGTGCACAGACCTGCATGCAGACAGTACATTCATACACATTCAGAAATAAATAAAATTAAAAAAAATTTTTTTTTAAAAACAGGAGTGGCTCTCCGGGCATGGTGGCACACGCCTTTAATCCTAGCACTTGGGAGGCAGAGGCAGGTGGATCTTTGTGAGTTCAAGGCCAGCCTGGTCTACGCAGGGAGTTCCAGGACAGCTGGGGCTACAGGGAGACCCTGTCTCGAAAAATTCCACCACAATAGCCTCAAAACAAACCAAAACAAAAAAAATACCTAGGAACAAGCCTACCCAAAGACACCAAAAGACGCTACAACAAAAACTTAAAGCCTTAAAGAAAAGAAATTGAAAGAAAGACATCGAAGATGGAAAAACCCTCCATGCTCATGGATTGGGAAATTTAATATAGTAAAAATGTCCCATTCTCCTTAACTCTTGTATAGATTTAATGCAAATCCCAATTAAAATCCCCCAAGAGTTTTCTTCAACAAGGCTTGGAAAAAAAAAAGTCCTTAATTTCATTTGGAAAAAACAAAAGACCCCCGAATAGCCCAAAAACAACCTTGAGTGAAAAAAAGCAATACAAGGGGATCACTATACCACACTTCAAACTAGTGACGACAAGGACTAGAATCCATAAAGCCAGCTTGGTACTGGCACAAAAACATTGTTAATAATTAAGGAAATGCAAATTAAAACCACTTTAAGATATCCTATCTTACTCCAATAAGCGTGGCGAGGATCAAGAAAACAAATGAGACCAGTGCCTGGAGAGGTTGTGGGAAGGGGAAACACTCCTCCACTGCTGATGTGA
>VZQC01011102.1:449332-531674 GCA_009823505.1 Rhizomys pruinosus
GGCTGGCCTTGAACTTGCAAAGATCCGCCTTCCTCTGCCTCCTGAGTGCTAGGATTAAAGGCATGCGCCACCATGCCCAGCTTCATTTTGAGTCTTTTAAGGGTTCTCCACACTGCTTTCTATAGTGGCTGTACAAGTTTGAAATCCCACCAGCAGTGGATGAGTGTTCCCCCTTCCCCACACACTCTCCAGCATTTGGTATCATTTGTTTTCTTGATCCTAGCCAGGTTTATCAGAGTGAGAACACCCTCTCCAGCATTTGGTATCATTTGTTTTCTATATCCTAGCCAGGCTTATCAGAGTGAGATGATATCTTAAAGGGGTTTTGATTTGCATTTCCTTAATTATTAAGGATATTGAACACTTTTTAGGGTGTTTCTCTGCCATCTCTATTTCCTCAATTGTGAAGTCTCTGTTCAGCTCTTTAGTCCATCTTTTGAGCGAGTCATTTGTTTTCATCTTTGGTTTTTGAGTAGTTTATATATTCTGGAAGTTAATGCTCTGTCAGATGTATCAGCAGTGAAGGTTTACTCCCACTCTGTGGGTTTTCTCTTCACTTCCCTGATTGTTTCTTTTGATGTACAAAAGCTTTTGAGTTTAATGAGGTCCCATTTGTCAATTGTCAACCTTAATTCTTGCACAACTGCTGTCTGATTTAGGAAGTCTTTTCCTACGCCTATGTCTTGTAGGCTGCTGCCAAATTTTTCTTCTATCGCCTTCAGAGTTTGGGGTTTCTCGTTGAAGTCTTTAATCCATCTGGAGCTGACTTCTGTCAGGGCGAGAGGTAGGGGTTTAATTTCATTCTTCTACAAGTGGTGATCCAGTTTTGCCAACACCACTTACTGAAAATGCTGTCTTTTTTCCATTATGTCTTCTTGGCCCCTTTGTCAAATATGAGATGGCTGAAATTTTATGTGCTCAAGTTTGGATCTTCAGTTTTGTTCCATTGGACAACAGGTCTGTTTTTGTGCCAGTACCAAGCTGTTTTTATGACTATAGCCCTGTAGTATAGTTTGAATTCTGGTATAGAGATTCGCCCCTGTATTGTTCTTTTCACTCAGGGTTGCTTTGGCTATTTGGGGTCTTTTGTTTGTCCATATGAATTTAACGATTTTTTTCCAAGCATGTGAAGAAAGTCTTGGGGATTTTAATTGGGTCTGCATTGAATCTGTATATCAATTTGGGTAGAACAGACATTTTTGCTATATTAATTTTTCCAATCCATGAGCATGGGAAGTCTTTCCATCTTCTGATGTCATTTTCAATCTCCTTCAGGAGTTTATAACTGTTGTAGAGATCTTTGGTGTCTTTGGTTAGGTTTGTTCCTAGTTTTTGAGGATATTGTGAGTGGGAAGGTCTCCCTGTATTCCTTCGTTAGTTGCTTGTTGTAGGTGTAAAGAAAGGCTACTGATTTTTCTAGGTTAATTTTGTATCCTAACACTTTACTGAAACTCTTAATCATTTCTAAGAGTTTTCTGGTTGAGGTTTTAGCATCCCTTAGGTAAACTATCATATCGCCTGCAAAGAGGGATAGTTTGACTTCCTCTTTTCCAATTAGTACTCCTTTAATTTCCTTTTCTTGCCTTATTGCCCTAGCAAGTGTTTCAAGTACTATATTGAAGAGGAGTAGTGATGGGGGCAGCCTTGCAGAGTTCCTACCATTAAGGGGAATCCTAACTTTTCTCCATTTAAGATGATGTTGGCTGTTGTATATGGCTTTGATTATGTTGAGGAATGATCCCTCCAGACCAATTCCATTTAGGACTTAAAGCATGAAGGGGTGTTGGATTTTGTTGAAGGCCTTCTCTGCATCTGAGATGATCGCATGGCTTTTGTCTTTCAGTCCATTTACGTGTTTTATATTTATTGATTTACTTATGTTGAACCATCCCTGCATCTCTGGTATGAATCCAACTTGGTCATGATGGATGATCTTTTTGATGTGGGTCTGTATGCGACTTGAAAGCATTTTCTTGAGAATTTTTGCATCTATGTTCATTAATGAAATGGGGCTATAGCTTTCTTTTTTGCTTGTATTTTTGCCTGATTTTGGTATTAAGAGTGATGCTGGCTTCATAGAAGGAGTTTAAGACAATCCCTCTTTGTATACTTCTTAACAGTTTGAGTAGCACTGGTTGTAGGATCTCTTTAAATGTTTTATAGGATTCTACTGTGAAACCATCTGGACTGGGGCTTTTTTTAGTTAGATTTTTAACTACATCTTCATTTTCCTCAAATATTATGGGTCTGTTTAAGCTGTCAATCTCTTCTTGGTTTAGCTTTGGTGATTCCTAGGATTTCAAATATTCATCCATTTCTCTTAGGTTTTCAAATTTAGTATAGGTTTTTGAAGTATTCCCATATGATTGCCTAGATCTTTTCGTTGTCTATTGTGATGTTTCCCCTTTCATCACGAATTCTATTGATTTGGAATTGTTCCTTCTTTCTTTTGGTTAACTGGGCTAGAGGTCTATCTTGTTTATTCTTTCAAAGAACCAACTTTTGGATTCGTTGATTTTTTTTTTTTTGTATTGTTTTCTTTTTTTTTTTTGTCTTTTTTGACACAGGGTCTCCCTGTAGCCCCAGCTGTCCTGGACTTCACTCTGTAGACCAGGCTGGCCTTGAACTCACAGAGATCCACCTGCCTCTGCCTCCCAAGTGCTAGGATTAAAGGCGTGTGCCACCACACCCAGCTTTGTTTCTATTTCATTGATTTTTGCTCTAATTTTTGTCATTTCTTCCTATCTGTTGCATTTAGTGTTCATTTGTTGTCTTTCAAGTGTTTTTAATTGCAGAGTTAACTCATTTTTTTGTGCTCTCTCTTTTTTTAATGTAGGAACCCAGGGCTATAAACTTCCCTCTTATGACTGCTTTTAAGGTGTCCCATAGGTTTTGTTGTGTTGTATTGTCTTTGTCATTTAGTTCCAGGAATGCTTTTATTTCTTTATTTCTTCCTTGACCCATTCATTGTTCAGGAGTGTGTTGCTTAGTCTTCGTGTGTTAGTGTAGGTAGTAGGGCTTATCTTGTTGATATTGAGCTTTATTACACTGTGGTCTGACAGAATGCATGAAATTATTTCAATTTTTTTGGTATATGTTGAGGTTTTTTTTCTGAGTCCCAGTGTGTGATCAATTTTAGAGAATGTTCCATGAGGTGCTGAGTAGAAAGTATATGCTCTGGTGGTTGAGTGGAATATTCGGTAAATGTCTGTGAGGTCCATTTGCTGTACCGTATTGTTCAGTTCAGATGTCTCTGTTTATTCTTTGTCTGGTTGATCTGTCCAAGGTGCTCAGTGGGTTACTGAAGTCCCCTACTATTGAGTGTGCTGGGGTTAATCTGTGCCTTGAGGTCCTGTAGAGTTGTGTTTATAAAGATCAGTGCACCAGAGTTTGGTGCATATATGTTCACGAGTTTGAAGTTTTCATGGTTAATTTTCCCTTTGATAAGGATGTAACGGTCCTCTTTGTGTCTTTTGATTGCTTCTACTTTGAGTCTATTTTGTCTGATATTAAAATAGCAACTCCTGCTTTTTTTTTTTTTTTTTTTGGTACCATTTGCTTGGAATGTATTTTTCCAACCCTTCACTTTCGATGGAGCCTATCCTTCAGGGTGAGATGGGTTTCTTGTAGACACCATATAGATGGATTCTGTTTCCTAATCCATTCTCCCAGACTATGCCTTTTGATTGCGGAGTTTAGTCCATTAATATGTAAAGTTATAATTGAGAGATGTGTGTTGCTTCCTTTCCCCTTTTTATCCATTTGCATTTTTGGTCTAGGTTTCTACTTCTGCAGTTACACTTTTATTAATTTTCTTTTCAAGGTACCTGGAGATACTTGCTCCTCTCCTCTGTCCTTTGAATTGCTTCAAGTATTCTCTGAAGGTTTGGTTTTCCAGACATGAATTCTTTCATCTTGTTTATGTCATGGAAGATTTTTCTCTTTCCTTCAACCAGAAGTGACATTTTTGCTGGGTATAGTAACCTGGGTTGGCATTTTAGATGTTTAGCACTGGGAATGCTTTGGTCCACAACTGTCTTACTTTCATAGTTTGCACTGAGAAGTCAGCTGGAATTCTGATAGGTTTCCCCTTATAGGTCACTTGTTGTTTTTCTCTTGTGGCTTTCAGAATTTTGTCTTTGTTTGGGGCATCTACCATTTTAACTATGTTATGGCATGGGGAGTTTCTTTTCTGGTCTAGTCTATTTGGTGTTCTATGTGCTTCTTGTATTTGTATGGGTTTGTCTTTTTTTAGTTTGAGAAAATTTTCATCTGTTAGTCTGTTGAAGATCTGACTTATACCATTCTCTTGGGCTTCTTCTGCTCCCTCTATCCCTATGATGTAGAAGTTTGATCTTTTCATAGTGTCCCACATTTCCTGGTTGTTCCACTCTTGTATATTTTTAAATTTTTCATAGTCTTTACTTGAGCTTCTTAGTTGCTCTGTGTTATCTTCCAGGTCTGATATTCTTTTTTCTGCTTCTTCCATTCTGCTTCTGAGGCTTTTTCCCTTTCTTTCTTCTTGATTGGATAAGTGCTCAATTTCCTTTTTCATTTCGTCTTGTGTTTTCTTTAGTATTTCCACTTCTTTTTGGAGCTTCTCAATCTCTTCTTGCTTTGCTGATTGGTTCCCTTTTTCATTTCAGCATGGGATCTTTTTAATGTTTCCACTTCCTTCCGAGTTCGTCATTTTCTCCCTTTAGCTCTTTCCGGAGTTTGTCATTTTCTTCCTCTAGCTGTTTCCAGAGTTTGTCATTTTCTCCTTTTAGTTATTTCTGGTTTGTCATTCTTTCCCTCTAGGTCTTTTCTGAGTTTTTTATTCTCTCCCCTTAGTTCTATGATTTCATTAAATATATCTGTGATTGTCTTATGATCTGTGTCCTGGGCTACATCCAGGGGGGTCCCATTATGGGAATCCTCCACAGGTTCAGTGTGGAATTATTCTGGGCTTTTCCCATATTGTTCTTTGGTTTCCTTTTGCCTGTTTTCCAATGTGAATCTCAAATGCCTCTTTACCGTGTTGAAGGATCGCTTTCCCTGATTTCCTTCTCCTTATTTATGGAGTGTTGACTTGTTTAGATTTCAGGCTTTCAATTTTGGTTATATATTTGGAGGTATAGCTCACTCTTCTCTTTCTATTCTGCAAGAATTGGGTAGGTAACAACAAATAGGATACTCTCTGAGCCCTGTGCTCCCTCTGCTGTTGCCATCCAGTTCCTCTGGTTTGGTTGTAGGGATTACTGAACACTCCCTGAGGGGGGGGGGGCTCCCTGCTTAGCCCGCACCTACCACCCTGCTGCTGAGCTGCTCTGGCACAGGCAACCTGCCTTTATGCACAGCAGGCCTAGCCTCTCTTACCCACAATTCCCCAGCCAGACACAGCACCCTGGTACCCTGCTGCTGAGCTGCTCTGGCACAGGTGGCCTGCTTCTATGTGCAGCAGGCCTAGCCTCCCTTTCCCACAATTCCCCTGCCAGACATGGTGCCCAGGTACCCTGCTGCTGAGTTGCCTGGCACAGGCGGCCCACCTCTATGCAGGACTGCTTTTTTTGTTTGTTTGTCTTTTCGAGACAGGGTCTCCCTGTAGCCCCAGCTATCCTGCAACTCACTCTGTAGACCAGGCTGGCCTTGAACTCAAGATCCACCCACCTCTGCCTCCCAAGTGCTAGGATTAAAGGCATCCGCCACCACGCCCGGCTGTAGGACTGCTTTTAATGTGTCCCAGAGATTTTGTTGTGTTGTATTATCCTTTTTGTTTAGTTTCAGGAATATTTTATTTCTTTCTTAGTTTCTTTTTTGACCTAGTCATCATTCAGGAGCACGTTGTTTAATCTCCATGAGTTTGTGTAGTTAATAGGGCTTTTTTCAGTGTTGATTTTAAGCTTTTCTGCATTGTGCTTTGATAGAATGCTTGGAATTATTTCAATTTTTTAGTATCTGTTGAGGTTTGTTTTGTGCCCCAATGTGTGGTCAATTTCAGAGAAACTTCCAGGGGCTGCCGAATACAATGTGTATTCTTTGTGCTTGGGTGGAACATTCAGTAGATGTTTGTGAGGTCTGGTTCATGTAAGATGTCATTTAATTCAGATGTCTGTTCTTTGATCTGTCCTATGGAGACAGTGGGGGTACTGAAGTCCCCCACTAGTGAATTGGGATTAATCTATGTCTTAAAGTCCTGCAATACTGACTTTCTGAAATTGGATGGACCAGTGTTTGGTACATCTATGCTTGTGACTGTAATATTTTCTTGCTCTATTGTTCCTTTGATCAGAATAAAGTGACCCTCTTTATCTCCTCTGGTTAGTTTGTTTGAAGTCTATTTTGTCAGACATTAGAATCACAACCCATGCTTTTTTCTTAGTGCCATTTCCTTGGAATATTCTTTTCCATCGTTAACACCTTAAGGTAGTGCCTGTCCTTGAGGGGTAAGTTGGATTTCTTGCAGATGACAAAAAGATGGGTTTTGTTTCCTATCCAATCAACTAGCCTGTCTTTTGACTGGGGAGTTGGGTCCATTGATATTTAAATTTATTATTGAAAGATGTGTACTGGGTCCCATCATTTTAAGTTCTGTATGCATTCTTGGTCTAATTTTGTGTTTCCACACCTATACCACACCTATACTTAGTTTCTTTCTGTTGCCCCTTGATTATAGATATTCCCTTTTTCCATTCTTTGTATTGCTTCAAGTATTCTCTGAAAGGCTGGTTTTGTGGTCATGCATTCTTTTTTTTTTTTTTTTTTTTTTTTTTGTTATTTTTGAGACAGGGTCTTTCTGTAGCCCCAGCTGGCCTAGAACTCAATTTGTAGACCAGGCTGGGCTTAAACGCACAGAGATCCACTTGCATCTGCCTCCTAAGTACTGGGATTAAAAGTGTGTGTCACAACAATCGGCCAATCATGAACTTTTACAGTATATTCATGTCATGGAAGATTTTTCCTTCCCTTTAAACTATAATAGACATTGTTGCTGGGTAAAGTATTCTGGGTTGGGATCTGTGGTGGTCTGAATGAGAATGTCCCCCATAGACTCCAAGTGTTTGGACATTTTGTCCCCAGTTGATGGCACTGTTTTAGGAGGTCTTAGAAGGCCATGGTAGAGAAAGCTCATCACTGAGGGACAAGCTTTTAGAGTTTAACAAGCCTTGCCAATTCCCAGTTGTTCTCTCTGCTTCCTGCACCTGCTTGAAGATGTGAATCTGGCTTTCTGCTCCAAGACCTCCTGCCACCATGCCCCCCTACCATGATAGACTCTTATTCCCCTGGAACCCTCAACAGTAACTCTTCCTTTTATAAGTTCCCTTGGTCATGGTGGTTCTATGACAGCAACAGAAAAGTGACTAATACAACATCTGTGATTATTTAGAACTGGAATACTTTGATCCAGGCTCTTCTGGCTTTCATAGTTTGCACTTGGTAAGTAAGGTGTAATTCAAATGGGCTTTCCTTCATATATGACTTTTTTCTTTTGCAGTTTTCACTATTCTCTCTTTGTTCTGAACATTTAGTGTTTTTACTATGATATGGCACAGAGAGTTTCTTTTCTGGTTGTCTACTTGGTGTTTCTAAGGGCTTTTTTTTTTTTTTTTTTTTTTTTTTTCCTATGGGCATGTCTTTCTTTAATTTCAGAAAATTTTTGTCTATAATCCTATTGAAGATCTAGTTAATACCATTAATCTGAAATCCTTCTCCTTCCTCTATGCCTGTGATGTATACATTTGGTCTTATGGTGTCCCATGTTTCCCGATTATTCCATTCCTTTATTTTTTAATTTTTTTCATAATCTTTCCTTGAGTGGTCCAATTATTTAACTTCATTGTCCAGTCTTGATATTGTTTTCCAGTTCATTCATTGTACTGCTGAAGCTTTCTCCCATCATTCCCAATTGGCTTATTGTTCCACTTCCTTCTTTCATTTTTAGCCTGAGTTTTCTTCAATATTTCTATCTTTTGTGAATTCAGTCAGAAGTTTATTCCTATCTTCTTTTAGTTCTTTTGATTTGTGTGTTCGTTAAATTTGTTGAATTCTTTGATCAAGTTTATGATTGTTCTTTTAAATTCTATGTCTTGGGTTATCTCTGGTTGGGGGGGGGATTCTCATTGTAGAATTCCTCCATAGAACTGGTGGTGTTTGGTGGGAACATATTTTGTTTTTCTATATTATTATTTTTCCATTATGATTTTGACACGTGGATTTCTTTTACTATTTGTGATTCTGGCATGAAACTCAAGCCTCCCTTTGTTGAATGGAAGTCTGATTCTGCTTTTATTATTGATGTGCCTTGGTTGTTTCTTTTTATTGGGTATGAAAAGCTGGTTGGTCTAGGCTTCAGGTTCTCTATTTTGATTTTATATTGGAAGGACCAGATGGCTTCAGTCCAGTTACTCGGGAGCTCCTACAGAGACCCAAGTCAGGCACCAGTCAGGTACTCTCAGGCTTCATCCTAAAGTCTGAGCCCCTACTAGGACTAGTCTCAATTTAGGAAGCTTGCTAGGGGGAGGCCAGATGTAGGCATTCTCACGCAGTCTGCAAAGGTCTGGGCCCCTACTAAAGGGTCTAACCCTGGAGCAGTGGGAGGGGCTGCAGAGCTGTTCAAGATCCTAATGTAGAGAGATAGGCAGGGTGGGACTTGGGAAGCTCATCACCACACAGAGGCTGGATCCTCTTACAGACATCCATCTGCTTCTGCCTCCTGAGGGCTGGGATTAAAGGCATGTATCACCATGCCTAGCTATATTTTTTTATTGAATTTTCAGTTTTTATATAGTATAATTTAATGGTAATCAGATCCCCTCCCCTATTCTCACCTCCCTTCCTTGACCCCCCTCCCAATTTAATGTATCCTAACATAATATGTTATATATTATATATATATATATATAAAGGACTATAGTCTAATTTGTATAATTTGTATCCCCAAACATCCTTTGGTATGGGTGGGTCCATCTACTAGAGCCTGGTTAACCTACCAAGAGTCCCATGCTTGAAAGAAACTGTCTCTGCCACTCCTAGTAGCCATCCACTGACATAATTTCCTAAGTTGGGTTAGAGCTTCTTACCCACTTTCTCATCTCTATGCTAGGAATTTGTCTGGTTTGGAACTTGTGCATGCTGTCACTGCTGCTGTGAGTTCATATGAGTAACTGACCAGCTGTCTGGAAAACTGTTTCCTTGTGGTTATTCACTACCTCTGTCTCTTACAATCTTCCTGCCCCCTTTTGGCAATGATCCTTGAGCCTTGGGGGAGTGAGGGAGATGTTTGATATAGGGGTCTCACAGACCCTCAAACTATACTGGCCGTTGCCCTTCTGTTGATTACCCACCAGAAATGGATGGTAAGATCCTACTGCTGAAGATACTGCACACGTGAGCTGTAGGAGAAATGAGAAATTAAGCTGGTGCTGACTTCAGAGCCTCATGTCTACTGGTTAGTGTTCATGGTGCTAAAAGGTGCTATGCAAGCTCCCAGAAGGAATAAATAATCATTGACCTTACACATCTGTGAATTCTGTGAACTACAATAATAACTAGCCTGACAATACATGCCCACAGGTACAACAGTGGCACAAATGTTATTCAAGTAACCAATTATTCTTTAATTGGACTTAAAGTCCACTTCCTAGAATGGAACCCATACCTGACATTGATATTGGACTTAGGAAACTAAAGCTAGCCAAGTTGGACATAGAAAAGAACCTAATACTAGTTTTGTATTAACCTAATACTAGTTTTGTATTAAATGGTTATTGTACTAAACTGACTTATTATTATTGAAATGGGAAAACCAACTCCATTTCGTTCTAGCCTTTTGCCTTTACCCTATGTTTCTGCTCAGCCATTCCCACTGCAGCCAGCCAGGCAGAACCTCTTATGTAGGTAATTTCAGAGAGTATACTGTTTCTACAATACTGGGAAACTTACAGGTAGTCATGTAGCATGTCCAGGTAGCACATCCTCTCTCCCCAGAAATACTTGCATCTCTATGGAACCTATTGTTTCTACAATTCTGAGAAACTTGTTTTTTTCCTTATTGAAACTTTTTGTTAATGGAAAACTTCTTTGTTAACTGACTTGCCCCTAGTCTGGTGTCACTACGGTGATCTGGTGTCACTATGGTCATTGGCTTTGCCCCTGGCATAATGTAATTGTGTTTAAGCTTTATAAACCTTACCCCACTTTTCCTTGGGGTTTGAGAGTTCTTTGGAGCACTAGCTCCCCCTCTGACCACCAGCTATTAATAAAGGACTCCTAATTTGACCATCACTCTGTGTCATTCCTTTAAGCATCTTGCTTGGTATTACAGTTATATCCACAGATTAATGCCTCTCTCAACTCTCATCAGAGAAGTTTCCTTATGCAATGTAGTGATTAATACAGAAACATACAGCTGGCGAACATGCAGAGAACAAAAGGCTGTAGAACGTTTATCCAGGAACAGGATACAGGGACTTCTTTTTTTTAATTTTTATTTATTTTGTATGTGTATGAATGTACTGTGTGCATGCAGGCTTGTGCACCCGTGTCGTGAATGCCGTGGAGGTCAGAAGAGGGTGTCGGACTTCCCCTGGAACTGGAGTTAAAGACGGTTCTCAGCCCTGCTGGGGCTCGAACCCGGGTGCTCTGCAAGAGCAGTCGGCACTCTTAACCGCTAGGCCATCTCTCCCAACCACAAGCACTTCTTTTATAAGTACTTGAAGCAAGGAATTTAGAACACGTTAAAAAAAAAAAAAAAAAGGTCCTCTGCAACAGAAGCCAATGCTCTTAACTGCTGAGCCATTTCTTCAGCACCTCTCCCCCCAAAACACATTTTTATTAGGAAATTTTTTTTATCTTATAGATGGGGTGGCCTGAAAATAAATGTAAGTTGGGGCTGGAGAGATGGCTCAGTGGTTAAGAGCACTGTATGCTCTTGCAGAGGACCTGGGTTTGATTCCCAGCGCCCACATGATACCTAACAACTGTCTGTAACTCCAGTTCCAGAGGATCAGACACCCTCTTCTGCACCTCAGGGGGCACTGCACAACATGGGTTCACTTACATACATGAAGAGAATACACTCACACACATAAAAAAAATATATAAAAAAAGAAAATAAATGTCTAAAATCTACAACACACCTACCAACAAACTACCAGTGCTTTTATTTTTCTCTTGGCAACTACAGTTTTCTATTCAACAAACAGCTCCTAAGTTCCTATAAATTACCTCTTCACCTTCTTTTTTTTTTTTTTTTGTTTTTTGGGTCTTTTTTTGAGACAGGGTCTCCCTGTAGCCCCAGCTGTCTGGAACTCACTCCTGTAGACCAGGCTGGCCTTGAACTCACAAAGATCCGCTGCCTCTGCCTCCCAAGTGCTAGGATTAAAGGCGTGCGCCACCACGCCCAGCTACCTCTTCACCTTCTAACCTTGCCTTAACCCATTTATGCATACTTCAAATAAAAACCCCTTATTTTGAAATTTTACGTATATTTAATCTTAGAGCACAAATATTTCTGAGTTCTCAATTCAGTATTTAGTTTTTACCTGCAATTTCAGATGTATATGAAATAATTCATCATATATTTGATTTATATGACGTGGAAGTAAGCTTTGCTGGTCAGACGCCTTGGACTTTGGAGAGATGACATGTTTCAAAGAAGAGTCACTGGAATCACTGTGATATTCAGTCTGGGATCTTGATAAGGCAACACTAGTTGGGAGGATATCTGCAAAATTTTTAAATATTCTCAGACGTAGTATTCAACAGAAATTATAGTATTATTTAAAAATTTGGAAAGGATAATACAGCAAAAATGGTAAAAATTGTAACATAAAATTTGGAACAGTATCAATGAATGGTCTGTACTTTTCTATAAAGTCTGCAATCATTTCAAATTTAACTAAAATGTGGATAGAAACACTTAGGTATTATCTGGCCAAGGCCAAGACAAGGAATATCACCTCATAAATCCCTACCATATTTTTCTACCCTCCCTGAAACCAAATCAATTACCAACCCAATTATAGTGCCAATCACTGCCTTCCTTTTTCAGTTTCCTCTACCTACATTGAAAAGGTCTGTGTTTTTCCTGTTTTACACTTTATATGCCTAAAGTTAATATAATCCCTATAACCTCCTCATTTAGACCCCAACATGTTCTCTCAAATCTATCTATGTTGATATCTGAATGATGGTATACAAATTTTTACTACTTTATTCAATTTCATAAGCACATGGCCAACATCCTTCCAGATCGGTATTTAATGTGTCTTTTTTTTTTTTTTAATTAAATTAGTTTTTATTGATGCTTTGTGTATTTCATACATCATTTTCCAAATCAGTTTAGGCATATTTCCCTTTCTCCCCCCCCCACCCCACCCCATCCCAGATCATGCATTCTGCCATAACTGTCCTGCATCTTTCTCTCTTTTTTTTTTTTTTCATTTTTAGCTATAAGTGATAATCCATGAGTACAAGCATCCTTCATGCAAAACCTATCTGCAGGCTGTTGTGCCCAAACACCTACAGCCCCACCATCCAGTGGGGGGTGACAGGTTGTTTGTTCAATCAAGTTGATCAAATGAGTGTCCAGACTACATTGCTGTAGTTTCACCATTCACCCCAATCGCAGCCCTTACATTCTACCACGCCCCCTCTTCCGCAGGTTGTTCCCTAGGCTTAGAAAAGGGGCACAGGTGGATGAGAGGTAAAACAGTCCACTCTCTCTGGAGCTGTTGACTTGGACTCTGGTCAATTCTGGCTGTTTCCTTTCATGGGCTGACAGTTTGTCCAGGAATAACCTTTCAATCCTACTGGCCTGGCGCGTTATGGCGTCTCCCCTGCGACCCAGGTTCCCGCCCACCTAATGTGTCTTTTTTTTTTAACTACACAGACTTTATATTCATGTACCTGGCTCCTGCTACACATGTTCAGGAATTTCTCTGAAGTATATAATCAAAAGAAAGATTGCTGGGTTTAGGGTAATGTTCAGATTCAGTTTTACTGGTAATAGCAAAATGTCTTCCAAATGACTGACTATATTTAACACCAACAGTAGTGGGTTTCTCTTGCTTCATATCCCCAATAACATTTTATACAACAAAACTTATTTTCTGCTAATCTTTAGAGTACAAAATGCTCTCCTGCAAATAAGGAACACTTATATACTGCTTATGAAAATGTCAACTACTTCAGCCTCTATTAAAATTAGTTTGGAGGTTCCTCAAAAAAAAAAAAAAATAGATCTTCTATATAACCAGGTTACATCATTTCTGGTATCTACCTTAAGGACCCTAAGTCAGTGTACTGCAGAGATACTTGTGTATTATTTCTTGCAACACTAATCACAATAGCAAAATTATAGAAACAATCTAGGTGTCCTGCAACACAGAAAGGGATAAATAAAATGTGCTATTACACACACACACACACACACACACACACACACACACAAATAAATACATAAAGCCACATATATGAAAACAGAAGCAAAACTTTCTAGAGACACAAAGGGGACTAATGGGAAGGAGCAGTGAAAAGAGGTAGATGATGGAGGAAATATGCTTAGAGCACATACAGAACACTATGAAAACCAGTATCACAAAGAATATATGCCAATAAAATAAATATATAAATAATAAATGGGCCTCAAAATGAGAAAACAAAATGTTCTGTCACAGTAGTCTTGGATGCTCAAGTTTTAAGAAAGGGTCTCTTCTCTAAGGAAAAAAATACTGCTATTATTCTGCTAAGTGGACATAGCATTAAATCATCTCCTAATGACTTAATGATTATACCCATAGATTAGTGCATCTCAGACCTCATCAGAGAAGCTTCTTTTTGCAGTAGATGGCAATCAATGCAGAGACCCACAACTGGGCAATGTGAAGTAAGAGGCAGTAGGGTTCTCAGCCCTAAGGAACATCTATTTCACACTCTTTTCCCACTGTGAAAGAGAGGGCAGAAATATTGTAAGAGCTGCAGGTGGTGGATGACAAAGATAAAACACTGTTTCCAGACACAACAGGGCAGTTGCACATACAAGATCAGTGGGGCAACAGTGGCTCCAACTCCTGCAGCCAAAGGGAACAGGCAGTACTGGGAAATTCCTCTCCTGGAAATCCTAACACACAGGTAGATGGACAGGTGTTACTACTCAGTTCATAGAAGCCATACCTTAAGTAATCTACAGTATTTTTACAAAACATCAGGGCTACTCATAATTCTACTAAAGCACTTTCAGTTTCAAATAAAAAACATAAAGAACTGAAGACATTATAAAAGTCTAGTTAATCAACTTATTTTTATAAGTTTTGAGGATGTAAGAATACAAGTAGAAAATAGTTTAACAGTAAGTACAAAAAGTATCTTAAGGTTTAAACTAAAAAGAAAAAAACAAACAAACAAACCACACAGCCAGGCGTGGTGGTGCACGCCTTTAATCTCAGCACTCGGGAGGCAGAGGTAGGTGGATCTCTTTGGGTTCAAGGCCAGCCTGGTCTACAAAGCGGGCTCCAGGACACCTGGTACTAAAAGGAAGACCCTGTCTCAAAAATACCAAAAAAAGGATAAAACTAAAAAGAAAAAAAATGTATCTTAAGGTTTATACAAATTCAGAAATCAGAAATGTTGCCGTGCTGGACCACTTGGAGAAAAAAAAAGTACAGACTTTGTGGTTCTAATTAGCCAAATTTGTTTTAAGACTATACTCCAGGTTGGCATTTGGAGGGCACAGCACCAACTCAAGGGCAGGTTATACTTATAAAGGCAAATATCCTAGCCTGATGGATTTTTTTTTTTTTGAGAAATTCCAGTTAGACAATAAAAAAAAACCTAAAACCTAAGTTCATGCCTGCTGCAGGATTACAAAAGCTAAGATAAGCAGTGGATGGGCTGCAGGAAATTGTAAAACACTTAGATAAGAGGTCTTAAGACATCTGTGGACAGGGGATTACAAAGGTCAAGATAACCAGCTGGCTCTTCCTGGACTTGTTTTTATGGGCCAGAGTTTGATCATTTTTTTTTATTTTATTTATTTTTTATGTGCACGAATATACTGTCTGCATGTAGGTTTGTGCACCCATGTCGTGCAATGCCATGGAGGTCAATCATTTTGATGGAGGCGCTAAAACAAAATGGAGTTACCTACGCTGTGTACAGAAATATACAGACTCCTGAAGCCCAGAGTTACTATTATGAGGTTAGCTTGACTTATTCTATTTAGCAAATTACTGTTCAAATGAGTATTTCTCTGACCTTTTTCTCTTTCTTTGAAAGGTTGCTTTGTTATTTTGGAGGCACCATCTCTATGATTGTTCCCAAGGAATTCTTCCTTTTCCAGTTTCTTTGAATCATGAAAAGAATCCAGTTCATAATCTAGGCTTAATAAAAAAAAATTATCAGAAATCTTAATTTCACTATAGCATTTGAAAAAGACTGTTTTTCAAACATTAACAGCATAACAAATGAGGGGAAAAAATGTAAAAACCATTTTTAAATGCAAAAAATGCATGTAAATTGTAAAAATTCAGTTAAAAATCCTGATAACATACTATAAGCATCTTACAACCTTTTCTACACATTAAACAGGCCTACTTTAAAACTAGTTTAAAAGCCCTAGAATGCTCGATGATTCTCAAACACCTCTGAACTCCAATAATTCAGACAGAACAAGTATTTTTATCTATAGTTTAAGTCAAAATAATAAAATAACTAATATTTAGCACAAAGAAACTGAACCCAAAGCAGTCAAACAACTGACAAGAGAAAAGTGAAGCAGAACTAGAATCCTATGTGTTCTCAGCAGCATTAGCTCAGGATCTAAACTTCTAGTGCAGCACTGTTCAAAAGGAATACAATGTAAGTTACACAGATATTTTAGCATTTTTCTGCTATTAAATTAGGAACATAAAAAGAGGCAAGACCCTCACCCTAGAATCACAAAAAAAAAAAAAAAAGAGGCAAGACATTCAGATATTTTTTAATTACCATAGTACATCTACATTATTTCACCACAGAATGAATATAAAAGATATGAAGGCCATTTTGGTTTGTGTATAAAGTACTCCTTAAAGGCTCTGGTGTTGAAGGCTCCAGAGTAAATATGGTGATCCTGTGTGACTGGATTATGAGTATGCTAATTTCATAAACTTGTTAAGTCACTGATCAGTTCAGACTAATTAACAAGTGGGACTTTGTAGAAATCAGGTCACTGGCAAACATTTATTCAAGGATTTCTCTTGTGCTGGTCCCTTCCCACCTGTCTTTGCTTCCCAGCTGCCATAAAGTGTGCATCTCTGCTCTTCCACACCTTTCCACTGTAACACTGTGTCTCACCACAGACCTAGAAACAAGCCAGCAATCATGACTACCAGATTTTATCTGAAACCAGGCACAAAATTAAACCCCTTTCTGTTGTCAGGTACTTCATCACAGTGACAAGAAACAGACTAAAACAAAAGTACTTTACATCTTAACTCTACATCTGTGAAATCCCAGATTGTATTTTATACTTATAATGTATCTCATTTCAGGCCAGGGCCCTGTAAGTACTAAGTAGCTACTTGTGGCCTAATATACTGGCATACTTCAAGACTACATTGTAACTTAGGATTGAAAAACCAGAAAATCTAATGGCATGAAAACCTTCAGAGTCTAAAACCTTCAAGTTATAATTTGGATTTATACAAAGATTTACAAAACATAAAAATGATAACACTGGAGAAGGGTAACAAAATATTATGTGACAGGAAAATGTCTGGTCTACATAACAACTTCCAAGCAAACTAGACCTCAGAGAGACCCTGTCTCAAAAATACAAATAGATGATAGATAGATAGATAGATAGATAGATAGATAGATAGATAGATAGATAGATAGATATAGATAGATAGATAGACAGATAGATAGAGATGATAGATAGATAGATAGACAGATAGATAGATAGGCAGGTGAGTACTTTAAAATATATCTGGCACTATTGAAAGTGCTTTATATGAATTAATTCATTCAAGTAAAAAGGCAATTTGTTAAAAATAAATAAAAAATATAAAACCACAAGTTTCCAAATATCATTACCTTAAAAATATTTTTCAGCATAGTTGTTTCCATCTCCACAATGATCTCATAATTTCATTTTGTATATGCATACATCCTTATGGTTTTACATTATTTCAGAAAGCTGGTTGTTTCAACATCTACAACATTTCTTTTGTCATGCTGATAGCATTAAATACTCAATTTGAAAATTTATTTCACCTTAGCTTCCACAGTAAATACTACCTCTTCTACAGAACTGTATGATACATATTTTGTAGTCACCATTTCACTTTCACAACTAATACACAGTATTCAACCTACTACTAATTAGATACTAGACATCAAGCTACCTGTATTGTGGTTTTTTTCTCTGTTCCTTTATAATTTTTCTTTTTTTGGTCTTTTTGAGTCAGGGTCTCCCTGTAGTCCCAGCTGTCCTGGAACTCACTCTGTAGACCAGGCTGGCCTTGAACTCACAAAGATCCACCTGCCTCTGCCTCCCAAGTCTTAGGATTAAAGGCATGCACTACCACGCCCAGCCCTTTATAATTTTTTAAAAAAGGGAACAGGGAAGCTATGGATGTGGCTTAGTAGGTAGCACCCAAGAGACTTGAGATGTGGCCAGGAGGCAGAGACAGGTGGATCTCTTTGAGTTTGAACCCAACATGGTCTGCATAGAGAATTCCAGGCCAGCCCCGCCACCTAGAGATTATGTCCCAAAACTAAACAACAAAAGACCCTGGATTTGATTCCCAGTACCTAGGCATGGTATGTACACTCAGGAAGTAGAGGCTGGTGGATCAAAAATTCAAGATCATCTTGGTATTCCAAGTTTGAGGCCAGCCTAGGTACATGAG
The DNA here is from genome assembly GCA_009823505.1 of Rhizomys pruinosus. Taxonomy (NCBI): domain Eukaryota; kingdom Metazoa; phylum Chordata; class Mammalia; order Rodentia; family Spalacidae; genus Rhizomys; species Rhizomys pruinosus. Next base: position 467,206 of record VZQC01011102.1, read on the forward strand.
ATCCTATCTCAAAGCAAACAAAAAGATTTTAAAAAAAATTTTTAAGGGAAACATCTTTCATTGGAGTCCTGCAAGAATAACTGTAAAAAATTAATAAATTTGTTTTTGGTGAGATGGCTCAACGGGTAAGGCACTTAATGCCAAGCCTAATGACCTGAGTTCTATACCTGAAACCCTCATGGTGGAAGGAGAGGACCAACTCCTACACATTTTCTTCTGACCTCCACATGGATACTTTAGCACATGTCTACAAATATACATACACACAAAGTAATATGTATAATTAAAAAAATTAATAAGCTGGGCTGGAGAGATGGCCTAGTGGTTGGGAGCACTGACAGCTCTTGCAGAGGACCCGGGTTCAATCCCCAGCACCCACATGGCGGCTGAGAACCGTCTTTAACTCCAGTTCCAGGGGAATCTGATGCCCTCTTCTGACCTCCATGGCATTGCATGACAAGGGTACACAAACCCATATGCAGACAATACATTCATACACATACAAAAAATTAATAAAATTTTTAAAAAATTAATGAGCTAATAAATGTAGTTTCTATACATCAGAATCCAGGCCTGTTCTACTTCCTCTTAAGAAAAAAGCACATAAGCCCGGCGTGGTGGCACACGCCTTTAATCCTAGCACTTGGGAGGCAGAGGCAGGCGGATCTTTGTGAGTTCAAGGCCAGCCTGGTCTACAGAGTGAGTTCCAGGACAACTGGGGCTACAGGGAGACCCTGTTGAAAAGACTCAAAAAAAAATAAAAAAAAAAAAAAAAAAAAAGCACATAAACAAGCTGCCCTCTTCCAATGCTGTTTCTTGAATTACTGACCAGATAGTATCAATTCAAAATATCTTACCGATTCACATTTAAGTGTTTGAATGAACTGCAGAAAGGTTTTCTATGATTCTTTCTTTCATCAGAGTAACATCCTAATGATGAACCAACTTTCTCTCCTGAGCAATAGATACTCAAATCATCTGTCAACAAAAAAAAGTTAGTGACATCAGCTACTATAATGATCTCATCCTATATAACATACCAAAGTCACCGAATGATTTATCTGTCTCCTAAATTTGAGCTTACAAAACAAATATCAAATTCTATCTTTATATTTATGGTGGTTTGAATGAGAATGTCCCCCATAGGCTTTAAGTATTCAGACATATTATCCCCAGTTGGTGGCACTGTCTTGGGAGATCTTAGAAGGTGTGGCCATGCTGGAGGAAGTACGTCACTGGGGGTGGGCTTAGGGAGTTTAACAAGCCTTGCAGTCTCCAGTCTCTCTCTCTCTTGACTTCCTGTGCTCATTGGAGATGTGAACCTCAGCTTTCTGCTCCAGCCCTGGCCAACATGCTTCCCCACTACATTGGACTCTTAATTCCCTGGAACTGTCAAATGTAAGCTCAAATAAACTCTTCCTTTTATAAGTTCCCTTGGTCATGGTGGTTTTATCACACCAACAGAAAAGTAACTAATACAATATGTACTTTATTTACTAAAACATGCTTTTCCATTCTTACTCAACCCAGGCAATGGAACCTAAAGACTGGAAACCTGATGTGAACCAAGTGTTACTTGAAAATCAGAATATTACTTGCAAATCACATACAGACCCACATCAAGAAGATCATCAGTCATGACCAAGTTGGATTAATACCAGAAATGCAGGGATGGTTCAACATACAAAAATCAATAAATATCATCAAACATATAAATGGACTGAAAGACAAAACCACACGATCATCTCAATTGATTCAGAAAAAGCCTTTGACAGAATCCAGCATCCCTTCATGCTTAAAGTCCTAGAGGGAATTGGATTGGAGGGATCATTCCTCAATGTAATCAAAGCCATATACAGGAAACCCACAGCCAATATCATCCTAAATGGGGAAATGACAGAAGCATTGCCTTTAAAGGTAGGAACTCAGCAAGGCTGCCCTCTGTCCCCACTCCTCTTCAATATAATGCTTGAAACACTTGCTAAGGCAATAAGGCAAGAAAAGGAAATTAAAGGAGTACTAATTGGAAAAGAGGAAGTAANTCTTTGATTTCTTGAGTATGTCTATGATTGTTCTTTTAAATCTGTGTCCTGGGGCTGGAGAGATGGTCTAGCGGTTGGACGCCACCTCGTCGACCGCTTTTGATTCTTTGAGTTATGTCTAATGCATTGTTCTTTTAAAATCGTGTCTTCGTCGGGCGTGTGGCACACGCCTTTAATCCTAGCACTTGGGAGGCAGAGGCAGGTCGGATCTTTGTGAGTTCAAGGCCAGCCTGGTCTACAACGAGTTCCAGGCCACTGGGGCTAAAGGGAGACCTTGTCTCGAAAGACAAAAAAAAAAAAAAAAAAAAAAAAAAAAAATTGACTTTGAAAAAAAAAAAATCTTGTCCCTGGGGCTGGAGAGTGCCTATGCGGATGGGAGCACCGACCGCTCTTCGCAGAACCGGGTTAAATCCCCAGCACCCACATGGCGGCCAAGAACCGTCTGAAACTCCAATCCCCGGGAGAACTCCAGTTCCAGGGGAATCCGAAACCTCTTCTGCCTCCGCGGCATTGCACACACGGGTGCACAAACTGCATGCAGACAGTACATTCATAACCATACCAGAAAAAAAAAAAATCTTTGTCTCGGTTACTCCGGGAGATCTCTATTGTTGGAGTCTTCTATAGGACTAATACAGTTTGGTGGGGATTTATTATTTGCTTTTCCCATGTTGTTGATTTTTCATTGTGCTTTTGGCATGTGGATTTGATTTGTTGTTGTGTAATCTGATGCAAAATTCAAATGTTTCTTAGTCGTGTTGAAGGCCTATTCCTCTAGGTTGGCTGTGGAGTGGCAGGTTTGCTGTCTCTTATGTTACCTTGTTCTCTAGAGTCAATACCATGGTATCCACCAGGATGCCCACACCATGGGGGTGGGGTATGGCAGTGGGTGGTGTCAGGGGGTGGGGGAGGTGGTAACTGGGGTACATCTGTGGTCCCCACGGAGGTGTGCAGACTCTCACCTGTCCATGCTGGAAGTTTCCCTGTGTTTTTTGTTTTGTTTTGTTTGGGGGGGGGTTGGGTATTTTTTTTTTTTTTGGAGACAGGGTCTCCCTTTTAGTCCCAGCTGGCCTGGAGCTCCCTTTGTAGACCAGCTGGCCTTGAACTCACAGAGATCCCCCTGCCTCTGCCTCCTGAGTGCCAGAATTAAAGGTGTGCACCACCACGCCCAGCTCCCTGTGGGTTTTTTAGCCCAATAAAATGCTACTTCCTATAGATGAGCTCTCCTCTGATGAACCACAATGTGGAAAATACGCTCAAAAGCTACTTTGGTGGCTTTCCTGTGTACTTCCCTTTTTTGTAAGGCTTGTAGCCTCTTGATACCTGACTGCAGCCAATGCTTTCTTCTTTTTTTAATTTATTCTTTATGTGTATGAATGTACTATCTGCATGTAGGTTTGTGCACCCTTGTTGTGCAATGCCGTGGAGGTCAGAAGAGGGTGTTGGAGTCCCCTGGAACTGGAGTTAAAGATGGCTCTCGGCTGCCATGTGGCTGCTGGGGATCGAACCCAGGTCCTCTGCAAGAGCAGTCGGCACTCTTAACCACTAGGCCATCTCTGTAGCCACAGCCAATGCTTTCTTTTTTTTTTTTTTTTAATTTTTTTTTAATTTTTTTATTTCCGTATGTGTATGAGTTTGTCTGCATGCAAGTCTGTGACCCTGTCGTCAACGCCGAAGAGTCAGAAGGGGCGTCGACTCCCCTGCAACTGGAGTTCTCTGGAATTGGAGTTTCAGACGGCTCTCGGCCCCATGTGGTGCTGGGGATTCGAACCCGGGTCCTTGTAGTAGCGGTCGGCGCTCTTAACGCTAGGCCATCGCTCCAGCCCCAGCCAATGCTTTCTTAACCTTTCTACTGGCCTGTAAGATGTGACCCCTGCCCAGTTCTCTGACTTTTCCATTCCTTTCATTTCAGCTGCCAAAGCCTTGATTCGTAGTCTAGTTTGGCCTTGAACCTTTCATCCTTCGTCAGCTGGGATGACAGACCTGTGCCTCCATACCTAGCCCTAGGCTTTCCAAATTGATATATTCCCACCTCAGGATTGGACCTTAGTTGTTAACTACTGGTTATTTTTTTTTACAACTCATTTGAGTTTAATTTCAAATTAATTAACAGCAAATAAAACAAATAATTCTTTTCCTCAGTTGTGCTTATCATGTGTCCATTGATCAAGAGTATATAATTAGTGGGTGCCACTTTTTTTTTTGTCTTTTCAAGACAGGATCTCCCTGTAGCCCCAGCTGTCCTGGAACTCACTCTGTAGACCAGACTGGCCTTGAACTCACAAAGATCCACCTGCCTCTGCCTCCCAAGGTGGGTGCCACTTTAAACAGCAGGTATGGAGCGTATGCATCACCATCAAAATTTCTGTTGAACACAGTTAACGTAGAAGAATGTCCCAGCTCCTTCCAGGGGTCTACAAGATTTTTCTTTGGGTTCCTCCTGACACCTTCACCTCCTTATGTGTTATTCTCACTTGGTCCTGATCACATTGGATTCTTATTTGGTTTTAGAACTTCATAAACTTTTTTCCTGCCTTTGCATCTCTGGTTCCCCTTGACTGGAACCCTCTTCCACTCTCTATTGCGTTTCCTGCTCTCATGTCCTGTTCAAAGAATATCTTGCCAGAGATTCTTCTCTCATCCCTCTAACCACTGTAACCCTCTACCTTTTCTTTTCTTTTTTTTTTTTTTGTTTTTTTAGCTTTCTAAAAAAATTTTTTTTGGTTTTTTTTTTTTTTTTTTTTTTTGTCTTTTTGAGACAGGGTCTCCCTGTAGCCCAGCTGTCCTGGAACTCACTCTGTAGACCAGGCTGGACGCTCTTGAACTCACAGAATCCGCCTGCCTCTGCCTCCCAAGTGCTAGGATTAAAGGCCTGCGCCACCACGCCCGGCTCTTTCTAAAAATTTTAAGGGGCTTTGGAAGGGAGGGTGAGAGAGAGTGAGAGATAGAAAGATCCATTTTTTTCTCTGAGGTGACAACAAACTCTTGGGTCTGTCCAAGTTCTGTTTTCAATAGACTGGAGGCTCCTGTAGAAGACTACTTTTAATTCTAGTAATTATAGAAACAAATATTAACCATTATAACAAGTTGCTATGGGCACTAACTACTGCTTATTTAATAGTTGTTAACCTCTAACTTGTCTAACTTAATTGTTCACTTGGAACATTTTAAATCAAGTTACACATTTGCCATATTCATAGCAGAGGGATCCGCTGTTAACAGACTTTCCCTAGATTCCATCTTAAAAAAGCCTCTGCCTGCCTTAGTCATACTAAACATTGTTCACCTTTTTTATAACTTTTCACTTGTACTATTTGAAATCACCTTGACTATTTCTTAATGTCTTATTGTTTATCACTCACATATGCCTGTTTTGTTTTTGTTTTTGTTTTAGCAATGTCTACTACATTTAGATAATGATCATCATCAGATGTGATCAGTCAAGCTTGTAATCCCATTACTTGGAAGGCAAGAGCATCTTGAATCTAAGGCCAGCCTTGGCTAAATAGTGAGTTCTAAGTCAGCCTGGTCTCTGTAATGAGGCCCTTGTCTCAAAAAACAAAACAAGCCAGGTTTGGTGGCACATGCCTTTAATCCCAGCACTCAGGAGGCAGAGGCAGGCTGATCTCTGTGAGTTCCACGCCAGCTGTGACTAAAGGGAGACCCTGTCTCAAAAAGACAAAAAAAAAAAAAAAAAAGGACTGAAAACAAAGAAACTGGGCTGGAGAGATGGCTCAGCAGTTAAGACAACTGACTGTTCTTGCAGAGGACATGGGTTTGGGGCCTAGTACCCACATGGCAGCTAACAAAACTCCAGTTCCAGGGGATCTACTGCCCTCTCCTGGCCTCTGTGGGCACCAATTCATAAGTACATCTACACACACACACACACACACACACACACACAAATGCACATACATAAATAAAAATGAATCTTAAAATAATTCCTGGTTTCTGATAGAGGTAGTATTTTTTAGTCTCCGGACTGAAACCAGGGCCTCAGATGCATGCATGTGAATTCTGACAGGATCTCTCTATAGAGCCCTGGAGTGCTTCTCCTGCTTCTCCCTCCCAAGTGCTGGAATCACAGCCACGAGTTACTGAAGTAGTACATTCTATTCTGAAAAGTCCAGGAGGCCAGGAGACCTGAATGAAGTCAACCATCTCTCTACTGGTTGGAGGCTATGTCTTCTGTAAGGTCTAGCTTTGTTGGGCACAGCCTGAGCTAGCCAGGTTCCCAGATTTCTCAGTTTCTTGCTTCTTGATTACTTTGATTTTAAGATAGACTTATTCTCTTCCTTATCACTAGACACAATCTTCTTGATCACTTTGATTTTAAGATAGACTTATTCTCTTCCTTATCACTAGACACAATCTTCTTGATCACTTTGATTTTTTGTTCTTTTTTTGGTATTTTTGAGGCAGGGTCTCAATGTAGCAGCCCCAGCTAGCCTGGAACTCACTCTGTAGACCAGGCTGGCCTTGAACTCACAGATATTCGCCTGCCTCTGCCTCCAGAGTGCTAGGATTAAAGGCATGCACCACCACTTTGATTTTATTTTTTAGTCTTTTCGAGACACCGCTTTGATTTTAAGATAGACTTATTCTCTTCCCTATCACTAGACACAATCTGTGGGTAGGCATAGGATTTCCTGAGAACAGGATGAGAGATAGGAACTGCTGTCTTCTCTGAGCAGTCTGTCAATTTCTAGCCTTAAACTGGTTCAAAGTAATGTCTCACTTGTTATCTGAGCATATGCAGACCCAATTTTGAAAATTAATGGCACTTAGTGACCTCAAGGACTTCTGGTGATGTCTGTGTCTAAGACTTATCTTTGCCTGTGTTGACTATGGAACAGTTTTCTTTTCTTTTTTTTTTTTTTTTTTGGTCTTTTCAAGACAGGGTCTCCCTGTAGCCCCAGCTGTCCTGGAACTCACTCTGTAGACCAGGCTGGCCTTGAACCCACAAAGATTCGCCTGCCTCTGCCTCCCAAGTGCTAGGATTAAAGGCTTGTGCCACCACGCCCGGCCGGAACAGGTTTCTTTATCTGGTGCAGCCTGAGCTGCTATACTCCATGCTCAAGGTTGGTAGCAGTTTAGATTTTGATTTTGGGCCGGGCGTGGTGGTGCACGCCTTTAATCCTAGCACTTGGGAGGCAGAGGCAGGCGGATCTTTGTGAGTTCAAGGCCAGCCTGGTCTACAGAGTGAGTTCCAGGACAGCTGGAGCTACAGGGAGACCCTGTCTCAAAAAGATCAAAAAAAAAAAAAAGTGGACAGTCTGAACCTACAGACTATTCTGTCTCAAGGGATTCCTGTTGTGGTCCATAAACCCATAATCCCCTATCCAATTTGTTTGGTTCCAATTTTATCTGATCTAGCCTTGACTACTCATTTGTGGGCCAGGTAGGACAGCAGAAGCTGCTTTGCTGCCTGGCCCCCCTTTTTGAGATAGGGTCTTACTGTGTAGCCTTCGCTGTCCTGGAACTGGTTGTGGAAACCAGTCTAGCTTCACAGAGACCCACTTGCCTCTGTCTCCTGGAGTGCTGGGATTAAAGAGAGACACCACCATGCCCTGCTATTTTCTTTTTTAAGAAGCTATATTTGAACATGATGACTCGTAGAAATTACATGTCACCAGATGCCCTCAATTTTCCAACATGCTGCATTGCCAGAGTGGGATAAAAATATACCAGATGGTTGGGAAGACCCCAGCTTTGTGACTAGAGGCTGTTTATACCCTGGCAGAGCTCATCCTGGGCAGTTCATTTAATCCCTCTGTGCAGAACCATTAATGGATCCTGTATACAGGAAGTTTTTCTCAGTTGAATTTGAACCTAATCTTTGTGATGTGAAGAGGCCTGATGAAGATCTTTACTTAAGGAGGGTGGGTCCCTAGTATACGATGAAGTGATACTGCACACATGCAGGCTTAACCCGTGTGCTCATGTTTTGTTAATTTTTCTTCATTATTTTAAAAATATTTTTTATTTTGCCAGGCATGGTGGCGCATGCCTTTAATCCTAGCACTTGGGAGGCAGAGGCAGGTGGATCTTTGTGAGTTCGAAGCCAGCCTGGTTATTTATTTATTTTTTTTGTATGTGTATGAGTGTACTGTCTGCATGTAGGTTTGTGCACCAGTGTCGTACAATGCCGCGGAGGTCAGAAGAGGGTCCAGATTCCCCTGGACTGGAGTCTCCTGGAATGGAGTTTCAGACGGTCTTTCAGCCGCATGTGGATGCTGGGGATCGAACCCGGGTCCTCTGCAAGAGTGGTCGGCGCTCTTAATCGCTAGGCCATCTCTCCAGCCCCAGCCTGGTTATTTTATGTGCATGAGTGTTATGCCTGAATGTATGTAAGTATATCAGTGTTGTGCAATGCCCAAGGCCAGAAGAGGGTGTCAGATCCCCTGGAACTTGAGTTACAGCACTATGTGGGTGCTGGGAATTGAACCCAGATTCTGCACAAGAGCAGCCAGTGCTCTTAACTGCTGAGCCATCTCTCTAGCCCCTTCTTTTTTTTTCTTTTTTTTTTTTTTTTTTTTTTTTTTTTGGTCTTTTTGAGACAGGGTCTCCCTGTAACTCTGGCTGTCCTGGAACTCACTCTGTAGACCAGGTTGGCCTTGAACTCAGAGATCTGCCTGCCTCTGCCTCCCACGTGCTAGGGTTAAAGGCATGCACCACCACACCTGGCTTTTTTTTTTATTTTTTCTTTTCATTCTTTAAATGAGTCTAAAGCTCAGCTTGGTGGCCCATGCCTTTAATCCTAGCTTTCGGGAGGCAGAGGCAGGCATATTTCTATGAGTTTCAGGCCAGCTGGGGCTACAGGGAGACCCTGTCTTAAAAAGAACAAAAAAAAAAAACCCCACAAAAACCACAAACCACCACCAAACAAACAAAACAAAAAAAACGTAGTGAGACTGTCTCAAAATCCAAAAAAGAGAGAAAGGAAAAAAAGAGTCAAGTTCTGGCCCTTAACCAAGATTTCTAGGCAAATGGCCTTACAGTTTATTCATATTACTGACTATAACTTCAGGAACTTCTATTATGGCCAGGAATTTTCCTTGTTCTTGTTCTTACTCCCTCTCAAGCAGACCATGCTGTTCTCAAACTCCTGACTGCATCTCTCTCTCTTTTTTCCTAATATAGTTTGAAAAATTTTTTTTATGTTTATTTTATGTGTATATTGCCTGCATGTAAGTGCACCCTTGTCAGGCAACGCCCTCAGAGGCTGGAAGAAAGTGTGGGATTCCCTGGAACTAAAGGTATAAGGGTTGTTAGCTGCCATGTGGATGCTGGGAATCGAACCCGAGGTCTCTGAAAGAGCAGCCAGTGCTCTTAACTGCTAAACCATCTCTCCAGACCCCAATTTTTTTTTTTTTTTTGTCTTTTCCAGACAGGGTCTCCCTGTAGCCCAGCTTGCCTGGAACTCCTCTGTAGACCAGGCTGGCTTTGAACTCACAAAGATCCGCCTGCTCTGCCCCCAGTGCTGGATTAAAGGCGTACGCTACCACGCCCGGCTCAGCCCCTACATTTTTTTTTTTAATTTTTTTTGTATGTGTATAGTTTTGCCTGTAGGTTGTGCACCCGTGTCAGCAATGCCGCGGGTCAGAAGAGGGCTGCAGAACCCTGGAACTGGACTCCTCCTGGAATAGACGGTTCTCAGCCGCCATGTGGGTGCTGGGGATTGAACCCAGGTCCTCTGCAAGAGCAATCAGCGCACTTAACCGCTAGACCATCTCTCCAGCCCGTCAGCCCCCTAGTTTTTAAAAAAAATAGTTTATTACATTTTTTTTTAATGTGTGTATGAGTATACTGTCTGCATGTAGGTTGGTGCACCCTGGAGCTGGAGTTCCTGAAGGTTATTAGTTGCCATGTATGTGCTAGGAACCGAAGAAGATGTTCTGTACAAGAGCAGCCATTGCTTATAACTGGTGAGCCATCTCTCTAGCCCCTGCCTCCACCTCTTGAATCCTGGGATCACAGGCATGTGCCATCACACCAGATTAGAGTGTTGGGGATCCAACTCAGGGCTTTGTACGTGCTAAGAAAGTACTCTACTTGCTGACCTACATGTCCAGCACCTCCTTGGATTTTATTTCTAATAGTCACTGTTTTACTCTTTACATTATTTTTTTTTTTTTTTTTTTTTTATTTTGTATGTGTATGAATGTCTGTTGGCAGCAGTCTGTGCACCCGTGTCGTGCAATGCCGGAGGTCAGAAGAGGGTCTCGGATTCCCTGGAATGGATTCTCCTGGAATGGAGTTCAGACGGTTCTCAGCCGCCATGTGGTGCTGGGGATCGAACCCGGCCTCTGCAAGAGCGTCGGCTCTTAACCGCTAGGCTATCTCTCCAGCCCCACCTCTTTACATTACTTTTACATAGTTTTACGTTGAACTCTCTCCTAGAGAGCCAAAAGAGCAAGGATCATGTCTTATGTGCTATTTTTTTTTTTTTTTGTTTTTTTGAGACAGGGTCTCCTTGTAGTCCCAGCTGTCCTGGAACTCACTCTGTAGACCAGGCTGGCCTTGAACTCGCAAAGATCCGCCTGCCTCTGCCTCCCAAGTGCTAGGATTAAAGGCGTGCGCCACCACGCCCGGCGTCCTATGTGCTATTAACCTCTATCCAATCCTGCCTTGTTTTCTGGGTGAGAAAGATTTTTTTTTAAAGACAGATGAAAGTAAGGAAGGACAGATGCAAAAACAAGGCTCTAAGAGACCGAAATACACGTGGTCATGTAAAGCTCATTTCTAGATACAAAGTTTTTACCCTTTTTATTTTTTTGGTATCTTTGAGACGGGGTCTCCCTTTTAGTACCAGGTGTCCTGGAGCTCGCTCTGTAGAGCAGGCTGGCCTTGAACCCACAGAGATCCGCCTATCTCTGCCTCCCGAGTGTTGCCGGCTCTAGATACAAAGTTTTTAACCCCCCTAAGTCACTGAACCGGCGACTTAGTCCATCGGCCATCTTTGTTGTGGCAAGTCCAATTCTTTTTTTTTTTCTGTTTCGGCAATCATGGGAAGTAGGCCGTGGTGCCTCTACCCAGGTTTTCTGAGTAGCCACAGGAACTCCTCGGGTAAAAACCACCACTTTCTCGCCGGCCTGGTCCCAGGCGTGGGCGTTTTGCATCCCGGCCTCCGCCCTCTCTGAGCTAAGTGCTCCAGAGTTGGCATCCACTGGGGAGTGGCTTTCGCGCAGCCACGCCGGCCCACGTCGAGGCCCCGCCTCCTCATTTAAATACGCGGCGCCGGCTGGTGCGTCGAGCTTGCCGCGGACCCAAGATGGCGGCTTGTGGACGTGTACGGAGAATGTTCCGCTTGTCGGTGGCGCTGTTACTGCTACTACTGCTGGCGGTGGCCGCAGCCGAGAGAGTCCTGAGCCCGGGCAGCCACAGTCAGGGCCCGGGACAGGGAAGCAAGTTGCTGTCCTTAGTTGGGCAGGGCGGAGGCGGTAGCCCGGCGGAGCAGCCGCCGCCGCCTCAGTTATTACAGCAGCAGCAGCAGCAGTCGCAGCAACAGCAGCAGCAGCCTCAGCCTCCTCAGCCTCCTTTCCCGGCGGGTGGGCCCCCGGCCCGGCGGGGCGGAGCGGGGCCGGGTGGGACCGGCGGCGGCTGGAAGCTGGCGGAGGAAGAGTCCTGCCGGGAGGACGTGACCCGTGTGTGCCCCAAGCACACCTGGAGCAACAACCTGGCGGTGCTCGAGTGCTTGCAGGACGTGCGGGAGGTGAGGAGGTGGGCCGGGCCTGGGAGGAGGGCCGGGCCTGCGGCGGGCCGAGGGTGTCGCCGGCCTGGCAGCGCGGATGCCGGCTGGGCTGCTGCTGCCTTTCCTGCCCCTCACTCCCGCGTGCATTCGGGGAAGCGGACCCCCCCCCCTTCCTTCCCAGACTCGGGATTTCTCTCCGGGCTGTGGGGCCTGGGACCGAGGACCTTGGCTCTTGGCTGCAGTCCGCCAAGGCCTAGGAGCGTGATTCTGTTTCTCTCCTGTCTTTTGTGTGATGCTCTGTGCAGAGTGGTTCCTCGCCGAAAACCACTTTAGGATTTTTGCCATCAGTTTCGATCAGGACTATTGGTTGCAATCCACTGAGATGTGAAACGTTTGGTATATTTAAGTTGTTAAAGATCTGCTGTTTGTTGAGCAGTAGACAATGTTTGGCTAGTTAACCCGGCTTCTGTTGTGATGTGTATTGTAGTCAAGAGCAGAATTTACTGTCTTTACCTCATTGTTTAGTAATTTGCAAATCCCTATTTACCTGGTGTAGAAACTATGTCTTTTTATTCTTTCCTCTTCACTTCCTGTGGTCAGTTTGTAAAAAAACTTATTTTTAGGCAATTACTTCAAATGTCTTGGAGCCCTAAAAGCTTGAAAAAGGTTGCAGGGCTAGCATTTTAAGCTATACACACACACACACCGTGTTTGTGAGATGTGTTGCCAGGGGCTTCCTGAAAAGTCTGAATATAGTTGTTTGTTTGAGATAGGATCTGCTATGCAGCCCAGGTTGGCCTCAGAGTGGAGGGCTCGTCCTTCTGGCTCAGGGTGCAATACCATGCCTAGCTTGAATACGATTTTTAATGGTATCTCTTAATGAGTTCTAGATCTGATGTTGGTTGTTGTGGTTTAGTTAAAAGACATTGATAATTTCTTCTCTAGATTTGGTGCTGCAGAAGAAATAAGTACATCTCAACAATTCCCAGTCAAACCGTAGGAGCAAATCTAATAGAAATACCTTTTTTTTTTTTTTTTTTTTTTTTTTTTTTTTTTTTTTGGAGGCAGAGGCAGGCGGTATCTTTGTGAGTGAGTGTTTCAAGGCCAGTCTGGTCTCAGAGTGAGTTCCAAGACAAGGCTGGGCTACCGGAGACCTTGTATGGAAAAAGGCCCAAAAAAAAAAAAAAAAAAAAAAAAAAAAAAGGTTTAGAGGAATATAGACTTAGTTGCAAAGGTTGGCAAGTTGAAACTGTTTGCTACATTTCATTTGGGATATTGTATCTTCAAATGTCAAGGCCCCTCCATTCCCCAGACGACTATGGATTTTGGCTGCCCTGCTTACCATCGATACAAAAAATAAATCAGAAAAGGAACATTATTATTCAAGAGACAGAAGTTTCTAGAGCCACCAGAAAGGTGAACTCTTACATGCTTTTTTTATCTAAGGTTTGAAGACTAAAAGGGTAACCCCTTGTTATTCAGATATTCCTGTAATAGATTCTTAACTGTGAAGCTTTTTGGAATTTTCTTTTTTGAATAAATATCATTTCTATTTTATGTTTATGAATGAGGCCTGCATGTGTGTAAGTGAATCTGTTTCGTGCAATGTGGACATCAAAGGAGGGTGTTGGATCCTCTGCTGGAGTTACAGACAGTTGTTAGTGCCATGCAGGTGCTGGAAACCAAAACCCCGATCCTCTGCAAGTACAGCTAAATGCTTTTAAGCTGAGCCATCCCCCCCCCAATCCCCAGGAATTTTCCTTTTTTTTTTTTTTTTTTTTTTGTCTTTTGCAAGACGGTCTCCCTGTAGCCCCAGGTGCTGGAACTCATGCTCTGTGAGACCAGGCTGGCCGTGAACTCACAAAGATCCCCCTGCCTCTGCTCCCAAGTGCAAGGATTAAGGCGTGGGCCACATGGGCCCTGCCAGAATTTTCCATTTTTTTAAAAAAGTCTCTCAGAGGCAGGCAGATCTCTGTGAGTTTTCAAGGCCCGGCATTGCTACACAGCCCAAGTTGGCGTTCCAGCCAAGATGGGGGCTAAAGGGAGACCCTGTTTTCCAAAAGACAAAAAAAAAAAATTTTTTTTTATTAATTTTATTTATTGTTCTGTGTTTGTGCATGTGTCTGTTTGGCCTGCAGAGGCCAGAGAGTGCATCAGTTCCCTGGGAGCTAGAGTTAAGGCAGTTACTGGTGGTTGTGAGCTGACTGATTTGGGTGTTGGGAACTGAACTTGGTCCTCTAAAAGAGCAGCAAGGACTCTTTACTGCTGAGTCATCTCTTCAGCTCCTCTTTTTGTGTTTTGTGGATACTTAGTAAATGTTCTTTCTTTAAAATCCTTTAAAAAAAATCTTCAATATCAGTGACTAAACCCATGGATAATTGGATTATTGTGGAAACTGCATATTATTAGGGAAAGTAGCAAAAAAGGGCTGGTTCAGGAGTGTGTCTCTTTGTACATTATGGACACTTGGAACGCTCCAATGACAGGAGCATTACTTGGTCTTTTGTCATGCATGTAGAAATATATAGTGCTGGGGCTGGTGAGATGGTCAGCGGTTAAGAAGCGCCTGCTGCTCTGCAGAGGACCCGGGTTCGATATCCCATTACCCACATGGCGGCTAGACTGTCTTTAACTCCAGTTCCAGGGGAACAGCGCCTCTAAAAAAAAAAGAAAGAAAGAAGAAGGTATATTAGTGCCCATACCATCCACCATCGAAAGGAACAGACGTAGCTAATTTGTTTGTTTGACAGGGTCTCCCTATCGCTCCAGATGTCCTGGAACTAACCATGTATAGACACGGCTTTTTCCTTGGTCTTACAGATATCTGCTTGCCTCGCTCCTGAGTTTGTTTCGGTGCTGTCTAATTTTTTTTTTTTTTCTTTTTGTCTTTCGTAGGAACCGGGTTCTCCCTGTTGGCTCAGTCTGACGGAACTTACTATTTGTAGACCAGGCTGACAACCTGCCTCTTTCTCTGGCACTAAAGGCATGTACTATCATACCGGCTAATTTATTTTTTTTATGGTCTTATGCCTGCTTGTTATTGAGTGCACCTGTATTGTTCAGTATCTGTGGAGGACAGAAGAGACCTTCCGATTCCTGGAACTGGAGTTACAAGTAGTGGTTAGCTGCCATGGGGGGCTGAATTTGAACCTGGATCCTCTGTATAAGTAAGAGCAGCCAGGTTCAAATGGCTGAGCCATCTCTCCAGCCTTGTTACTTTGTTCTTAGTCTTTCACTTGACTGTATAACTGGGGGTGGTGGTAATATTAATATCTCTGATGTTCTCTGAGGTGGGTAATGTTACATTTTATTGTTTTATTGAGGAAAACAGGGCTCAACAGCCGGATGTGGTGGCGCACCCCTTTAATCCTATGCACTTGGGGAGGCAGAGGCAGGAGGATCTTTGTGAGTTCAGGCCCAGCCTGGTCTACAGAGGAGTTCCAGGTACAGACGGGCTAACAGGGAGACCTGTCTCTGAAAATGACCAAAAAAAAAAAAAAAAAAAAAAAAAAAAAGAGAAAACGGCTCAGAAAGATAGTCTTGTCCTACATTGGACTGTAAGTGATGAATCTGATGTTCAGCTAGCCACATTGGTGGTTGCAAGCTAAGGAAATCAGTAGGTGGCTGTTGAGGATGCCACAAGTTTATAAATAGACAGAAAATGGGAAGGGCCA
The DNA here is from genome assembly GCA_009823505.1 of Rhizomys pruinosus. Lineage (NCBI taxonomy): Eukaryota > Metazoa > Chordata > Mammalia > Rodentia > Spalacidae > Rhizomys > Rhizomys pruinosus. The sequence continues at coordinate 482,619 of VZQC01011102.1, forward strand.
CCTAGTACTAGAATCCTCTTTTCTTCACTATAAGAAACAACTAGATAGCAACAGCTCCTGGGCACTGAAATAATGTGGATATCTTTTATTTCTTTTTCTTTTTCTTTTTTTGGAGATAGGATCTTTGTTATAGCCCCAGCTGTCCTAGAACTTTACATAGAACAGGCTGGCCTCAAAACCAGAGGTCTGCCTGCCTCTGCCTCCTGCGTGCTGATATTAAAGCCATGCATGCCATGCCTGGCCTTAAGTGGACAGATTTTTCAGGCAGACAAACCACGTAATCTCGGGTAATGTAATGTGATTACTGGTCGGATCTGTCACAAACAAATTTCTGTTTAATGCAAAACTAACTTCAATCCAAGCTCACCCTGAACAAGGGTATTGTCTTTCTGGAAATAGAAGGAATATATTTGAATTGATCCATAGGCAGTAGAAAAAGTGTACTAGGATTTGGTTGGTTCTGCCATAACTTTCTTTCTTCATTTTGTTTATTGTACTTTAAGTATTGCCTGTGTTGCCCCATGTTTGAGTGTGGGTCTACCTACCTATATGTGTGTAGAGGTCAGCTTAACATCGGTGTCTCCCCTTAGGGCTTGCACCTTATTTTATTTTTATTTATTTTTTTGAGAAAGAATTTCTGTATCCTTAGCTGTCCTGGAAACTCGCTCTGTAGACCAGTCTGGACTTTGAACACTTGAACTCACAGATATTCTACCGCCTTCCCCTTCTTATGCTGGGCGTGGATTAAAGGGGTTCACCATCATGCCCACTGGCCTCACTGAGGATCCAAGCTCAGGGTCTTCTCTCCAAATTGTGTCATCTTCCTCGCCCTGCGCCCACCTACATTTTTTATTTTTTTTTTAAAGGGGACAGGATCTCACCTTTGTAGTCTAGGCTGGCTTGGAACTCATTCTGGACTAGCTCATCGTGTCAAATCGGCTTATGTCTCCTAAATGGCTATGATTATCAGGGTTTGAAAACTGGGCATGCTTGGTTAGCATAACTATCCTACCTGTGTTGACTGTGGGCAAGGACATCTGTCACTCTGGACAATTAGTTTCTTGTATTTAAAATGTAATAAAAAAAAGATTAGACGGAGCGATTGCTCAGTGGTTAAGAGCAACTGGCTATTTTTTTTTTTATTTTTGTCTTTTGAGACAGGGTCTTCCTTTACTCCCAGCTGGCCTGGAGTTGCTATGTAGACCAGGGGGCTGGCCTGAACCTCACAGAGATCCACCTTCCTCTGCCTCTGCTCTGCCTCCTGAGTGCTGGGATTACAGGTGTGCGCTACAATATCCGACTTCTGTCTTATTGTAGTAGAGGACCGGGTTTGGTCTCCGCCACCCATGTGGTTGCTAAGAACCATCTTCATCTCCAGTTCCTCGGGGATCTGACATCCATGATCTCCCTGGTATTATTGCTACCTGGGTGTCTGTGCTTACAAACATGCAGGCAAAACACTTAAAATATAGATAAATTTTAAAAAAGATTATTATTATTATTGGTCTTTTTGAGGACAGGGATCCCTGTAGTCCCAGCTGTTCCTGGAACTCAATCTATAGACCAGGTCTGGCCTTGAACTTGAAACTCACAAGATCTGCCTGCTTTTGTCTCCAGAGTGCTAGGATTTAAAGGCGTGCACTACCATTTACCTGGCACGATTTTTTTTTTTTAATTTATTTTTTTGTATGTGTATGAATGTTACTGTCTGCCTGAGTTGTGCACCCGTTGCTCTGCAATGCCTCATGGATCACGACAGAGGTTGTCGGCTTCCCTGTAACTGGCGTTAAAGGACTGTTATCGTTCCCCATGTGGTGCTGGAGATTGAACCCGGGTCCTCTGCAAGAATCAGTGGCACTCTTAACCGCTAGGCCCATCCTCCTCAACCCCAAGCAATTTCTTTTTATATATGTGTATGTATGTGTGTGTGTGAGAGGTTTTACAGGTGGTTGGTTGTGAGCTGCAAACCATCTTTCCAACCCTAGAATTTTTTTTTTTTTGTCCTTTTGTAGAACAGGGTCTCCCTGTAGCCCCAGCTTGTCCTGGAACTCACTCTGTAGACCAGGGCTGGCCTTGAACTCACGAGATCCACCTGTTCGCCTCTCAAGTTGCTGGATTAAAGGCATGCACCACACACCAGGCCTGAGGTTTTTTTTTTTTTTTTTTTTTTTTTGTGTGTGTGTGTGTGTGTGTTGTGTGTGTGTTTGTGTGTGTGTGTGTTTTTAAGACCGGGTTTCCCTGTACCCCAGGCTGGCTGGAAGAGAATTTTAATTTTTATTTATTTTTATTTGTTTAATTTATTTATTTATTTATTTTTGTATGTGTATGAATGTGTACTGTCTGCATGCAGGTCTGTGCACCGTGTCGGCAATGCCGCGGAGGTCAGAAGAGGGGTCTCGGATTCCCTGGAACTGGGAGTTTCCTGGAATTGGAGCTACCAGACGTTCTTAGCCGCCTGTGGGTGCTGGGGAGAAACCGGGTCCCTCTGCAAGAGCGTCGGTGCTCTAAACCGTAGGCTATCTCTCAGCCCGCTTTTATTTATTTTCATTTTTATTTCTTGGGCTTTTCCGAGACAGGGTCTCCCCTGTAGCCCCAAGTGTCCTGGAACTCGCTTGTAGACCAGGGTGGCCTTGAACTCACAGAGATCCGCCTGCCCTCTGCCTCCCACGTGCTAGAATTAAAGCCTGCTGCACCACATGCCTGGCGAGAATTTTTTTTAATAGAGGTTGAACCTAGGTTCCTCTAACATGCTAGGCAAGCTCTTTAACGACTAACTACATAACTCTAAGACTCTAAGATCTCTGTTATCTGATATCAGTCGTCACACACACAACACACACACAACAAACACACACCACACACATGTGGGTCGGTACATATTGTATGGTTTCGGGATTTACCTATGTAATTTTATGATTCCATGTTCATTCAGAAGGAAATAGTTGTATAAATAGTAGAACAGCAATTAATCCAAGCATAGTCTTACTTAGAATGTGATTGTTTTGTGTGGACGATATGGAATTTCCTCTCGTGCTAACTCTGTGGTTGGAAGCAGTTTAGCCACATAATCAAATCATTATTGAGCTCCTATTATGTACCTATCATTGTGGAAGAACACTAGCACTCTGAGATACCACGATTGCTTATGGTTGGTTTGATAAATAAGATTCTGAGCAAGAAGCAATTATATAACAGTTTTAAACACTTGATGTCATATAGACAAATTTTTTTAGGGCAGTGAGATGTTCACAAAATTAGGGTGGAAATTTGGGGGGGAACCCAACCTTGCTACTCTTAGTTTAAAAAAATCCTAGCCGGGCGTGGTGGCACATGGCCTTAAGCCTAGCACTTGGGCAGACAGACGCAGGGGATTTTTCTGTTCAAGGCCAGCCTTGTCTACAAGAGTGAGTTCCAGGACAGCTGGGAACAGCTGGGGCTACAGGGGAGACCCTCTGATATCAAAAAACACAAAAAAAAAAAAAAAACTCCTATTACTGGAAAACAAGTCATATGGGACTTGAATGATTGGTAGGCTGGAAGAAATGCTCAGCGTTACGATGGCACTGGCTGTTTTTGCACAGAACTGAGTTTAGTTTCTGCCATCCATATGGGGACTCACATACATAACTACAGGTTTAAGAGTGCTTAAGCCCTTCTTCTGGCCTCTTGTCAGCACTGCATGCAGGTGTGCTGTTACATGAAGAAAACACTCATATGAATAATATTATATTTTCTGTGTGTGTTATGTGTATGTGTATGTATGTACTTTTTTTTGTCTTTTGAGACACCGGGCTCCTTGTCACAGCTGGGCTGGAACTCACCGGATTCTGCCTGCTTTGTTTCCAAATTGCTAAGATTAAAGGTGTGCACCACCATGCTCTGATAATATAACCTTTTTTGGTCTTTTTGAGACAGAGTCTTCCTTCTGTAGCCCCAAGCTGGTCTGGAAACTCAACCTTGTAGACAGGCTCGGCCAAGAATCACAAAGATGTGCTTGCTCTACCTCCCAAGTGCTGGATTAAATGGTGTGTGCACCACACCCAACTAAATAAGCCTATTATTTATTTATTTATTTATTTATTTATTTATTTATTTATTTATTGGTCTTTTTCAAGACAGCGGTCTCCCTGTAGCCCCAGCTGTCCTGGAACTCACTCTGTAGACCAGCTGCCTTAACTCACAAAGATCCCCTGCCTCTGCCTGCCAAGTGCTAGGATTAAAGGCGTGCCACCACCACGTCCCGGCTATTAATATATATAATATCTATATATTTAGTATATCTATATATATATACATATTTTTTTTTTTTTTTTTTGGTTCTTTTCGAGACAGAGTCTACCTTTAGCCCTAGTGCTGGAACTTACTCTGTATAGACCCGGCTGGCCTTGAACTCACAAAGATCCGCCTGCCTCTGCTCCCATGTAGGATTAAAGGCGTGCGCCACCATGCCTGGCTTCTAATATATATTTTTTAAGTCAGATAATTTTCCCTTAAGTAAGCCCTGTGTAGTTTAGCTCTGGTTTACCCTCTAGACCCATTGAATTCCCGCCTCTCCCTCTTCCTCTTTTTCCTCCTCTCCCTTCCGCTCCCTCGGTATCGTCTCTTACCGTATACCGTCCCCCTATTTGGGCTGGAGAAGACTTGGATTCACTCTCTCAACACTCACATGGCTTTGCTAAAAACAACTACCATCTGAAACTTCCAGTTCCAGGGAACTCTTATGGCCCCTTTTGGCTTCTGTAGGCTTTGCATGACACAGGTAAACAAAACACTTCTAATCATACACACACATACAAAAATCTAAAAAGTACAATAAAAGCTGAGTGTTGTGACTTGTGCCCGTTAATCCTAGCCCCTGGGCGGCAGAGGCAGGCCGGATCTCTGAGTTTACGGCCCCAAGCTACATATCTAGTTCCAGCCAGCTGAGACTAAGGGGAAACCCTGTCTTCAAAAAGACCCCCCCACCCAAAAAAACGTAATAAGCAATACCACTATACTACCTGAAATCATTTACATACTACCAATGGCTCATACTTTGATAAAACACAGACTGAACCATCTCTTAAGTCCTTCCAGCTTTGATAGTTCTTGATTTTGTGATATTTAGGAATATTATAATTATAGAAGATGGAATTAAGAATTTGAGGAATTAAGGGGGTTTATGACTCAACAGAAAAATTGAGACTTTTTCAGAATACAGATTGTAAAAGGTCTCTTTTTAAAAGCTTTTTCCCATTTAGTGTCTGGGTGCACATGCGCATTTAGGAGCGTATGTGCCCTGGTGCACATGTAGATGTAGAATGAGTTTCCCTGATGTGAGTCCAGGAATGATACTGGGGGCGTCAGGCTTTGTTCCAACGTGTCTTTTTACCTTCCAGTTGTCTCATTGGCCCAAAAATGTCTTTTGTATTTACCAGCTGGTTCTCCAAATAAAGTCCTGGAGATTTTTTTTTTTTTTTAAACGAATGATCTCATAGAGATCTGCATCTTGCCTCCCAAGGTGGGGGGGGGGTGTTAAAAGGCATGTGCTGCCTTACTTCTTGTTTTTTTTTTTTTTTTTTTTTTTAACACAAAACTTACTCCCAGTAACTGGGAGGTAGAGGCAGGCCAGATTCTGTGAGTCAAGGGCCAGCCTGGTCTACATAGTGAGTTCCAGGCCCAGGCAATAATAATAATAAAAACAAAAAAAAAAAAGCTAAAAAATAAAACAAGGGGGGGTTGGAGAGATGCTCAGCAATTGAGAGCATCAGTTGCTCTTGCGAGAACCTGGGTTTGAATTCCCAGTTACCACATGGTGGCTGACAACCAAATTCGTAAACCTAAGTTCAGCGGATTGATGTCTTCTGACCTCCGCAGGCATTGCATGACACAGTGGCACTTAATACATGCAGATACTAACACATACACATAAAATAAAAAGTAAAGGGAAAAGGAAAAAAAGGGGAGAAAAATCGAGAGGATGGATCAGCAGTAAAGAGGTGGCTGCTGCATGCAAAGGATTGGGTTTTAGTTCCCAGCACCCATTGACAGATCAACAACGTCTGTAACTCCAGTTCCAGGGTTCTGATGCCCTCTTCTGACCCCTGTAAGTATTGCAGGACATGGGTGAATCTACTTACATGGAGATAGTATATTCGTACACATACATAAATTAAAAATAAGTCTCAAAAATCTTAGTCTTCTTGCCTTGTCCCCCCCCTCCCCCCCATCTCCCCTGTAGCCCCAGCTGTCTGGAACTCACTCTGTAGACCAGGCTGGCCCTTTAACTCAAAAAGATCGTCCTGCTTCGCCTCTGCCTCCAAGGGCTAGTATTAAAGGCGTGTGCCACATGCCGACTTGTTTTGGCTTCTGCATGGTGGCATGGATGAGAGTTACCTGTGAAAATATTAATGGAAAATACTTAAAAAGTCTCTTAATGAAAATGCTTTATAGCATATAGTTGATTAATAATTTATTGTTCTGTAGAAGGAAATAATATACTTGGACAGTCCAAAAGAGGAAATCCTACATTTCTATTATTTTCAAGATGGAATTAGTAGAATTAAAGAAACCTCTCAATAGTTATGTTGCTTTTTTTTTTCCTCTTTTGTTTTTTTTTTTTTTTTTTTGCGACAGGGTTTCTCCTTGTTCCCCCAGCTGTGGCAGAAACCGAGTGTTGATTGCTTACTACTCGGAGTAAATGGTTACTAGCTGCTATGTGGGTGCTGGGAACTGAACCTAGGTCCTCTGTGAGAGCAGCAAGTGTTCTTAAGCAACTGTTGAGCCATCTCTCTAGCTCCTGAAAATACTTTTTTTTTCATTTAGTTTTTTTTTCTTTTTTTTTTTTTAGTACAGAGAATGCTGAAGTCAGAAGAATTATCACTGTGGTTCCCTTTCTCTTGGGTGGAAAAAACAACTCATTTCTGAGCCAATTTTCTTGCCTTACTTTCCCCTGGCTCCATGTAGATCAGTAGCCCACACACAAAAATACTTAGAGTAGTGGTGTGGGTTTCTGGAGAATACAGAGCTATAAATGAGTTTACAGCATTTATGATTTTGTGATGCATGCTCCGAAAACACTGTACTACAGAGTGGCTGCTCCCACTTTTATTTATATAAATATTAGTTGTGGGAAAGAGTTTTGTTTTACTATTTTACGTGTGTGTGGTGTGTGTGTGTGTGTGTGTGTGTGTGTATGTAGATTTTTGTGGGTTGTCTTTTTTTGAGACAGAGACTCAATTTGTATTCCAGGCCAGCCTCAGACTACAGTTCTCCTGCCTCAGCCTCCTGGGGTTACAGAAAAGTGCTGTACTATCATGTTCAACTCTTTTCTTGTTTATTTAAAGCTTGGTGTTCATATACTTTTTCCCAAAATATTTTTGGTCACACATCTATTACTTAGTTTATGAAACCCTTCTTAACTCATCTGCAGCAGTTAATAACTCCATGTGATAAATATGAGTGATTCCAGCCTGATTTAACATTTAAAGAATAGGGTAGGGATATTAGTATATCTTCCACCCTGGTGATTTGGGAGGCTGAGAGGATCACTTGAGCTTGTGGTTTGCCCATGTCACCTAGTGTTAAGAGTGTTTAGACTGCAACTAGTCTTTTAGAAATCAGATACTCTATGGCCAGATATGGTGTCTCATGCCTTTAATCCCAGCACTCTGGTGGAAGAGTCAGGCAGATCTCTGTGAGTTCAAGGCCAGCCTGGTCTACATGGAGAGTTCCAGGACAGCCAGAGCTACAAGGAGACCCTGTCTCAAAAAGACAAAAAAATAATAATAATAAAAAAAAAAAAATCAGATACTCTGTCTTTCCATACTGCCATATTACTTTTCAGATAACTTCATGATTATATAGACATTTTAATGTATTTTCTTTTTTATTTTTATCTCCCTGTAGCCCCAGCTGGCCTGGAACTTTCTGTAGATCAGGCTGGCCTTGAACTCACAGAGATCCTCCTGCCTCTGCTTCCTGAGTGCTGGGATTAAAGGCATACACCACCATACCTGGCTCAAAGATGGTTCTTAGCTACCATGTGGGTGCTGGGAATTGAATCTGGGTCCTCTGCCAAGAGCAGTTGGTGCTCTTAATCACTGAGCCATTTCTCCAGCCCCCCTGTTCTACTCTTGAGATCTGGTCTTAATATATATGTGTTAAATTGAAGGCTCTTGTTGTATAAGTCATAGAGCCCTGTTTGTACACACATGTCCCATTATGTTTCATTTTCTTGCTGTGTTTTGCTTTGGGTTCTTGCTATCTTTACATTTACTGATATTTTCTTCTGCAGTTTTCAGTCTGCTGTTAATGCTACCCAATGGTTTTGTTTGTGAGTGGTTTTATATAGCCCAGGGGTGCCTTGTACAGATCAGGCTAACCTTCTTGAACTTCTCAATCCTCCTGCCTCAGCCTCCTTAGGGCTGGGATTAATTCAGGCACATGCCGCCACATCTGGTTCATCTTCTGTACTTTTTATTTTAGATACTATTTGAATGTATATATTTATCTCTTCACTATGTTATGTTTTCTTTTACAGTCTTCACTGTATTTCTGTCTACTGTTTTCGGGTCTTCACGTGCTGTATTAGTCAGGGTTCTCTAAAGAAACAGAAGCAACAGGATGAATATATAGCTATATACAATTTATTGATTTGCTCACGTGACAGAGTTCAAGGAGTCCAACAATAGCTGCCCACACTTGAGAGATTGAGAATCCACAGAACTGCTCAGTCTGCAAGCTGGATGTTCAGTAGTCCCAATCTGGTGCTGAAGGCCCGATGGATTCCAGGAGATCTGCCGTTCTAGTACACTGCTGGGATCCGAAGGGTTGATCACAGCAGCAAGACAAACTCACCAGTGAGAGAGGCAAGCCTCAGGAAAAAAGGGACCAGCTCCCTCTGCCGTGGCTTTTAATACTGCCTGCCGGCAGAAGGTAACGCCCACATTTGGGGTGGGCCATCTGGGTTGAGGTGGTCCAATCAGAAGATCCTTTTTCTCTTATTTGTTCATTAGTCCAGTCAAGATGACACCCAGGATTAACCATCACATGTGCTAACACCATCTAGATAGCTTCAGCTGTCAAGTTGATACATTGGGTGGAAAGAAACTCAGTTGAGGAAGGGTCTCCATTAGATTGGCCTGTGGCCATTTCTGTGGAACATTTTTGTGATTGCTGAGTGATGTGGGAGGGTTCAGCCCACAGCGGGCGGTAAGTCCTGGGTTGTATAAGAAAGCAGGCTGGGCTGGAGAGATGGCCTAGCGGTTAAGAGTGCCGACCTTGCAGAGGACCTGGGTTTGATCCCCAGCACCCACATGGTGGCTGAGAACCATCTGTAAATCCAATTCCAGGAGGAACTCCAGTTCCAGGGGAATCCAACACCCTCTTCTGACCTCCGAGGCATTGGCACGACACGGGTGCACAAACCTACATGCAGACAGTACATTCATACACATAAAAAAAAAAAAAAAAGGACCTTAAAAAAAAAAAAGAAAGCAGGTTGAGCACCTGGCAAGGGAGCAAACCAGTAAGCAGCATAACTTCATGGTCTGTGTTCGAGGTTCCTGCCCTTAGTTCCTGCCCTGGCTTCCCTTGATGATGGATTATGAGCTGTAAGCTAAATAAACCCTTTTTTTTTTTTTTTTTTTTTTGGGGGGGGGTTTCTGTTTTGTTTGTTTTGTTTTGTTTTGTTTATTTTGGTGTTTTGAGACAGGGTCTCCCTTATAACCCCAGCTGGCCTGGCACTCACTCTGTAGACCAGCCTGGCCTTGAACTCACAGAGATCACTTGCCTCTGCCTCCCAAGTGCTGGGATTAAAGGCATGTGCTACCATACCTGGCTCTTTTCTTAAGCTTTTAATTTTTAATATATTTATTTTTATTGACTTATTATTATTATTTTTGAGACAGCATCTCTTTGTGCCACATAGCTGGCCTGGAACTTGCTATGTAGACCTGAGTTCCAGGTTGGCTTCTGCCTCCTTAGTGCTGGGAGTAAAGGTGTGTGCCACCTCACATTGCTAAAAATTTTATTTTTTATTAATTATTTTTTTTTTTGGCAGGGTCTTACTATGTAGTCCTGACCAGCCTGGAACTCAGAGAGATCTGCCACTACACCCCACTCTGTCATTTCTTGTCCCTTCTGTTGATAGGTTCTCTTGGTGGTAGTCATAGTCCTGCTTCTTTACAGGGCCAGTGACTTTTTATTGCACACAAGGAGGGCCCTCTGCAGAGCTCCTGTTCTTTATAAGGTCTCTGTTCATCCTTTTTCTCTGTTCCAGAATTCAGTCTACCCAGTTTATATTGCTGAGGTGTGATTTCTCTCCACTACTCAGCATGGACACCAAATTCTGTTTTCTGTTTAGGTTCCTTCTCAAGGATCAGAGTGCTAAAGACTGAATAGTATTATGTATTTTGCCTACTTTACGGTGGGGTTAAGGAAGACCATTGCTGTTGTAGTTAATTTTCATGGGTGAGAGAGTACCTAGGAAGATGAAAAGTTCAAATTCCAGGGCTGGAGAGATGGCCTAGCGGTTAAGAGCGCGGACCGCTCTTGCAGAGGAACCGGGTTCGATCCCCAGCACCCACATGGCGGCCGAGAACCGTCTGAAACTCCAATTCCGGGAGAACTCCAGTTCCAGGGGAGTCCGACAGGGTGCACAGACTTGAATGCAGACAATACATTCATACACATACGGAAAAAAAAAGTTCAGATTCCAAAGCCATCCTTGTTTACAAAGCCATCCTTGGTTACAGAGCAAGTTTGAGGCCAGACTGAGATGTATGAGACCTTGTCTCAAAAACAATAGGGCTGGAAAGAAGGCTCAGCAGTTAAAAGCACTGACTGGTCTTGTAGAGGACTAGGTTTCAGTTCCCAGTACCCACATGATGGCTAACAACCTTTTTTTAACTGCAGTTCTAGGGCTCCAGAACCACCTTCTGGCCTGCACAGGCATTGCACACATTGCACATTGGCCTCAGTCCTCAAATCCACACACAGTTACAAAGCAATAGAAAATTGTAGCTTTGGTGCTACAAAAGGATATTGGCTAATAAAGGAAGTAAGAAATATTTTCTTGGAACAGAGGAATTAGAGCAGGATTTACCCTGGTGAAGAAGTCAGAGTTTAATTGTTAGGCTACTTTTTTTTTTTTTTGGTCTTTTTGAGATAGGGTCTCCCTGTAGCCCCAGCTGTCCTAGAACTCACTCTGTAGACCAGGCTGGCCTTGAACTCACAAAGATCCACCTGCCTCTACCTCCCAAGTGCTAGGATCAAAGGCGTGCGCCACCACACCCGGCTTAGGCTACTTCGAAAAATATGTAATTTACAGCTCATGTTGGGTTTGAAATGACAGCCAGGCACTTTATAATTTCCAGTAAAAGGATGTAAATTTGGAACAAAATGTTGAACAGAATCTAAATTTTGGCCCAAAAGGCTATGGTTGAAGCTAGGAAAGTGGTTGAGCTCTCTTAAAGAAGGTGTAAATACAGTGTATGACTCCAAGGACTGAGCCCTGGGGAATGCTCACAATTAAGGGTTAGAAAGAAGCTTGTTGAGGGAATTGCAGGGAACAGAAGTAGGGAGTTAAAAGAAGATTTGTAAGAAGTTAGTTGTTGAAGCCAAGGAAAAGGAAAGTTTTATTTGTGAGAGTCAGGGAAGAGTACTTTAAAAGAACATGGTAGTAAGTTGGTAGGTCAAATAAAATAACACAATTAAGGTTAGTAAGTGAGAAAAGGGTCTATTTCAGTTAAATGCTTGGCCATTGAGCTATATTCCCCAAGGGCATGTTTGTAGAAAAATAGAAGAGTTCCTTTAGAACCCAGGTTTAAATTAATTGAGACTATAGTAGTGTTGATAGTGGAAAAAGTAATAACATCCCAGGTAACTAAAGATCTTTCAGAATGAAGAAAATTTGGGCTGTGGTTATAGCTCAGTGTGCTTTGTGTTCAATTCCCAATATACACCCCCTCAAATAAAAAGTTACCGTATTATTTATTATTTGTTTATTGTCTTTTTGAGACAGGGTTTCCCTATAGCTCTAGCTGGCCTGGAACTCATTCTATATAGACCAGGCTGGCCTTGAACTCACAGAGATCCCCCTGCCTCTGACTCCCGAGTGCTAGGATTAAAGTGATGCACCACCACCACACCTGGCTTAAAGACAGTTCTTAGCCACCAGGTGGGTGCTAGGAATCGAACCTGGGTCCTCTGCAAGAGCAGTCGGCACTCTTAACTGCTGAGCCATCTCTCCAGCCCCAGTATTTTTTTTTCTCCCCTTCTCCTTATTAAAAAACAAACAAAAAAGTAACCCGTAGAAGTGAGAGCCTGGAAATGATGAGGAAGAGAATGGATATAAATACTCATCAAGAGGAGGAGAGCTGGGCATGTAGAGATAGGCAAATCTCTGTGAGTTAAAGGTCAGTCTGGTGTACAGATGGAGCTCCAGGCCAGCTGGGACTAAAAGGGAGACCCTGTCTCAGAAAAAAAAAAAAAAAGAATTATTTTTCTAATCAACTCTAGTCAAAAACAAAATAGATTTACTGACCTAGTTATCTGGTATAATCTACCACAGCAAACATTCATAATAAATTTACACTTCATAAATATTCAAAATATCTGGGCATGATGATACATACCTATAATCACAGCACTCAGGAGGCTGGGGTAGGAAGACTGCAAATTAGAGGACAGCCTGGCCTACATAACAAGATCCTGTTGCAATTTTTTAAGTGACAAAAAATTAAAATGTAATAAAAATATGAAATACTCTCAGGACAGCCAGTAAGGCCTCTGGCGGATCAGCTACAAGCTGCAGGCTAGAAACATCCATAGGGATTTGGCCTAAGGTACCATCTTGTCCTGCCCTCTCTGTACCTCTACACATCTCTGCTCCTGTCTCTGTCTCTGTCTCTTTCTTTTCCATTCTGGATCTCCTGACTCAAGCCTCCCACTTTCCATTTTTTGAAGCAACCAGAATTAACCGGTTGTCTGGGCTGTTCCTCAGCCTTTGACCCTGTCCTCTTCCTGCTGCCAGGATGTTTGTGGCAGGACCAGGACCCCAAATGACTGTTATCCCCTCTGCACCAGTGGGATGCCACCCTTGCAGACTTGGGATCCCATTTCACACTTCAGGGTGGGACACCCCCTCATTCCCAGGAAGTGTCCCGAGGCTGAGACTCTGATCTGTGTGTGTCTCTCCACATGGTCCTTCCTAGACCCAAAAGGAATGCTCTTATTATCACCCCTCCCCATGAATATGGGAACCTCGCATTCAAAGCAGGCAGCCCAGGGGCTCACCCCTCTTGACTGTCTCCTCCACTCTCTAAAAGAGCTCTCCCTTTCTAAATGTCTTAAGAGACTCTGTTCTGTTACCTGGCCACAACATCAATAAAAGAAAATAACCAGCCGGGCGTGGTGGCACATGCCTTTAATCCCAGCACTTGAGAGGCAGAGGCAGAGGCAGAGGCAGGCGGATCTCTCTGAGTTCCAGGCCAGCCTGGTCTACACAACGAGTTCCAGGACAGCTGGGTGCTACACAAAAAAAAAAAAAAAAAAAAAAAACAGGAAAGAAAAATATATTGTCTGGTCTGAGACAGGTACCCTAGATTCCAACATTCTACAAAGCCTTAAGAGATTTCTGCCAGCACACCTGCAAAGCTGGTCTGAATATTAACATATCCAGGCCTTCTTTTCCCTCTGCTCCTGTCACCCACCCACTAGGGGGTTCCAAATTATTAAGTTCTGGGTAGTTTGTTTACTAAAGGGGACTCCCAAAATTCTAATAACTTATTTGGCAGCCACACAAAATGTCCTGCAGGTGTTTGGATTCTGGCTGCTAAGCAGGGGAGGTGTTTCTCTCTTTTGCTATTTTGCCTTGGGGCTTTTGGGGGCATAAACCACTTGGTCCTAAACAAAAAAAAAAAAAAAAAAAAAGAAAAAATAAACTAACCATTTTGATGAACTTTGTGTGCAAGAGAAAAAGGGGGGGGGGAGAAAAAAGGAAGGGAGGGAGGGAGGGGAGAGAGAGAGAGAGAAACAAACAAACTGACTCACTACATAGCTCTGTCTGGCATAGAATGCACTATGTAGACCAGGCTGGCCTTGAACTCACAGAGATCTACCTACATCTGACTCTCCAGTGCTGGGATTAAAGGCATGCATCATCATGACTGGCTACCATTTGATGAATTTTTTAAAAAAATTATATAACTATTTACTGTTTTGCTATTTTATTTATTTATTTATTTATTTATTTATTTATTTATTTAAATTGGGGGGTATTTTTGAGACAGGGTCTCCCTTTAAGTCCCAGCTGGCCTGGAACTCACTCTGTAGACCAAGCTGGCCTTGAACTCACAAGGATCCGCCTGCCTCTGCCTCCTGAGTGCTAGGATTAAAGGCGTGCACCACCATGCCCAGCCTATTTTATTATTTAAACTTTATGTGTATGAGTGTATTGCCTGCATGTATGTATGTGTACCCGTCATGCAATGCTCACAGAGGTCAGAGAAGGTGTCAGATCCCCTGAAACTGGAATTACAAGACAGCTGTTAGCCACCATGTGGGTGCTGGGAATTGAACCCAGGCCCTCTAAAAGAACAACCAGTGCTCTTAACCACTGAGCCATCTCTCCAGCACCTCTAATTACTATTTTAATATTAAGAATTCAAAAATGGGGCTGAAAAGATGGCTCAGATACTCTTCTTTATTTTTTTAAATGTGTGTGGGTGTGTATGTATGTGATCCTATGTGTGTATAGGTGTGTGCACAGGTGACTATGCATCAGTGTGGAGGCCAGAGGTTGACACTGCATGTCTTCCTCAATCACTCTCTGCCTTGTTTTTTAAGCAGTTTCCATCACTGAAGCTGGAGTGCACTGATTCTGTTAGACTTGCTGGCCAGGGAGCTCCTGGAATTCTGGTCTAGCATTGGGATTACAGAAGTGTGCTGCCACGCCTGGCTTTTACATGGGTGCCAGGGATATAAAGTATGGCAAGCACTTTACCAACTGAGCCAAGTCTCCAGTCCAGGGAGATTTTGTGTCTCTGTTTTTTCTTAATTATAATATCTGTATCAAAGAGGCATATTTGGGGGATGATCTATTCTAGCTTCCTTCATACAACACAGAAATATCATAAAATTCTAAAGAATCATAGGCAGAAACAGATGACAGCTCCTTTATAAGAACAGAAAACATTTCAAATGTTACTTAAACATTAGTTATAGGAGTAAGAGCTAGCCAAACATTGGCAAGAAAAGCTGAAAACTTGTTGCTGTTTCTAACATTCTCCTGATATTCTGTCAGGCACTCAGACAAGGAGCACTATCCATCACTGCATATTCATCTTGTGTCACAGACTCAGGGAAAACATATCACAAGATGCTTAGAGTCAATACCAGTGAATATAATCTGCAATTTATCACCATAAAAGTTTCTAGTTTCTGGGCTGGAGAGATGGCATAGCAGTTAAGAGCGCCGACTGCTCTTGCAGAGGACCCAGGTTCAATCCCCAGCACCCACATGGCAGCCACAAACCGTCTTTAACTCCAGTTCCAGGGGAATCTGACACCCTCTTCTGACCTCCGGGACATTGCAGGACATGGGTGCACAAACCTACATGCAGACAGTAAAGTTTCTAGTTTCTAGTCCAAGTCAAACTATAAAAGTCACCTGAGCCGGGCGTGGTGGCGCACGCCTTTAATCCTAGCACTTGGGAGGCAGAGGCAGGCGGATCTTTGTGAGTTTAAGGCTAGTCTGGTCTACAGAGTGAGTTCCAGGACAGCTGGGGCTACAGGGAGACCCTGTCTTGAAAAAGACCAAATAAATAAATAAATAAATAAATAAATAAATAAATAAATAAATAAATAAATAATAAAAGTCAGATGATTTCTAAAGCCTTTTCAATAGCTCTGTTGGCAATGGAAATAATTTATTTCTTCCAATACACTGTTAAGAAACTGGATATTTCCTGTCAGCCCTTACAATTGCAGCTTTTTGCTTGATATTTTAGCTATCAACTTTAAGAGCCATCTTTTTTTTTTTCCTTGAATGAGCTTATTTTGTATGCAGACTCATTTGGATATCCCAGAAAAAGAAACAATTGTTCTTTCTTCCTTTAATTCACAGATTTCCCACAAGTGGCTCTATTAGAATCCGTGCAGGCATCTCTGAGCCACACCATCTGATAGGGTGTATCATTGAGAATGCTTTTGT
This sequence comes from Rhizomys pruinosus, assembly GCA_009823505.1. NCBI lineage: Eukaryota > Metazoa > Chordata > Mammalia > Rodentia > Spalacidae > Rhizomys > Rhizomys pruinosus. Next base: position 498,814 of record VZQC01011102.1, read on the forward strand.
TGTTGTTGTTGTTGTTGTTGTTTAACTTATTTCCAATTGACTCGTTTTTTTTAATATTTATTTTTTTATTGTATGCTTGTGTTTGCCTGTGCACTGGGTATGTGCCTGGTACCCATCACAGCCTGAAGAGTGTGTCACATCCCTTGGAACCAGTTACAGATGATTGTGAAAAGCCATTTGGGTGCTGGGAACTGAACCTGGGTCCTTTGCAAGAAAGGCAAGTGCTCTTATTGAGCCCCTATGCACTTGTTTATCCTCTACCATTATGTAAGATACTTTGGACTTCAAGTCTGAGTCCCTTTCTCTAAATCAGATAAAATCACTACTGCAGTCCAGTCACCAGCCTCAGATCCAGCTCCCACAATTTGATGAACTTAAAGACACTATGCTACAATTATCAAAAAGTTTAATGATTACTATCTTTTACCAATAAAAGATAACACTTGTTAGGAAATAGACTAATGGTTAATACAAATTACCACAGAAATGTTTCCGATTATCACAAAACATTACAACTCCCATAAATGCACAGAATGTACATTTTCCAAGTACATTGACTTGATAAATTCTTCTTTCAGTTACTCTCCTACTTAGAAAAGTTTATGCCAAAAAAAAAAGCTATTAATTTCCTTTAACCAATATAGTCTGCTCAATTTTTAACATCTCCAAAAGCAGACACACAGCTGGGGATGTAGCCTAGTGATGGAGCACTTGTGGAGCATGAACAAGGGCCTGGGTTCAACACCCCCCCCCCACCTCCCCACCCCCACCCCCCACGCCCACACCACAGGAGTTAAAAAATATAGACATATTGTAAATCACACACACAAAACCCAGAAAATAAGAACCAAAAATCCCTCAAAACCCTCATAAAGACATCTCACACATGTACCTGTAAAATCATGATTATTAGTAAACTCATTACTAGATTGAAAAAAATTTAGTAGAAAAAATATCTAGCACTAAAATTTTAAAAAAGTCTCTTGAATTTTTTAAAGTACTCAAGTATACAAACTATTCTACTGGCTTACCTGGGGAGGTTAGAAATCTTCTCTTATATTTAGCCTCATCAAAATTTGAAAACGTATGCTAAGGGGGAAAAAAAGACATACTTAATTTGTACTCTTAAGAATGAATTTACTCCCTTAAAATATTTTCCCGTAAGTCACATGTTAACAAGGAGAAACTGAGTGGGCACCACCCTAACCAAATAGTCAACATTAGCATCACTATTAAAAAACACCAATGTCATGTTCCTGCGGATTTACCAGAACAGACCAGTTATCTCTCACCTCGTATTCCTGCCAAAAATATGCAACTAGAATCTAATCAGGAGATAACCATGAGACCAATGCAAACTGAGAGACATTCTAATATACAACGTCTTTCTCCTGGCAAAAGAATTATATTGCAAAAATAAAATGAGCATCTGTTCAAAGCAACAAGAGACAACCAACTGCAAAGTTCATTCCTACGTTATTATCTGGACCAAGAAAAAAATTTCTAGTCATAACTCAGACAGTGAAATCTGAATACGAACTATCCCGTATCATTAGAGCAATACCAAATGTTCTGAAAATAGTAGCTTATGAAAGAGAACGCCCTTATTCATAGGCAAACCAAATTCAAGGGTTTATATTTAGGGGCAAAGGAGTATGATTCCAGCAAATTACTTTCAGTTGGGGGAGGAAGGTATGACGGAAGGCAAAGTGAACGTGGCCAAATGTTAACTGGTGTATTCAAGGAAGGGTTCAAGAAAGGAGAATATTGCACCCGTTTGGTACGTCTGAAATTACTTCAGACTAAAGACGCTTGTTTTCTATATTTGCTTCCCTAGTGTCACTACAAGAAGTTCCTACAAAACTGTACTACCGCGCTGTTGGAAAGTCGTTTTTGGTGCAAAGCCAACCGCGAGCCTGGACGCGCAGCGCCCTCTGAGGGGAGCTGAGGCGCAGAGCCCCGCGGAAGCTCGACTCGCCCGGCCAGGCCAGCGCCGCGACCCCGGCGGCGGCCCTAGTGGAGCCCACCGCGGCCTCACCTCCACCGGGCAGGTGCGCGCGAGTCCATAGCGGCTTTTGAGACGCTCCACTACGAAGTCCTGCCCCGCCGGCTTAACCAGCCTCGACTCCATGAACAGCCACTGGCGATCGCCTCGGGAACGGCGTTCACTGCGGATCCTCGCACGCATGCGTCACGACGTCGCCCAGCCCCACCCTCAAGGACGCCTGGCCCCGCCCCCAGCAAGGGACTCCGACTGCATCCCATTCTCCACTGAAGTTCCAAGTCTCTCCCAGTGAATTTAGGAGCGCTGCCCCGCCAATGGGCAGGGGAGTCGCTTCACACCTAGTGTCTCCAGAGCTGGGTGCCACGTGGGACGCAGGTTTGCAATCAACTTCCCAGGTGAGGTTGTGTGTGCATTATGACTTAGCAAAACAGTTTCTTCAAAGTGGCTTCTGCTATCATATAGAAGAAAAATTAAGATTGCGCTGGACTGCTAGAGACATAAAACTTGAGAGGATTATCTCTTCACATGCCTGGCCTGTTTCATAGGTGGTCTAACAGAATTAAAATGATTTAGAGATAGGCATGGAAGGGGGAGGCAGGGGGGCAGGATCAGTTGGAGAGCAGCCTGGGCTACGTAGGAAGCCCCCCGTAGAATGAAAACATGTATTCTGGTTTAAAAACAAAAGCACAAACAGCACACAGGAGGCAGAGACAGGCAGGAGGACCAACACGGTCTACCATTTCTGAAAAACATCCTCCAACATCCACCCCCCCACACCCGCAAAAAAAAACACACCCAAGAAACTCCCCCAGTACCTACAACAGTTCACCGCACTTAGGAGATGCTGTTTTCATTGGCACACCAGCTCAAAAACTTGTGTTTTAAATTGAGACTTAGGGAAACACTTCTCAGTTTTCCTAACATACACTTAACTGGTTATAGCTTTTGCTGTGGTTTGGGACAGGGCCTTACTGTGTAGCACTGGCTGGCCTGGAGCTCACAGGCCTGTCTCTGGCTCCCAAGTGTTGGGACTTAACTGTATGGCTACTTATTCTGTCTTTACTGAGATTTTACTGAACATTCAAAATCTAGCCACTTTGGGGGAAAAAAAACATATCAATGATTAAATAACAAATCATTGTTACAAAATGGGTCAAAAATCATAAATGCCTCAAGCCACTTTCATCTTTCAAAACTAGTATCATAAGATTATACTTTCAGGGATCCTTTCTATAGCTTGTAACTAGAGAAGTTTCTCTGACTGTGTAGAGTACCAGAAACGACGAGACGTGCTTCCTCCCGAGTGTAAAGCCAGCCCTTAGTGTTGCTCTTTTGGAACTGCTATTTGCCATTGACGATCATTCTACTCTTCATTTAGAGTTAGAGGGAGGGAGCGAAGTCTTGAGTAGTTTATTTAAAAAAAAAAAAACCTAGTATCATTAATACCGATATTGGAAGTCATTTTTTTAGGTTTTTTGTTTTTTGTTTTTTTGAGACAGGGTCTCCCTGTAGCCCCAGCTGTCCTGGAATTCACTATGTAGACCAGGATGGCCTTGAACTCAGGCCTTGGATTCCCTAGAATTGGAGTTTTGGAGTTATTGGCCACCATGTGCCTGCTAGGAACTGAACCTGGGTTCTCTGCAAGAATAGCCAGCGCTCTTAAGCACTGAGCCATCTCTCCAGCTCAGCCCAGTGGAAAAGTTATGTTAAAGTACCATTTTGTCAAATTTTTCCAACACTCTTCAATAACCTTAATGTTTTGAGATAGCAAAAGTCTGTAAAATCTCTCTTTAAAAGTTTGTGTGGAAGCTGTAGTGGTGCTTGCCTTTAACCCCAGCATTCAGGAGGCAGAGGCAAGCAGATCTCTGTGAGTTCCAGGCCAGCCTGGTCTAAATAGTGTGGTTCCAGGCCAGCTGGGGCTACAGGGAGAACCTGTCTCAAAAAGAACCCCCCTCCACAAAAAGCTTCTGCAGTCCTGCTGAGTATCTCACACCCATAACTGGGGAGGTGAGGCAGGAAGATCAGAAATTCAAAGCCAGCCTTGGATACATAGGAAGTTCAAGGCAATCCCAGCTACATGAGACCATCTGGGGGAAAAAAAAAAAAAAAGCGAAGGTCGGGGGTAGGGGGTTGAGGAATGGTGATATTCACCCCTAATCCCAACACTCAAGAAGGCAGAGGCAGACAGATCTTTGAGTTTGAGGCCATCAAGTTCCAGGCCAGCTGAAGCTGCATAGTGACACCTTGTCTCAAAAGGAGGAAAAAAGGCATTTTCATTTACTTAGATTAGAATGATGGCATCCATAGTCTCAGCTGAAAAGTTAATATACTATTTTCACAAAGCCAATTCTAAATACTTAATGAGCATATATGTAGCCAATAGTTCTCTTAGAAGCCACTTTGAGGTAGGTTTATTTTATTTCATGTACCTGACTTGTGGACAAATGATTTGATTTGATGATGACATCCCATCACTCATTACACAAACCACTCATAACATTCCTTGACCTCATTTTTTTTTTAAATTTTATTTATTTCCGTATGTGTATGAATGTATTGTCTGCATGCAAGTCTGTGCACCCGTGACGTGCAACACCACAGAGGTCAGAAGAGGGTGTCAGACTCCCCTGGAACTGGAGTTCTCCTGGAATTGGAGTTTCAGACGGCTCTCGGCCGCCATGTGGATGCTGGGGATCGAACCCGGGTCCTCTGCAAGAGCGGTCGGCGCTCTTAACCGCTAGGCCATCTCTCCAGCCCACCTTGACCTCATTCTGACTGCTGACTGAACCCAGGAGAATGATTTGAATGTAGGAAATTTTATGCTCTAACTAGATTTCTTGAAGCTCTATACTGAGTAGATTCATAGGAACACCCCCTTCCTATGATTGCCTAATTTGAGACAGGCAAGTTATAGTACACTTTCAGTATCTATTAAACTCTTGAAAATTATATAGCATTTGGGGGTTCATGGTGACCTTTATCTATCTAGTAACAGAATGAACAGACAACTTGGATGCACAAGTAATGAATTTTTTAAATGTCATGGCTGTTATCAATTATCCACTTTATTTCCGCTACAAAATTCACCAGAAAAAGGTACTGCAACAATCTAATATAAAGCAAATTTTTAACGAAAGAACATGGTATAGACCTTTTTAAAAATATTCATACTTTATCACAATAACTAGAGAAAAATTTAACTCTTTTCATCAGGACCAAGCTGAAGTTTCTGAGGTAGTAGAGACAGATAACAGAAAAGTGAATGAAAGAAGGGGGGGGAGGAGAATGGGAGAGAGAAGGGGGGAAAGCTACCTAAGGAGATGATAGACTTATCTGAAATGTAAAAATTGATTCTTTCAAAAGGGCATAGGAAGCTATATATCTTAAGAAAAAACAGTATTCTACTTAAAAGTTAATTTTCAACTATACAGGAACATAAAAATTACAGAAGAGCACTTTGGTTAACTCTCTACCGTCTGTGGCTCTATCCAATCATAAATGAGTCTCTATACATAAATGAGCACACAAATAGTTAAGATTATCATATATATATTTCAAATGAAAATAAAATTATCCAAGTTGTGGTCCCCTTATTCAAATGGTAAATATATCCATGCAGGAAGTCCAAATATCTTAACAGGAATTAAAATAAAATTGCATATATCATATTCCTTCAATAGTATTCAATAGTCTGGGAGGGCCTATTGCTTTTAACAAAATTAGTATTATTCATTCTAATACAGATATGTCAGGAGTACATAAACACAAGTACACCTGAAATACACCAGTGTTTAAACTTTTATTTCATACCATGCAAAATCAATTATTACACATTAAAAAGTGACAACAGCTATAAGCTGTAATTTTACATTTATACATTGGAAACGACCATTTTCAAAAGATGAACATAATTACCATACTGTAACAATTAAGCATCAATTCAACTGTTTATACAGATAAAATTCACTTGAAAAATTATTTTATAGCTGACCACATTCTGTAATACTAATTCTTCTACTAACAGACCCTTTGGGAGAACCAAATGATTCGATCTTTTTCACAGTATCCATGCCATCCTTAACAAACCCAAATACTACATGCTTGAAGTCCAAATGCTCTGCTTTCTTCAGTGTTATAAAAAATTGAGAACTATTGGTATCCCGACCATGATTGGCCATGGATAGTAAGCCAGGGCCAGTGTGTTTCACATTAAAGTTTTCATCTTCAAATTTATCTCCATAAATGGACTGTCCTCCTGTTCCATCATGTTTGGTGATATCTCCCCCCTGAAAATAAAAAATATTTTTCTATTAACAGGAATACTGATTCAAACAAGATACTCACAGAAATCATCAGTAAAGGATAGATCCCAAATACCTAGCTTCTTTAAGAATGCAATCTGAAAACTAAGAAATACCTATTTTTGCTTTATTATTTTTAGGAGTGTATTGCCTGCACGTATCTAAGTGCACCCTTGTCATACAATGCCCATGGAGGTCAGAAGGTGGCAGTGGGACCCCTGGAACTGGAATTAGGCATCAATTGGGTGCTGGAAGTTGAATTTGGGTCCTCTGCGAGATCAAGCAGTGCTCTTGACTGCTGAGCCATCTCGAGCCCTGAAATACCAATTTTTGAGAGAAAAAGGCTGTTCCCTCGTTTTCTTTCTGAAAGCTGGTTCAAATGGAAATACAGACCTTTTCAGTCTGAATGCTTTGAGGAGAATGTCAGGGGATGATGCCAAGTACTGGATGAGGTCAAGAGGGAAAAAAAAAAAAAAAAAAAAACTCCCCAAATTGGTGTGGTATATCCAGTGGGATATATATCACAATACTTACTTGGCAAACAAAATCTGGAATTACCCGGTGGAAAATAGAGTTTTTGAAACCAAAGCCCTTCTCTCCAGTGCATAGTGCTCTGAAGTTCTCAGCAGTTAAAGGGACAATATTTGAAAATAACTCCATGGTTATGCGTCCCAATGGTTCACCATCCGCACAAACATCAAAAAACACCACAGGATTGGTCTCCTTTGATAATTCCGCTGTGAGGGACACCTGTCCATTATGGAGTTTGAATAAATTCTGTTGACACTCTTCAAATTTTTTCTTAAAACATTCAGCCATCTCTTTTGTTTTAAATCTCACTGCAAGTTGTTCTACTTTTGCTTCTCCATCTGTTGGGACAGAAAGTAACCTGAGTATTAAAATAACTTACAATTTTGTTGTTTACAGATTTAGTTTTCATTCAAACTAAAAGTAGCATTTGAAGGTAGAAACTCACCAGCATAATCTGAAGCAGTCCAAACCAAAGCGTTATTTGAAACATTTAAGGGTTTTAATTCCATTGTTTTGGTAATAACATGGTTTGCACACACTTTAAAGACCTGGTCTCTTCTCATCAGGATCCGGTAATAATTCTTTATAGTATGCCAAAGAATCTTTATATCTCCAATGCCTCGCTCCTTCCACTGACTGACATCTCGATCCCATCTGTAAAGTTTGGCTCTCTCTTTGAACAAAATTTCTTCATCTTCTTCTCCAGATTTTACTTCTACCTATGACATCAGATGAGAAAATATAGAAAGTACAGTTTTTAATAAATTCCTAAAAGTGCCAACAATCCAAGTTCTTATTATGTAATCACATTAACAGATTTTATACTATCATGGTAACTAATAAAATCTTAGGACTAGTAGAAAGAACATTTGGTTTGGTTAAACAGTAAAGGCATCTTGTATCATTAAATATTTTACTATAAAGTCATTACCTCTTCTTTGTGAAAATAAAATGCCTTCCTTTAAAAACTAGAAGAGGCTTCCAAAGTGTTGGTTCCTACCAGGCATGGCAGTATATACGAGTAATTCCAGCACTTGGGGTATGAAGCAGGACCAAGAGTTTAAGGCCAGTCTGAGTTATATCAGGGCCCAGGGTGACGGGAGTAGTTCTTGGCAGGGGTAGTGGCTCAAGACATAATCCCAGCACTCCAGAGGCTGACAGGCAAGATATTACCAGAGTTTGAGGCCAGTCTGGATTACATAGTGAAATTTCAGGGCAGGTAGTCCCTTATCCAGAGTGCTGATTCTTAGAGAACAATAGTAAACACTGAAAAAGAACATGGCAATTTTCCTCAAACAAAGTATGGGAAATATTTCATCCCCAGAATTACAAAAAAGACCCGATGTTCTACCAACATAGGAAAAATATTCACAGACAGCAAGATAGCTCCATGAGTAAAAGTGCTTGTCACACATGTCTGACAAGTGAAGTTCAATCTCTGGAACCTATGACAAGAGAGAACTACCTCCAAACTTATACTCTGACCAACACATACTATTTACTGTGGCATGTGCATGCCTCTACTCTCTCTCTCTCTCTCTCTCCATATATATATATATATATATATAAATAAAGAAAAGAAAGGTATTTCCAACAAATACATGAACAATTTACCAAACACCATTTCCATAAAAATTTCTAGGCAAGGTTGAGGGTGTGCCTGAGTGAAGTGCTTACCTAGCACTATCAAGGCCCTGAATTCAATCCCCAACACCACAGGCCAAAAAAAATTCAAGACAATTTATACTTATAGGCTAGAAATCTAACAAACAGATCATAAATTACAAATCTGGGAGAAACACTGAGCACCAGAAAAAAAAAGATCAAGCCAGGGAAAATTTCCACCTCTTAACACTTACCTCTGGTAGTGAGACTATTGGTTCAAAATGGATATCTTCATTATGAACAACTTCTTCATCACTGCCATCTTCATCTTCACGATCTTTATTTGTGGACTGTCTTCCAAACACAGTTGCTCCAGTATTTGCCCACTGGAAATTTTTATCTGGTAAATGAATGAGGGTACTTAACTATCTGAATCTAATTTTTCAAAAAAGGGTTTGCTTTTTAGACATTAAGATTATTTCATCAGTGCACCTTATTTTCAACAATGTGATAAACACACACATTTAAAATGTTTAAAGTGATATTTTTCTGACAATCTCAACCACTACAGAACACTGCAACATTGTAGCACAGTTATAGGGTCAAATATTATTTTTATAAAATGCAAAATAAAGTAAGGCCTCATCACAGAAGAAAACAAGTACAATAAAGAAAATGATCCAACCTAATTTTTTTTTTGGGGGGGGGGAGGTGTCTTTTTGAGACAGGGTTCTCTCCCTGTTGTAGGCCTAGCTTGCCTAGAACTCGGTATGTAGACCAGGCTAGCCTTAAACTCACAGAGATTTGCCTGCCTCTGTCTTCAGAGTGTTGCAATAAAAGTGTGCACCACCACATCCAGCCTTAACTTAAATTATTAAAAAAACAACAACAGAATACTATAAAATAAAAATCTACTTCTTTGGAAAGACAAGAAGCACAAAAGAAGTACTTTCATATCCTAACAAAGAAACAAGTAAAATAAACAAGGAAAGAGATAGTGAAGAGACCACAATAACAATTTTTAAATTTTATTGTACGTATATGAATGTAATGGATGCATGCATGTAAGTCCACCCATGTCTTGCAATGCATGCAGAGCTCAGAAGAAAGCATCAGACTCCCTGGAACTGGAGTTATGGATCATTGTTATCAGCCATGGAGGTGCTAAGAATCAAACCCAGGTCTTCTAGAAGAGCAGCCAGTACTCTTAACCACTGAGCCATCTCTCCAGCCCCGCAATGATGATTTATGAAGATATTAAGGTAATAATTCATACTTTAGTGTACAGCATTGACAAAACACTCTGAAAAGCTTATACTAAATGATAAGCAGACACTATCAATTTTCATTTGGCTTGGGGCAGAGAGATAATTACACCTACTGTAACTGTGTACCTGCTAACTTATTACCCAGTCTTTAATTTCAAGCTATTAAATTAAAACAAAAGTATAAAAGCTTAGTATTAGTGAAGCCATGAATCCTATTGTAAAATCTTATCAGTAACTTCTAAAAGTTTAATGTTCCTAAAGGTAGCAGAAATTATATATAAAGAGCATAAAAACAGAAAATGTACTAAAATTGTTTAATTTTTGCATTTTTCAATAAATTCTGTCCTCCAAACATCTTGTCTAAAACTAATAAACAACAAACAGTAAACAGTCATTTCTATAAATTGATTTTAGAGAAATGTCACCAAAGTAGATCAAAGCTGGGGCTGGAGAGATGACCTAGTGGTTAAGAGTGCCGACTGCTCTTGCAGAGGACCTGGGTTCGATCCCCAGCACCCACATGGCGGCTGAGAACCATCTTTAACTCAAGCTCCAGGGGAATCTGACACCCTCTTCTGACATCTGCAGCATTGCATGACATGGGTGCACAAACCTATATGCAGACGGTACATTCATACACATAAAAAATAATAAAGCCAGGCGTAGTGGTGCTTGCCTTTAATTCCAGCACTCAGGAGGTAGAGGTAGGCAGATCTTTGTGAATTCAAGGCCAGCCTGGTCTACGGAGTGAGTTCCAGGACAGCTGGCTACAGGGAGGCCAAAAAAAAAAAAAAAAAAAGTAATAATAGTAAATAAAATTTTTAAAGAAAATAGATCAAAGCTAGAATACTAGCTTTGATAAATGAGAAACCACATTAATTTTTTTTCCTTTTTTTTTTTTGTATTTTTGAGGCAGGGTCTCCCTTTTAGTACCAGCTATCCTGGAGCTCGCTCTGTAGACCAGGCTGGCCTTGAACTCACAGAGATCCGCCTACCTCTACCTCCTGAGTGCTGGGATTAAAGGCAAGCGCCACCATGCCCGGCTGAGAAACCACATTAATTTATAAATTTACTAGAGCACAATTAATTAACACCATCTCCTTTAAAAAAGTCACAAATCCTGGGCTGGAGAGATGGCCTAGCAGTTAAGAGTGCCGACCACTCTTGCAGAAGACCTGGGTTCGATCCCCAGCACCCACATGGCAGCTGAGAACCATCTTTAACTCCAGTTCCAGGGGAATCTGATGCCCTCTTCTGACCTCTGCGGCATTGCACGACATGGGTGCACAAACCTATATGCAGACAGTACATTCATACACATAAAATTTAATTAATTTTAAAAAGTCACAAATCCTAAAATATTAAATCAAATTTAAGAATACATACAGTGAGCTATAGGGACAACCTGTTTCAAAAAAAAAAAAAAAACAAAAGAGAACCACCCAGAATCCATACAGTTAAAAGAATAGTGTTATCTGGGTCAGGTGTGGTGGTATACACCTTTAATCCTAGCACAAGGGACAGAGGGGCAGAGAGGGGCAGAGAGAGGCAAATCTCTGGAGTTCGAGGCCAGCCTGGTCTATATATCAGGTTATAGGCCAGCTGAGACTATAACAAGGAAAACTCAAGACCAAATAATAATAATAATAATAATAATAATAGTCAAAGTAAAGGTTATTCCAAAACTGAAAAACATACTTGTGTACCAGCAAAGAAAGGACTTTCAAATGACTTAAAAAGAAAATCCTTACAGCTGTATTATTACTAATACAATGTAGAAGCCCTTAATTACCACAACACTAAGCAAACCAAGGACAGCAACACTTCCCTTATAGTCTCAAGACTGAAAGGACTGTTTTGTTTTGCTTTTTTCCAGTTATACATGACTGGTATCATGAAAATACTTTCTTCTAATCTTACCTTTAGAACCAAAAGCAAAATCCCCAGAATTACTGGAAGCCAAGTCTGCAAATGATAGCCCTGTACTACTTCCAAATCCAAACAAAATAGTCTTACTTTCCCCTGGTAAAAAGGAAAAAAACAATTTACTACTTCACTTAAGATATACTTAATACCAAAGCCTTACCCAAAGTTCCTATACTCCAGAGCAAGGGAAGGTAACAAATTGCAATTTTAAAAATTATCTTTTTATTCTTCTTAACATTTATTCTTCTTAAATGCCTTCAAATTCAAGCCAAAGTTTTTGCTTTGTTTTTCAAACTATATTTTTCAAATATTTTATTATTATTTTATGTGTATGAGTGTATTGCCTACATGTATGTAAGTGCACCCATGTTATATAATGCCTGTAGAGGTCAGAGAGGGCATCAGATACCCTGGAAATGGAGTTATGGATAGTTGTTAAGCCCCCATGTAGGTATTGGGAATTGAACCTGGATCCTCTTCAAGACCAGCCAGTGCTCCTAACTGCTGGGTCATCTCTCCAGCCCAGAAACTGTATTTTTTAAGTTACAAAATATATTCGGCCGCAAACTTGTACAGTAATATTAAGTTTACAGATACCCCAATGGATACTCTAATATGAAGCCAAATATGTTCCAAAACTTGAGATGTAGAGCTATGCATACTATGCTGGATAAACAGCTCTACAGTTTTACAGCCTAAAGAAAACAAGATAGGATTTTAGGAAACATCTGTACTAAACCTTTAAGAAAAAACTTAAAAAAAATTTTAGCTGGGTTTGGTAGAGTAAGCCTTTAATCCCAGCAGAGACAGAGGCAGGTGGATCTCTGTGAGTTCAAGGCCAGCCTGGTCTACATAGTGAGTTCCAGGCCAGCTAGGGCTACAGGGAGACCCTGTCTCAAAAAGATAATTTGTTTTTTTTAATTATGGGTTTGTATTTGTATCTGTGTGGGGGTTTGTGCACATAAGTGTAATTACCTGATGAAGCCAGAAGATAAGAGTTACAGGCAGTTATAAGCTGCCTAACATGGTTGCTGAGAACCAAACTCAAGTCTTCTGTAAGAGCAGCTAGCATGTGTACTAAACTTTTTGGATGTCCTGTACTATAAATAAGCTCATAAAAGCCAAATGTATCGTTTACATTTGCTCGTCAAAAGTTGGAAGTCTTATCTGAACTCTACTGATGAAGTTTCATAATCTCTGAAATTGCTTTGCATACTTAATTCATCTGAAAAGGTAGAGGTTGGGGTGTGAAGTTACTTTTTGTCTTCTAGGGTATTAAGATTCTAAAGTGTTCATAAATATATTATTTGTGACTTAAGACTACTTCTGAAATTTAAAAAAAAGGAATGTGGATAATGTACTTGTATAAGGCAATATAATTTGCAAAGACATTTTCTACCTCAAAAAGAATTGAAAAAGGCAGACAGCAATGTTAATGGAAATTAGTACAACTGAAAAGGCAAGGTAGCAAACTTTAAGGCTTGATGGAATTTTATTATCATAAAAATTTTGAGCCCCTATTTCTACTTCATATAACTAAACCACTATGAATACAATTGAGCAATATCAATTCAAACAACAGTCAAGTAAAAATACCAAGAAAATTACCTTGCAAACTTGTCCTTTATGATTACACAATAGGACAGTCATGAAATTTGTATTCCCTAATAAACTAAAATCTAATGATAAGTTTTTATTTTCTTTATTGACAAGGAAGTATGACTTGTCTGACTACCCTGACAAAAACAAAAACATTATTCCCCTACATTCACCTCAAAAGTTTTCAAGTAAATTCTTATAATCTACCAGTAAAAAATATCTAACTCCTCAAGCATATAAGCATTATCTTATATACTGCATGACATAAACACAACACCAATTCTTACCTTGGTTTGGGGGTTCTGCGTCAGTGTCTTTTCTGGTAGTCAAATCTACAGGCTTGTCCACAGTCCCAGAAATAGAGGATGAGCTAACATGTTTGGTGGTAGGATTTGGTTCTTCAGACTTACAGATAAACGGTGTTGTCATTTCAGTTTCACCCTTATGTTCATTACCAGCTGCATCAGTTACTTTATCACTCAGGGATTTCTGCAAAGAGCAAAATATAAAACTGTATACCACCAATAAGCCACCTATCCCCCCAAAAAAGAATAAGAAATGGAAAAATGTCAAATAGTTTATATAAAATTTGGTATGTGTTTATAATCTCTACACTAAAAAGGCAAGAAAATGTACAGCAATGAAAAACAAGGGACTGGGGCACAACCAGAAGTAAACAACAAACTTAAACCAAATCACCTCACTAATTAAGTGAATGTTAATTATCTAAGCACCACTAAAAAGGTTATTCGGTGAGATTTAAAACAACAACAGGGGCTCAAGAGTTGGCTCAGTGGTTAAGAGCACTGGCAGCTCTTGCAGAGGACCCAGGTTCGGCCACCAGCACCCAAGTGGCAGCTAACAATCGGTAATTCCAATTACAGGGAATCTGATCCCTCTTCTGACTTCCCTGGGCACTGCATGACATGGGTGCAGGAAATACACTCAAACATAAAACAGTAACAAATATTTTTAAGATTTTTTGACATGTTATTTAATAATTCCAATTACTTTTATGAGTTAATATCAAGCATTTATAAATAAGAAAATGAATATTCTTACTCAAGATACATAGGTAGCTAGTAAACTACGGAGTAAAGATAAAAATCTAAACTATTCCTGTAGTGGTAAAGCACTTAGCAGATACAAGGCCCAAAGACTGACTCCTAGCACCAAATTAATAAAATAATATATGTTTATTCAACACAGTAGCAGCTGTTACACAGTGCTTGGGCCCAGAAACCCAGCAACAAGGAGACTGACTGAGGCAAGGCTTCAGGTTCTAGGTCACTGTGGGATACATAAGGCTGGAGAGTGAGTGGGGAATGGGGCCATATGCCTTTAATCCTAGCATTCAGGAGGCAGAGGCCAACAAAGCTCCTGTCTGTATGATGGGGTCTAGACTGCCACAGCCACACAGTTAGACCCTGTCTAAAAAAAAAAAACAGAAACGAACAAACAAAAACAGTTTATAAAAATGAAAGTCTGCTCATGCTTCAAAAAGGGAAGCTTGGTCTAGCAAAACCAGACCCTGTCCTCGAGGGGATGGAACTGGTAAATGAGAAGCCAAAGGGAGCCAGGGGTTCCCTCCCCACAAAAAAAAAAAAAAAAAAAAAGAGTGACCCTTGAGGAACAGCCCCAACTGACCTTGAAAAAACAAAAACCCTGGTTAATCTGGGCTAACTGTGTGGCCTCAAACATCCAAAAGGAAAGTATAACCAGAAATAAATAAATAGTAAGGCCTGAGAAATTGCACTTCAGATGTAAAACTTGAGATCTTAGTACTTCAGGTATAAAACTTGAGATCTTAGTAAAAAGACAAAAAGTTAAAAAAAAAAAAAAAGAGCAGTTGTTTTGCCTGTCTTACTGGCAAGCGCAGCTACCCTATGGCTGCCACTGCTTTTGCCTTCCTTCAAAGACATGAGTCACAGCTTTTCAACCTTCCAATATGGACTGAAGACTCATGACTCTCCAAGAATCCTGCAAACCTTCAGTGCCAGATGGGGACTGCTGAGACATCCAACTTGTAGACTGAGCTACTACTAGGGTTTCAGAGTATAGACTGCCATTGTTGGACTACCCAGGCTGTATCATGGAGACCAGTACAGGAAGATCAAGGTAGGACGCGGTGCTTAATGGACCTTATTTGGTGACCATGGGAAGGGAAAACCCTAGTGTGGAGCACAATGGCAGAACGATGGTGGCCTGGGCTTGCCAAGGAGGAACCTTCAAACATGACGTCTTTCAGCCTGACTCTCTCCCATTGCAGACAGTGAAAAAAGCACTTCTCTTGGCTGTGTTTATAGACGGAGTCAAAATCTGTCCACAACTTCCAAAGCAAAATTCTCTCACCTGGGAGGCTAGAGAAAGTAAATACAAACAAGCACTGTGCTTCCTACAGGATGGACAGTTGAGATGGAAGGGATGGCACTGGGCCTCTGAGCTCACTGTTCGCAACGTCAAAGGGCAACTCCAGAGCAGGAGCCACTGGCGGAAGGAAACCCTGACAAGTTCGGTGGGTGGATGCTGCAGACCCAGCATCCCAGCAGGGAGATTGGACCGCTTGCCCACACCAGTGCAGAGACTGGACCACCACACCAGGAGGCCGGTGACCCCATCCTCTGCAGATGGGGGACTGCTCGCCAGCAGGCCGAGTGCAGCGAGTGGAGAGCCGCCAGGGTGGAGGGGTGGAGACTGCGGAGCTGGCTTCCGAGAGACCAGCCTGCTCCCCACGCCCTTCCCACCCGAGAATACTTTTCTTGCTAAGTCATGGCGGCAGCAGGAGGGCGATGCCAGCGCAGAGGCCGCGGGTGGAGCCCTCCCTGGCCAGGACCCCCTCCTCGGTGCCTCTCACTCAACGGCCTTCACGGCCGCCATTTTGAGAGCTGGAATAACAAATTTTTTTGAACAAAGAACCCATTCTGTAGGAAACTATAATAATATTCATTTCACATTTGTAATAATTCTCACAAAGTACAACACCCAGAGCAATGTGAACTATGTAAATGAATATAACTATGAATATACTAATAGACCATAATCCAATTAAATAATAAACCAGTACCAGAATATGTAGAAAGTCATCATTTTTAAATGCCATACAACTGTCCAATGCATGGATTAAAAAAGAATGGTAAGGGAAGTACTGAGCTGAATATAAGTCAGAATACCACAACTTAGAACTTGTTAAGATGAGCCTAGGAACATTCCATTTGTCTTAAATCTATACCTAAGCTTTCATTTTAAGAAACAGAAAGGGGGTAAAATAAACACCAGTCAATAAAGAAATAATTTAAAAAATGGAATTCAATGGGGGGGGCACCACAAAAGAGGGGGGAAAACTACCTAAGACAACAGAAAACAAGACCAATTCATGATATTAATGAACCTTTAACCAGATCAATAGTAGAGAAAATAGGATAACTCAACATGGAGCCTACAAACATTAAAGAATTGATAATGAGGGGGCAGCAGAGAGATGGTTCAGCACTTCAAATTTCGAAGAATCTAAGTTTGATTCTCAGCACCCATGTGAGGAGGCTCACAATTGTCTGTAACTCCAGCTCCAAGGGTATCCAATGCCTCTAGCCTCCACCAGCATCTGTACTCCCAACAGACACACACACATGCTTATGCATAATTTTTAAAAATTAAAAATAAGCTTCTCTATCCTCCTCTGGGTCATTTTGCTGTTTGTGACATAAGGCAGACAGTCACTGTGGGTGTCATCAAGGCTGTGGACAAGAAGGCTGCTGGAGCTGGCATGGTCACCAAGTCTGCCCAGAAAGCTCAGAAGGCTAAATGAATATTATCCCTAATACCTGCCACCCCAGTCTTAATCAGTGGTGTAAGAATGGTCTCAGAACTGTTTAGCTCAATTGGCCATTTAGGTTTAATAGTAAAAGACTGGTTAATGATCAATAAATCATAAAACCTTCAGAAGGAAAGGAAAATGTGGACCATTTTTTTGTGTGTGGCAGTTTTAAGTTATTAGTTTTTTTTTTAGTTTTTTGTGGTTTTTTTGAGACAGGGTCTCCCTTTAGTCCCAGCTGGCCTGGAGCTCGCTATGTAGACCAGGCTAGTCTGCTATGTAGACCAGGCTAGTGTGAACTCACAGAGATCTGCCTGTTTCTGCCTCCTGAGTGCTGGGATTAAAAGCATGTGCCACCATGCCTGGCCAAGTTATTTGTTTTTAAAATTGGGTTTTTTTTTCTTTTTTTTTTTGGCCTTTTTGAGACAGGGTCTACCTTTAGTCCCAGCTGCCCTGGAGCTCACTATGTAGACCAGGCTGGCCTTGAACTCACAGAGATCCGCCTGCCTCTGCCTCCTCAAGTGCTGAGATTAAATGCATGCGCCACCACTCCCAGCAAAATCAGTACTCTTTAATGGAAACAACTTGACCAAAAATCTGTCACAGAATTTTGACACCCATTAAAACAAGTTTAATGAGGAAAAAAAGAAAAAAAACAAATATAACTTACTGAAAAAAAAAAGATTAGTAATGGGAGCCAGGTGTAGTGGCAAACCAGTATAATCTCAAGACTTCAGAGGCTGAGATGGAAATAGTTTAAAGGCAGACTATATCAAAAACCATAAGTGGATTATTCTACAACTCTACAGATAAATATGACAGCTCCTTCAAAGACACAAACCTCAATTAGTAACAAATGAATAATCTAAACATATTCTGAATAGTGTTCTCTTACAACCTTTCATTTATTTATTTTTGATCTCTTCAGAAAACTTCAGTTCTATATGGTTCCTTTGGTTAAACAAACACTTAAAGAGAAACATCAATCTGACACCACTCTTTCAGAAAATAGCATACAATACTTTCCAATCCATTTACTGTACTAGCATTAACTTTTTATTTCTGAGCAAGGGACAGAGTGTGTATATTTGAGTGCAGGTGCCCAGAGGCATAAAAAGGCATCAGATCCTCTGAAGCTGGAGGTACAGATGTCAGCTGCCTGACATGAATGATAGGGACTAAGCACCAGTCCTCTGCAGGAGAGGGTAGTACACGTAACTGCTAAGCCCTCTCCCCAGCCCCAGTATCAACTTTTTTTTTTTAATGTAGACTTTTATTTATTTATTTTTATGCGTATGAGTGTACTGTCTGCCTGTAGGTTAGTGCACCTGTGTCATGCAATGCCGTGGAGGTCAGAAGAGGGCATCGGATTCCCCTGGAACTGGACTTAAAGACGGTTCTTAGCCACTATGTGGGTGCTGGGAATCAAACCCGGGTCCTCTGCAAGAGCAGTTGGTGCTCTTAAACCACTGAGCCATCTCTCCAGCCCCCAAGTATTAACTCTTTTTTTAATTTTTATTTATTTCTGTATGTGTATGAATGTACTGTCTGCATGCAGGTCTGTGCACCCGTGTCGTGCAATGCTGTGGAGGTCAGAAGAGGGTGTCAGATTCCCCTGGAACTGGAGTTCTCTTGGAATTGGAGTTTCAGATGGTTCTTGGCCGCTATGTGGGTGCTGGGGATCGAACCCGGGTCCTCTGTAAGAGAGGTCGGCGCTCTTAACCACTAGGCCATCCCTCCAGCCCCAAGTATTAACTCTTATATGGAAGCAGAATACCAGAAAACTACTGACCAATCAACTCACAGAACATAAATTTAAAAGGAAGTAGTCAAGCCGGGTGTGGTGGTGCACACCTTTAATCCTAGCACTTGGGAGGCAAAGGCAGGCGGATCTTTGTGAGTTCAAAGCCAGCCTGGTCTACAGAGTGAGTTCCAGGACAGCTGGGGCTATAGGGAGACCCTGTCTTGAAAAAACCAAAAAAAATAAAATAAAATAAATAAAAAATAAATAAAAGGTAGTAGTCAAAACTTATGCAGACAGAAATATGCCAGGACCAACATTGGAGTCTTTCCTAGGAATGCCAGTATCATCCATAAATTAAATTAGGAAATCTGTAAAAGTGCAGCAAGAGACAGTAAGAACTAACACCACTTAATACTCAGGGTTAAAAACTCTACATGAAACTTCAAAGTTGGGTTACTGATAACATCAGGCATAATTTAACTGTACAAAGAAATTTTAGAGTCAATTTGTCTATATCCATAAAGAATCCTGGTGTTTTCAGACTGATATAATCTTAAATCTATAGTTTAATTTTGGCCTTGATCTCCTAATTACTTTGAGTTCTAATCCATGAATAATAGTATGGTTCTCCATTTAATCTTCATATCCAGTTGCTTGCCAATATCCATTATTATACCACTTGATAATCAGATTCTAAGATTTACTGCACCACAAAGACAGTACTGAAAAGAGAGAACTGAGAGGAAAATAATGGAAACAATCTAACCTGAGCTTTCTGAACTCTTTCAAGCTCCAATTGAAAGTCCTCTCCATTTCCATTGTCCTCATCAGTATCGCTGCAGATGCCACAGAAAAATGTAGGTGGAAGTTTTAATGTATCTGCTTTTTCCTTCTCTTTGACTGTTGGCTTCTTTTCCCAAACAATAACACAATCTTTCTCATTATCTGAAAAATCCATATAACACAAACAAAAGATACAATGAGATGAACTCTAGCCAATCTACTACAACAATGGTCAGTCTTCATGGTCTTCAATCTAAAGACCTAAGTAAAAAGGACAGTGAATGCTTATGGAACCCCAGGGCCACAAAAATGAACACATATTTTCAAAACTATTATATTTAAGTATTTTAAATTACCATGAATATGTAAGTAAAATTGATATAAAACATTAAAATTATATAAACTTAACATACCTGCTAGATTTTCATCATCCAATGATCTACATTTTTCTGAATCATCCAAATAGAGTTTTCCATTAAGTTTACTGACAGCCATTTCAAAATCTTCATCTTCAAATACAATTGATTAAATAAAAGAATTTTAGTAGGTGGAGGGTTTTCTTAGCCACAAATCTAGGGATGATCTCCCACTTTACACTTTACTCTCTATATTTGTATAGTAGCCAACTTTGCCAACTGCAGGCCATAACCCTGCTGCTGCTATCAAGACCTTCTACTTGTGCTCCTGCTTGCACATTGCCTTCATTTCAGCACAGCTCCCCATCTCCTGGTCCTACAACACAACATTCTACATCACTGCTCAACTAATCTTATTGGGAGTTCAAGGGCACTCATAAGTGCCCCAGTAACAACCATGTGACAGTATACAAGGCAGTTAACCAGTAAACTGCCTTATCTTTCTCTCAAACCTTTAATATTTACGGAATTATGATTACTTTCAATTTCTTCAAAACATCTGCCTGGCACAGAACCATTCTTTTAAAAAAAGCTTCTTTGAGGCTGGGCGTGGTGGCGCATGCCTTTAATCCTAGCACTTGGGAGGCAGAGGCAGGTGGATCTTTGTGAGTTCAAGGCCAGCCTGGCCTACAGAGTGAGTTCCAGGACAGTTGGGGCTACAGGGAGACTCTGTCTCGAAAAGACCAAAAAAAAAGCTTCTTTGATGAATGCCATTCTTCTGATTATTAATCTACTGACTACATGTACATTTAAGACAAATACATCTGTAAGGATATTGGCTAAGTTCTAAAAGTCTGGTTGGTGTTTGTTTGGTTTCTTTTTTGAGATACCATCTCATTCTACAGTTCAAGCTAGCCTGGAACTCACTACGTGTCTCAGATTGGCCTCAAACTTATTGCCAGCCTACCTCAGCCTATCAAGTCCTAAAGATTACAGGTACCAGACATCATGTCTAGCAGAGTCAAGTTATAAATAATAAGCAATATACTTGATAACTAAGTTTGACAGGAAGAGTGATTTTAGGTAATAAAAAAATTTACCATCCTCCTCTTCTTCACTAACATAATCTGGCATATTCTGATAGCAGAAGAAAGTTAGAGGAAGCTGAAGACTGGTTGCAAGAGCTTTTTGCTCGGGAGTCGGAGTCACTTCATACACAATAAGAACATCATCATCTGAGGGAGGATCTTCAGGTTCATTTTTCTCTTTTGCTGTAACACAAGTCAAAAAAAAAAAAAATAAAACAAGGTGTTAGGAAACAAGTTTAACTAAAAATAAAGCATAGAACTTGTATCTGTAAGTTAAAATAGCACACTCATAAAAACACATGCTTTGGAACAAACTAAACGCTATAATCATAAATTAGAATTAGCAGCCTGGTTTACTTTGTGTTCCACTAAAAACCCTTGAGAACACGTCTTTTTTTTTTAATCCTGCTTTAACTTACTAGTCATTGAAAACAACCACTAATTTCTATCATTAATTATAGAATCACACTCAGCATACTAAACAGTAACTCAGCAAAATATCCATGCATTCAAAACTTCAAAATATTCAGGATTATCATAAGCAAAGATTAGTACACAAATGAAACTAATACAGAGCCAACCTTGATTAGTTTCTACAGAGTTAACTACAAAGGATAGCAGGTTGTAAGAGTTGCTGCATCCAGCTTTTACATACTTCCAAATGTGAAACTAGATAACTAGATTAAACTAACATCCTATGAGTCACACTGTAAGAATCTAAGAAAATTCACTCCCAACCAATGAATACAAAAAAATTAGGAAAAAAGGAATACTACATGCACAGATAAAGTTAACCACTTACAAAATACCAACTAGTACTGATATGGTAGCTTGAAAGGTGGCTAAAGCAAACTGAGATGCCCTCAAAGTATGAACATACATACTGGATTCTAAGGGCTTAGAATATAAAAAAAGAGGATATGAAATACCATTGTTGGGGTTTGTTTGTTTGTTTTTACTGCTTAGAAATTTGGAATGTTTTGCACTCATACATAGAATACATTATTAAATTTGTTTTTTGCTTTTTGAGACAAGATCCACTGTTTAGCCCTGGCTGGCCAACCAGCTATGTAGACAAGGTTAGCCTCAAACTCACAAAGACAGTGCTTTCCCAGTCCTAGCATTAAAGGTATGAACCACTATGTTAAGCCTAATTTTCTTTTTAAAAATATTTTTAATTTATTATTTTTTATGTGTTCTACCTGCATGTATGTAAGTGCACCCATGTCATGCAATGCCCAAAGAGGTCAGAAGAGGGCATCTGATTCCCTGAAACTGGAGTTATGGATGATTGTTAGCTGCCATGTGGGTGCTGGGATTTGAACCCCAATCCTTGGCAAGAGCAGCACTCTTAACTGCTGAGCCAACTCTCGAGTCCCTGATTTTATTTTATGCCACCTATTTCTTTCAATGTTTCATTTTCTATATATTTCTTTAGATGACTACTACAGGAAACTAATATTCATCCTTATACCTAAACTTGCCCCTCTCTTTTGATACTAAAAAACTTACTATCAATTTCCTAGCCTATAAACAACACTGTAAGATATAAACTGTAAACCAGGCATGATGGCGCACGCCTTTAATCCTAGCACTTGGGAGGTAGAGGCAGGCAGATCTTTGTGAGTTCAAGGCCAGCCTGGTCTACAGAGTGAGTTCCAGGACAGCTAGGGTTACAGGGAGACCGTGTCTGGGGGGGGGGGTATATAAACTGTGTTTTATTTTAGGTTATTTTCATGTGTGTATGTGTTCTTCTGTATGTGCACTTTTGTATGGAGGCCAGCAGTCAATGCTCAAGTCTCTTCTTCAACCACATTCTACCTTATGTTTTGAGATAGGATCTCTTACTGAATATGGACCTCAGAGTGAGTGAATGCTCTGCAAATTCCAGGAATCCTCTTGTCTACCAGCCCTTAGATTACAGCCCCAAGATACAGATTCTGATTACAGTTCTGCTAATAACTAGTAAAAAGGCTTTGGGTAAATCAGACAGCCTTTCTAGACCTCATTCCTTATATCTGAAGTCTTCCTAAGGTTCCCTGAACTGTAACATTGTCAGATTTAAAAAAAAAAAAAAATGCTGCTCTGGAGCAGATTACTGGTAAATTACCACTTACAACAGGGAACCTTAACCTTGAGCCCATAGAGACTGTATATAAGAATAATACACTTTTCTGCTATAAGTTCACACTCCTTATAACTAATTTACCTAAAATTGCATCCATTAAGAATAAGTTTCTGGGGACTAAACAGATGGCTCAGTGGTTCAGAGCACTTGATCCTCTTGCAGAAGACCCAGGTTCAGTTCCCAGCACCCACATGGCAAAATTCACAATGGTCTATAACTCCAGTTCCAGATCTGACAGCCTAAGCCTCTTCTAAACTCTGCAGGCACCAGACACACAAGCGGTGTACATACCTACATGCAGTTAAACTCTCATACACAGAAAATAAAAATGAATCTTAAAAAAAAAAAAAAGATTCTAAAAGTTTCCTTTGGTTAGTATTAACTGGCATTCATGAAAAATGAAGGGGGACCAGAGAGAAAGTGCAGTTGGTAAAACGCTTGCCTTATAAGAGAAGGGTATGAGTTTGATCCCCAGAACTCACATTAAAAAGCTAGCTGACATCAGTTTTGACCTCAGGGCTTGTGAGGCAGACTGATAAATCCCTAGGGTTCAGTGACCAGCCAAGCTAACCTACTTGGCGAGTTCCAGGCCACTGAGAGATCCTGCATCAAAAACAAATTAGAAAGTTGACAGTAGCCAGGCGTGGTGGCACACGCCTTTAATCCTAGCACTTGGGAGGCAGAGGCAGGCGGATCGCTGTGAGTTCAAGGCCCGCCTGGTCTACATAGTGAGCTCTAGGCCAGCTGGGTCTAAAGGGAGACCGTGACTCAGAAAGACAAAAAAAAAAAAAGGAAGAAAGCTGACAAGTGTTGGGCTGGAGAGATGGCCTAGCGGTTAAGAGCGCCGACTGCTCTTGCAGAGGACCGGGGTTTGATCCCCAGCACCCACATGGCGGCTGAGAACCATCTTTGACTCCAGTCCCAGGGGAATCTGACGCCCTCTTATGACACGGGTGCACAGACCTACATGCAGACAGTACATTCATACATATTAAAAAAAAAAAAAAAGTTGACAGTGTCAGCCGGGCGTGGTGGCACATGCCTTTAATCCTAGCACTTGGGAGGCAGAGGCAGGTGGATCACTATGAGTTCAAGGCCAGCCTGGTCTACACAGCGAGCTCCAGGCCAGCTGGGACTAAAGGGAGACCCTGTGTCTCAAAAATCCAAAAAAAAAAAAAAAAGCTGACAGTGCCTAAGGAACAATATCCAAAGTTGTCCTCTAGCCTACACACACGCATGCACACACCTCCACACATGAACACACATTTACACACAGGACAAAAAAGTGAAAGCTCAAGCTGGGTGTGGTGGCACAGGCCTTTAATCCTAGCACTTGGGAGGCAGTGGCAGGCGATCTCTGTGAGTTCAAGACCAGCCTGGTCTATAGAGCGAGTTCCAGGCCAGCTGAGACTAAAGGGAGACCCTGTCTCAAAAAAAAAGTGAAAGCTCTAGAAATAAAGGACTGTCCCTTTATCACTGCATTTGTTTGGCATGGTCAAAATGGCTGGGCTTTTCTTCCTAATTTTGCTCTTAAAGGACATCTATCTATGTACCAGTTGTTCTAGCCAAACAACACTGCTTCTATAAGTTATCTGTGCTATATATGCATCAGAATGTTACAGTATGATGGCTGCAAAAATGAGGTCTACTTTCAAATATAGTATT
Organism: Rhizomys pruinosus; assembly: GCA_009823505.1. Lineage (NCBI taxonomy): Eukaryota > Metazoa > Chordata > Mammalia > Rodentia > Spalacidae > Rhizomys > Rhizomys pruinosus. Next base: position 523,624 of record VZQC01011102.1, read on the forward strand.
TTTCTAAACATACAAAAGAAATCCCTAATGAGACATGTATTATATGCAAACTGCTCCCATCATACTTATTTTAAGACTAGGTCCACTAAGTAGCCCTGACTCTCCTAGAACTCACAATGTAGACCAGGCTGGCCTTCAACTCACAATGAACCTTCTACCTATGCTGGGATGGATTAAGGGAGTAAGCCACTATACCCGGCTTGCCAACAGATTTGAATATTGGCAGATGTTAGTGGCTAAAGACAAAGGTTAGACAGGTCTTCATTAAGAAAAAAAAAAAAGAAAGAAAATAACAGAATAAACTAGAATGAAGCAAAATATGAGAAAACACAGACAGCGACCAAGTACATTTTTAAAATAGTATTTTTTGTTTGTTGCGCCACCATTCAAAAAGTATTCTTCATAAAATAGCATTCTCTAGCATGCATGTTGTAGTGTTAAGTACTTCAATTCCAATTACTTTGCTAAGACTACCAGCTGCTAGTCACCTCACACTGAGAATACTCGCTCTATACCTTTGTTCTCAGGCTGTGAGGTAGTGGTGCTGGTCCAAAAGGCCATTGGATTAGATTTAAAAAGGTTAAAATTAAATCCTAGAAAATAAAGAGTATTTCATTTTTTTTTTACCATGGTGAGACAAAAATGAGTAGGATTCTTAACATATAAAAAGCCAATTTCTACAATCTGTCTTACATATCCTTTTTTTGGTCTTTTCGAGACAGGGTCTCCCTGTAGTCCCAGCTGTCCTGGAGTAGATCAGGCTGGCCTTGAACTCACAGAGATCCGCCTGCCTCTGCCTCCCAAGTGCTAGGATTAAAGGCATGCGCCACCACACCCGGCTGGTCTTACATATTCTTAATTTATCCCCATGATCTCTTTGCTAATTTAAAGACCATAAATAAATAAATAAATAAATAAATAAATAAACAGTGGAAGAACTAACTTATATCTCAATATCAAATGCTTCAAGTGACTAAAAAAAAAAAACTCTGAAGAATCAGCATCAAAAACTCAAGTTATTGCTCATGAGTCAAGTAAATGAGGGGTTTTTTTGTGCTATACTGGGTTCTTGTGCTCTGCCTTCCTAATGACATCTCCTAAATAAATAACTCACCATCACTGTTACTTTGAATACTCACAGTAAACTTATTTAGGAATTAAGATTGTCTGCACAAATGCTTTTGAGTGTTCACAAACCAGTGTTTATGACACAATTTGACTAAAACATTAGTTTCCTATAAAGAGCCTGCATTGAGGTGGCTATAAAAAAATGTGAGTTCAAGGCCAGCCTGGTCTACAGAATGAGTTCCAGGACAGCTGGGGCTACAGGGAGACCCTGTCTCGAAAAGACCAAAAAAAATTAATTAATTAATTAATTAATAAAATAAAAAATGTGCTTAACTCCAAAGACTTACCGTTTTCTGGCGTTTTAAATGTATAACTAGTTGAAGATTCCTCCTTTGGAAAGGAAACAAAGTTTTTGACTTTGCCATCTGAAGACTGTTTGTTATCAGAATTCTGTGGCAGCTCACATTTGTTAGGTTCTAGTTTTTCAGATCCACTCTTCACTAGTGAAGTTTCAGTATTGCTACTTTTCAAAGGTGCATTAAAGCTAAATCCAAACAAAGATCCAGTGGCTGAACTGTTGCCAAATGCAAATGGCTTTGATTTTTCACAACTAAAAATGCTTTTAACAGACTCAGAGCCAAATACAAACTTTGGAGGAGAAACCACTGCTTTTGGTGCTGCTTCAGAAGTGCTAGATGTTTCTCCAACTTCTGAAGCTACATCTACTACATCGTCACCTTGAGTTAAATCTGTCCTCTCCCTTGTAGTTTCTTCTAATACGGCTACAGCAATTTTGCCACACGGTGACTCTCTAGGAGTGTTCAAATGAGAAACATGTGGTGTTATCAAAGAATCTTTTTCTTGGGCTGTTTTTGCTTCATCAAAAATTTTCTTAAACGAGTCTGCAACATCTTGTAGTTTAAAACGAACAGCTAAATGTTCTACTTTCCTTTCTCCATCTGCAAAATCACATGCAGTCCACACCCACACTCTTTCTGTCCCTTTCATATTTTGCAAAGTCATGTCTGGAGTTATTCTGTGATTGGCACAAAGTTTTAAAACCTGGTCTCTTCTCATCACTATGCGAACCTGCTTAGTATCATAATTCTGTAAGATCTTTATATCACCAATGCCTCTTTCTTTCCACTGACTAACATCTTTATCATATCTATAGAGTTTTGCTCTGTGACTAAAGACAACTTGTTCATTTTCCTCACCACTGGATACTTCAACTAGATCAGGTAAAGGTACAACAGGCTCAAAGTACTGTCCATCTCTCTCTTCTTCCTGAGTAACGTCAGACTCTTCATCTGTGCCAACTGAAGTCCCACTCTGGTTCAATTTGGCAGGAGACTTAGATGGACTCAAAGCAGATTTAAAGCTAAAATTAAATCCTGTAGTTGACTCACCAAAGCGGAAAAGGTTTTTTCTAACCGGGCTACTTGCCAGCGGAGAAGCATGTACGGAGCTACTGCTTACACTGTCATCCAAAGCATCTTCTCTTAAGTCATAGTTATCCCATTCTAAGGTAGGCCCAGCATTTTCAGGATTTTGCTTGACTGGTGCATCTGAAGTACTGGAAGCATCTGGAGCTGAACTTGTATTCTCTTCCTCAGTGACCTTTACTTGATCATTTGTCAAGAATGTTTTGAAATCTTTCAGTCCACTCTTCATTTCCTCAGCTCTTTGTATTAACTTAGCGGCTCTGCCAGTATCTACAAGTTTATGGGGAGTCTGAAGAGGAATATCTAGTAAAAGTCGCTGACACTCCTCGAATTTCTGCTTGAATTCTTCAGCTAGCTCTGGTGTTTTAAATTTTGCTGCCAACTGCTCCAGTTTGGCATCACCATCTGAGAAATCACTAGCTAGCCACATCCACGCTCTATCTGAGCCTGAGAGAGGCTTCAGGTTCATCGTAGTGGTTATCCAATGATTGGCACAAACTTTTAGTACTTGTTCTCTACGCATCAGCATTCTTAGTTTACCGTTGACTTCATTTTTGAGAATTTTTAGGTTCCCTAAGCCCCTTTCTTTCCACTGACTTATCTCAGCATCAAATCTAAATAATTTCACCCGCTGTGAATATAAAACCTTTTCATCTTCTTCTCCTGTTACAAGTTCCACTTTTTCAGGCATTTGCACTACTGGCTCAAAATGGATGTCATCATTGTCATCTGTCTTATAGGAATCATCATCTTTCTCAGAGTCAGCAGAAGTATTTGCTTTCTCAGTCATTTTGCTACTTTGTGATGAGAACAATTTTTCTCCTGTACCTGAAAATCCCTTGAAATTAGGGTCTTTCTTGCCAAATTGAAATCCTTCCCCAGAAGTTGATTTTGCAAGATCTGCAAAAGTGAAATTGCCACCTGTAGTACCAAAGATCACACTACTATCATTCTGTTGGCTATTAACATCCTGAGCCTGGAAACTAGTATCATTTTCAAGACTCTTTTCACTCTTTTTCTCTTGATTTCCCTGTTCCTGAATGCCAAATTTAAACCCACCAGGAGACACGGAGATGGGAAAACTGTATCCTTCTTTTATTGACTTAAATTCTGAATTAGAAGAACCCTGAAATGTATATGAAGGCATATTTTCCTGATCCACATGCCCAAACTTAAAGCCTTTTTCTGAAATGCCAAATTTAAAGTTTTTTTCTGGAAAGTTACTTTTAAATCCTGTTCCTGACTGACTTCCTGCAGGTTCATTTAACTGCATTTTTGAGCCCACAGTGAAAGCGGAAGGAGCTTCCGCAATTGGCTTCTGAGTTGGTTTGGAGGTATCACAAGCCGCACATTTTAAGGAGGAGCTCTCATTTTGTACAAAGCAAACACTACACTCCCACTCTCCTTCCTTTTTGGTGAATAATCCTTCAAATCCATTCTTTGAAGACTTGCTTGTCTCTGAAGAGGCAGGAGCTGCAGCAGCAGATGTAGGCTGACTCTGTTTATTTGGGTTCTGACAAGCAATACATTGAGCAGCACTTGCCTCATTTCGGACTAAGCAGGCACTACAATCCCACTGTCCTTCTTTCTTGATGAACAGTCCCTCAAATCCACTTTTGGGAGCTTTGTTTATCTCTGAAGTGCCAAACTTAAAAGAGGCAGGTGCTAGAGCAGCAGTCGATGGACTTGGTTTCCTAGGATTCTGACAAGCAGCACATTTTGCAGTATTTCCTTCATTTCTCACTAAACATGAACTACAATCCCACTGTCCTTCCTTCTTAGCAAATATGTCCTCAAATCCACTTTTGGCGGCGGTTTTTGTTACATCTGAAGTACCAAACTTAAGAGAGTCAGGTGCTGAAACAGAAGATGAAGGCTGGGCCTGGATTTTTGGATTTTGACAAGCAACACATTTTCTAGAGCTTCCTTCATTTTGTACCAAGCAGATACTGCACTCCCACTGGCCTTCCTTTTTAGAAAAAACAGATCTGAAATCACTGTTAACAGACTTGGGGAGATCTCCCTGGCCAAAAGAAGTCTGAACAAACGAAGAGCCATTTTTTTTAACAGGCTTTGTGTTTTGGCATGCAATGCACCTAGATACAGTAGGTTCATTTCTTACTAAACAAATACTGCAATCCCAGTGGCCTTCTTTCTTTGGAGTCATCAAAGCAAATCTTTCTTGAGCATTTTCTGGGCTAGTTTTAGGAACAAAACCACTTTCACCTAATGGTGAACCTAGGAGCTCTTTATCATTGTTTGGGTTTAGATTTTGACATGACACACATTTCTTAGCCGTTGCAGCATTCTTTAAGGAGCAGCTGTTACAATGCCACCAAGACCCTTCTTTCTTTGCAACTTGGAATTCAAAATTCAGGTTTCCAGCATCAGATTTGCAAATATCCTTATTATCATGATTTGGGGACTCTTTCATCCTAATGGTATGATTTGGTGCTGTGGACAAATTTGTTCCTGAGGCTTTTAAAATATTCTGGGCCTCTTCAAATTTACACTTAAATAGGGCCGCTTCTTCAGGAGTTTTGAATCTAATGGCAAGCTGTTCTGGTTTGGGTAACTCATCTGCATAATCAAGGGCATGCCATACAAAAGATCTATCTGAGCCAGCATTTGGTGTCAGTTTCATATCTGGGCTAATGTAATGATTTGCACAGATTTTCAACACTTGCTCTCGTCTCATTAAAAGGCGAATTTTACCAGATGTTTTATGCCTTAGTATTTTTACATTGCCTATCCCACGTTCCTTCCATTCTTTGGATTCACCATCAAAACGGAACAATTTTGCCCTATTGCAAAAGAATTCTTCTTCATCTTCCTCACCCGTTTTTACTTCGATCTTATCAGGAAGTGGTACAACTGGCTCAAAATGAGGGCCATCGTCATCCTCATCCCCATGAGCACTTCCTCCATCTGTTTCATGATTTTTATTTGCTGGCTCCAAAGCAGATGTTCCAAATACAAACTTTCCTGGACCATGAAAAGTAAACATATCATCACTTCGACGGAAGCAAGAATTCTTCTGCTGATTTGGGCCCATATGTTCTGTAAGTGAGCCCCCAGACACATTTTTGCTTCCAAAATTGAATGTATTTCGAGGACCAATGGTTTGACCAGAAATTGGTTTGGGCCCGCTATAGCCATCTCCTTGCAAAGGTTTATCTGAAGTCAGGAGACCCAAAAGACTTTCATTATTGCTATAAGCAGTTGAAGGGGGCTGTGTCACGACCTGTGGTGATGAAAATGTGAAGTCACCATCATTTGATTTGAAATTTGAGTTAAATTTAAAGGGAGTTGGCTGTGTTGTGTGGGCTGGAGCTGTCAACGGTGGCCTTATTCCTTCACCCGGCATGGGCTGAACAAAATTTGTTTTTCCAAATTCTATAACTTTTGCTTCTGCTGACCTTGAAGCATGAGCTACAGCTGGAGGTTTTGTGAAATATCCTGGTTCTGGCAAAGGTGGATTTGTGCTTGTCTGTTGAACATTGTAATTAAAATAATCATCACCCCTTGGTGATAAAATTCCTGTTGCAGGTGATTCAAAACGCAATGGAGGACCATACATCTCCTGAGAGAACATACAAGCAGACGAACTTTGCACTGGCGGTGTGTGCATCTGTTGTGGATAGGCATAAATGTGCTGTTGGGGTGGAAGCCTATTCATGCCATAAACCGGACCCTGAAAAGAAAAGGTTAAAATATTTTGAATTATCCACAAAATTATAAAGATGTATATAAAAGCAATTCTTACAAACCTCAAATAAGATTAAGTCAAAAAGATAATATTATACCTATTCCTAGCACATCATTAAGAAACAGCAACATTACTACAAAGATAGTTGCATATATAGTTGCATATATACTTGGCATGTAATGAAAATGAATGAGGTACCATCTTTAAAATATATTCCTACAATAAATAGGAAAAATATCTTCCTCATTCACTAAACCTTTTAACAAATGTGAGTAATGATAATGATTAAATTTTATTTAATATTTATTAATGTATCAACTAGGCACTATTCTACATATTTTATCTCATTTTAGTATTCTCCCCCCACACACAAATTCTGTTAATTATATTACTGTTCTCACTTTAAATATGAGGCCTAGGATGAGCAGAGGTTAAGAAATTTTCCCAGGGTCATAATAAGCAGAACAGGGGTCTAAATCCCCCCCACACCCCCACAAACCTGTTGAACTAATGTTACAACATCAAGTTGTGGTAAGATATACTAGTCTCATTTCTTTCAAAATATTATGCAAAAACCTCAAAACTATTAGTACTTCTATTTTTAAAATATTTTAAATTTTTCCTTTATTACCTTTGTGGGAGTAACATTAGCTGCTGGTCTAAGAAGATACTGAGAATTATATGCTGGTGATTGACTATAATATACTGAAGGGCCAGTAGTTGCAACTAAAGAAAAAAAAAAGGAAAAAAAAAAGGAAAAGAAACAAAAAGAAAATACTGTTAAACTCTATACTACAGTTAAAAGACTATCTAGAGAAAAGAATTATATAGAATCAGGATCAAAGAAAGAATTACATCACTTTAAATTTCTACATACAAAAATACACCATAAAGCAATTATCAAATGACAAACTAGAAAAAAAACTGCAAAATATGACACAAAAACTAAGAAAATTGCACAGCTGTTGTCAGCACAAACAAGTGCTTAACAAGCACCTAGAAAGAAAACTAAGGCAGATGGTCCATCTTCTAAAGTCAATGGGATATAAAATCATAATCATGGTCAACACTAGAAATATAGCATTCACTGAGAATTTAAGAACCAGAATATATCTGATGGCATCAAGTCCAAAGCAAGCCTTTAAAGTCTCCAGAATGACAGTATTGCACTGTGTAAACTCAAACTATCACTAACAATGTTCACACTTAAAATGACCTAACATAATTATGAAAAGGATCTCAATTAACAAGTACTTGGCCAGAGAGATGGAGTAAAGCTGCTTGCCTTACAAGCCTGATGGCCTGAGTTTTATCCTAGAATCCATGTGAAGGTAGACAGAAAGAAATCAATTCCACGAGGTTGCCCTCTGACCTCCACATGTATGCTCATGGTTTTTTAATATAAAAACATTTAAAAAATTAAAAATAAATTAACAAAAAAAAGTTCTTTGACTTAAAGCAAATTGGTATGTGTGCACACATACACCAAGGCACAAATGTTGATGTGCAAACTATATACTTTTTTTGTTTAAAAAGGAAATGAAACTACTAAAAAATACTCATAATGATGGCAAAACTAAGTCATGTCCCTAATTTATTTTATGACATTTTTACCAGAGAACTAAAAATCAAAAGACCTTCTGCTGGGCGTGGTGGCGCACACATTTAGTCCCAGCACTCCGGAGGCAGAGACAGGTAGATCTCTGAGTTCAAAGCCAGCCTGGCCTACATAGCAAGTAGCAAGTACCATGTCAGCCGGGACTAAAGGGAGATCCTGTCTCAAAACAAACAAACAAACAAGGGAGGGAGGGAGGGAGGGAGGGAGGGAG
>VZQC01011102.1:531874-552499 GCA_009823505.1 Rhizomys pruinosus
GGGGAGGGGAGAGGGGAGAGGGGAGAGGAGAGGAGGGGAGGAGAGGGGAGGGGAGGAGAGGGGAGGAGAGGAGAGGAGAGGAGGGGAGGAGAGGAGGGGAGGAGAGGAGAGAAGAAAAGAGAAGGAGAGGGGAGAGGGGAGAGGGGAGAGGAGGGGAGGGGAGGGGAGGAGAGGAGAGGAGAGAAAGGACCTTTTACGGCTGTACTTGAAAGCACAAATGGAATTGTGACCTAAGAGGTGAAAAGGCAGTCAGTCATCCAAGTTTGAATTTGCAAGCCTAATGAAACTGATGGAGATAGCTGTATTTTAGAGCTACTCTAAGGAAGGGAAACAGACTACTGACTCGTTGGAAAGAAATATTAGTTCTTACAACAATAAAAAATTATCTAATACAAAAAATATAAGAGACTAAGAAGTATTAAGCATGACCTATATAAAAATACTAAAACTGACAATATTTTTATTCTGATAAATCAGCACAAGTTTTAGTATACTGGTAAAAGTACAAAGACATGCTGGGTGTGGTGTCGCATGCCTTTAATCCTAGCACTTGGGAGGCAGAGGCACGTGGATCACTGTGAGTTCAAGGCCAGCCTGGTCTACAGAGTGAACTCCAGGCCAGCTGGGACTAAAGGGAGACCCTGTCTCAAAAAAAAAAAAAAATCCCTCCCCCCCAAAAAGTACAAAGACAATGCTATCAGATACTAGTAGTAACAGAAAAGACTGAAGCTATAAAATGCCTGAAGGGGTTTAGAGCACTGCCAAGCATGCAGGAGGCCCCAAGTTTGATCCCCAGCACTGTAAAATACAAAAACATAAATGAGATAAAAACAAAGATGCCCCAGAACCCTAAAAATGTGTCCATACCATTACTTATAATAGCATAAACCAGAAACATAAAGGAATACTGGAGGTTATTTCCACATGAGGGAATACCTTGTGGCCCTAATAGAAGTATTTTCAAAAAATTTTAAGTGCTCAGAATTTAAAATAATTTGGTAAAGCAGGTTAAGTTACTTATATACAACATAGTAATATTGTTATAAAAGTATTTTCTATATACAATAAGAACCAAAGGAAAATACTCAAAAATGTTAAGGCTCTATGTATTTGAAAATGGGGCCAATTTTTAGTTTTTCTTTTTTTTCGGTCTCTTTGAGACAGGGTCTCCTTGTAGACCCAGATGGCCTGGAACTTGCTATGTAGACCAGGCTGGCCTTGAACTTCCAGAGATCCACCTTGCCTCTGACTCCTGAGTGCTGGGATCCATATGTGGTAATTTCACACATCATTTTCAATGCACTTATATTTTGTTTTTTAAAGACTTGTTTTTACCATATGTATACATGTGTCTTGCCTGAATCTATATAAGTGCATATTACGAGTATATATCACATGTGTGCATACCATATGTGTATAGTGCTTAGAGAGGTCAGAGGGAAGCAATGGATATCTTGGAAACTGGAATTGTGAGCTGTCATGTGGATGCTAGGAACTGAATCTGGGTCATTTGGGAAAGTGCAGAAGGTAGTTTTGAGGCTGGAGAGATGGCTCAGCAATTGAGAGCACTGACTGCTCTTATAGAGGACCCGGGTTCAAGTCTCAGCACACACATGTGCGAACCATCTTTAACTCCAATTCCAGGGAAATCTGACACCCTCTTCTGACCTCCACCACAGCATTGTATGACACGGGTGCACCTACCTACATGCAGACAGTAAGTACACTCATACACATTAAAAAAAAAAAAAAAAAAAAAAAAAAAAAAAAAAAAAAAAAAAAAAAAAAGTTAAAAAAAAAAGAAGGTACTTGTACTTTTAACTGCTGAGCCATCTCTACAGACCCAAATCTGTATTTTGACTACAACCTGTCATGGGTGAGGTAGGATTTTTCCAGTTAAGGTTTTAACAAATTTCAGAATAGAAATGACTCAATATGCACCATCTGAATCTATCTCAGGTAAAGAGACCTATTTTTATTATGAGATCTCAGAGACCTATTTCTATTATTTTAACTATGTGAGGGCAATATATCACACTCACACAAGGTGTTTCTGAGTTAGGGACATTAATATCAGATCTATCAGTAACTAGCTATACAGTGGTAACAATCTACCTAATCTTTCTAAAGCCATTTCTTCATCGGAAAAACTAAGATTAACAATTACCTATACCCTGTTAGTATACCCTATACCTTGTTACTATATCTTATACCCTGTTACTATAAAAAAAATTACATACAAAAAGTACTTTTGCATATAGCTAACCCACAATAAGCATTATTGGTAATCTTGGCTTGTCAGAAGTTTACTTACACTATAATAAATGACATTCCCACATCTAACTGCACATACATAAATGCTCGTGCTAACTATGTGTAGCAAGTATTATGCCCATATTTCAGAGGTTAGTTTACACAGCTACTACATGAAAAACTGAAACTTAAAAACTCATTGGTTCTCCTTCCATGAAAAATCAACACTTCAAAAAACAATTAACTTCCTCTGTAAATATATAGAAAATAACTCTAGAGAGTTTTGAATTCTTAGGCAATTCTTAGTACATAACTAGACTGGTTAACACGTTTAAGGAATAGTCTTTCTCAAACTCAGTTTTCCTATGATGTGAAAATTTTCTTTAAGCTTTACTATACATGGAGTTAGGTAACACTTGTTTTATTTTGCTTCTGATTCCACTTATACCATTTTCAGTGTACTAAAAACAGCTTTTTGCCAAACGTAAGAAGACGTGGAGTGTACATAAGCACACAGACAAGCTGATTTCATATCACCTACTTAAATGCTGGGGAGTAAGCTAGGGCTATAGCTCAGAGACAGAATATTTATCTAGCAAACATGAGACCCAGAGTTTGACTCTTAGTACTACAAAGAAAAAGGGGGGGGGATATAATATTGTTAAAATCTGGGGATTATCCAATTGCCAACTCACCTGTTAGTGGAGCCCCATGAAAAGTTTGTGATCCCTGATATCCATCAGGAGCTGAATCTTGTCCATAATTCTCTGTAGGCCAACGATGAGGGGATGCTGAGTTATTGCTATTTAGCTTCAATTCTTGCATTTCTTTCTATCAAAAACAAAAATAAGTCATGATAAACATTTAATTATGTAATGCCAGAATAAATCTCAGGGATCACCTAACACATATCTCAATTTTAAATACTTGGACCTTAGATTATATTTTCCAGTGAAACCTCAATATGTTAAAAATTTGTCCACTCCCATTCTTTTACTCTAACCATTCCCTTTAACTGTAACCCAAACAAGTAACTTCACCTCTGTTTTCCACTCTATACTTACATTCATCTTCTTAAAATTTAGTCCAGCCAAGCCAGGCATGGCGGTGAACACCTTTAATCCCAGCACTCAGGAGGCAGAGGCAGATTGATCTCTATGAGTTCAAGGCCAGCCTAGTCTACAAAGTGAGTTCCAGGACAGCTGGAGCAACAGGGAGACCCTGTCTCAAAAAGACCAAAAAAATTTAGTCCAGCCAAAACACATCCTAATTCAAAATACCAAGACCTACAAATAAAACTTCTTTCTCTGACAACCACTATCCTCAAATAGTTTTGGCCTACTCAGCTTCCAAGGTCTTTTTTGAACACTGCTATATATTCTTCGGGTCATATGGATTATTCAACACTCAAAATCACCTCTCAAAATTTATCCACATGTAAGGTGGCCAACTAATTCAAGGAAATAACAAATTACTCAACAGCAAAGGAAAACTATCTGTTCAGAACTTATTATGTATATATAGATTCTTAAACTGAGGGGACACTACAAAACTGGTATCTGATTCAGATCTAACTCCAAAATGTTTCATACCAATTCTTTCCTGCCTTTTACACAGCTACCTGATAGTCAACTAAATGGAAATACCTTACCCAATCCAAAACTTATAAAATGACCTCTTACAATACAGGCAGTATAAAAAAAAAAAAAGCAAGTACAACGTTATCAGGTGACAGGTCAATTGTTAAAGCAGCTTCAAATTCCCCTGCCCAGGCATCTAACCAGCCGTAACAAATGAGATCCAGAAAAACCTAGTACATCTGTCTTCTAGCTCTACAAGTGTTACATTGGAAGTCGTGGCTCACACATACAAACTTAGCACTTGAGAAGCTGATGCCCCAAGTCTGAGGCCAGATGCATTACAGAAACCATGTCTCAAAAATACAAGTAACAAGCTGGGCGTGGTGGCGCACGCCTTTAATCCTAGCACTAGGGAGGCAGAGGCAGGCGGATCTTTGTGAGTTCAAGGCCAGCCTGGTCTACAAGAGTGAGTTCCAGGACAGCTGGGGCTTACAGGGAGACCCTAAAAAAAAAAAAAAAAAAAAGGTATTCTCTACTTGGGGCTCATACACATAAAAAAACAAATACAAAAATAAAAATTTTGGGGGGGGGTGTTTTTGAGAAAGGGTCTCCCTGTAGCCCCAGCTGTCCTGGAACTCACTCTGTAGACCAGGCTGGCCTTGAACTCACAAAGATCCACCTGCCTCTGCCTCCCAAGTGCTAGGATTAAAGATGTGCGCCATCTCACCAGGGAAAAATAAATTTTTAAGTATTCCCTACTCACCTACTTATTCAACCCTATCTACATGTTGCACATCCATAAATAAGAAATTGTGAAACTGACTGGGCACTACTCATATCTGGTCCAAAATTTCAAACTTTATCTGAAGTACATTAATTTTTAATATTTAAAAAACTGGGAGAGCTGAGAAGACAGTCAGTCTGTAAAGTGCCTGCTGCACCTGAGTTCCAACCCTAGTACTCTATAAAGGCCTGACTTGGTGGCATGTGCCTAAAACCCTAACACAGAGGAGGGGATTGAGGAAGGTGGAGACAGCCAATTTAGCCAACTGGTGAATTAGAAGAAAGAAACTTAATCTTAAAACAAAACAACAAAAAAAGAAACATGTGGAGGGGCTATAGCAATATACCAAGGGGACATTTTGATCAACTGTGAGGAAATGAAAGAAAACGTCATGTAATAAAAGGTATGTTTAGACAAATTGAGAGATGGCTCAGTGGTTAAAAGCACTGGGCTGCTCTTGCAAAGAACCCGGAGTTTCAGGGGATCTGATGGGCTTTTCTGGCCTCCGTGGGCATTGCATTCACAGGTGCATTTACATACATGTAGGTAAAACTGTCATACACATAAAACAAAAATAAACTTAAGAATTATTTTTAAAACCAAGGAAAAAAATTATAGAAGACAGCTAATATGATAGAAGACAGCTAATGGTAACCTTTGTGGTACACACACACACACACACACACACACACACACACGGGGGGGGGTCGGATTTCTCACTTTACAAAATGAGAAATCACACAGAAAAAAGAAATCAGGGGCTGGAGAGATGGTTCAGCAGTTAAGATCACTTGTTGTTCTTACAAAGGACCTGGGTGGGTTCCATTCCCAGGACCCACAAGGCAACTCACAACCAATTCCTAACTCCAGCGATCTGGCCTCCATGGATACCAGGAATGCATGTGACATACGTACATACGTATGTACATATATACATGCATGCAGGCAAAACACCCATACATATAAAATAAAACAATCTTTTTTAAGTAAAAAAAAACAAGTGGTCCAAGAATAGTAACTAGGGGCAGAGTCTATATAGTACTCAGTTTTCCAGAATCACAGACTAGTGCTCAACTATACTTCCACAGGATATAATGTTGGGTGTCTAAAATCTCTGTACTAATTAATGCTCACATGTTAAGAATACAATAGTCCATGTAGCACAAAAATATCTGCGCAAAATTTTGTTAAGTTTTCAAAGCCAAACACTTCTGATTATATATATCATAATAATCAACACACAGCAAAATTTCCTTGATATTAACATTAGATGTATGAACAATTTAGTTCTTACCCAATAAGCATTTAAAAAAAAAACTATTTCCAATTATTTAGTAAAGTCCCCTTTAGCCACACAGCATAAAATGTGAGATGGAGCCAGCCTAGTCTCCACAGTGAGTTCTAGGCCAGCTGGTGCTACAGGGAGACCCCCATCTCTCTCTCTTTCTCTCTCTCTCCCATATATATATATGAAAGAGAGATAAATTAGTTATGTAAACATAACTAATTCTGTACATAATTAAGCCACTCATAGGAAAGCATTTAAACAGAAAATTAAGCTCAGAACACTTCTCAATTCCTAGCAATATATTCAACACACCTTTTATCAACAACCAAGTTGAGAAATAAGCTGACAGAAGAAAAAAAAAAAAAAAAGACAGTATATTTCGACAGTTCAGTTCAATCACCTGGGAAATTCTTGTGCCAGAAACTATGGTACGCTTAAGGTTTAATTTTAGAAGATACATTTTATGGAAGAGACAGACATCTAAGTAATTTTAGAAAATATGGTTAAGAGACAGAGAGATATAAAATTCTATAGTAGCATATATTAGCAAGGAAATGATGAAAGTCTTATAATAAGAAATGATCAGTCTTATAAGAGGTGCATGTAGTCTTATAATAAGAGGCGCATGTAGACAAACTAAATGGTCACCTTAATTGCCTCTACTTGCTGGCAGATCATTTTCAGTAAAGAATTTTGATCTTCTGCCCATCGAGGTGGTGTTCTAGGAGAATACTAAACACACAAACACAAATAATGTCAGCAGTATTTAAAACATTTAGAAAAAGCTCATAATGGAATGATTTATTTTTAACTAACCTTGTAACTTTTACTTGGTGATAGAGAATATTTGGTAGGAGAAGGTGTAGAATGTTTTATTTCTGAATCTGCATTTCGCAAACAGCCATTTTTATAAAGTGTACCTCCTTCGCTATAGTCTTCAAGCTCCTGCATAACTGAATTCAGCATCTCTTTTACAGACTCAAGGGGAACAGGCAACTAAAAACGAAAAGGCAAATAAGGGCTTTAGTTTGAAAGGGGGAAAAAGCCAAAACAAGAAAAAAAGAAGAAAAATAAAGCCAAAATAAAGGATTCTTTTTTTTTCATTTTCTATTTTTTAAGCCAGGAGCTTACTACTTAGCCCTTGCTGGCCTGGAGCTCTCTATGGTAGATCCAGCTTGGCCTCAAACTCAGAGATCTGCCTGCCTCTGCCTCCCCAGGGCTGGAACTAAAGGCATGCACTACCACACCAGACTATTTTAGTAATTTGTTTACTTACTATTTATAGTTTTGGTCTGTTTGTAATAGGATCTCTCCTTATAGACCAGAGTACCCTTAAATTTTTAATCCTCTTGCTTCAGCCTCCTAAGTAATAAGATTAGTTACACCACAGAACATTTTAACAAGCATTTTATTGTATTCTATTTTTTTTTTTTATTAATTTTATTTATTTCTGTATGTGTATGAATGTACTGTCTGCATGCAAGTCTGTGCACCCGTGTCGTGCAACGCCGCGGAGGTCAGAAGAGGCTATCGGATTCCCCTGGAACTGGAGTTCTCCTGGAATTGGAGTTTCAGACGGTTCTTAGCCGCCATGTGGGTGCTGGGGATCGAACCGGCGTCCTCTGTAAGAGCGGTCGGCGCTCTTAACCGCTAGGCTATCTCTCCAGCCCCTGTATTCTATTAATATATGTGAAAGTGTTGTACAATTCTAAAGTTTTTCTTCTGACCCTAAAGGTTTTTTCTATTTTTTTTTTTTTTTTTTCTTTTTGAGACAGGGTCTCCTTGTAGCCCCAGCTGTCCTGGAACTCGCTCTGTAGCCCAGGCTGGCCTTGAACTCACAAAGATCCGCCTGCCTCTGCCTCCCAAGTGCTAGGATTAAAGGCGTGCAACACCAGGCCTGGCTTATGCTATTTCTATTACCTCTGTAAGCTATACTAATAGTAAAGGAAGGTGAAATTAGGAAGCTTTCTCCAGATGAACAAAGTTATTGATTCTTTTTTTTGTTTTTGTCTTTTTGAGACAGGGTCTCCCTGTAGCCCCAGCTGTCCTGGAACTCTCTCTGTAGACCAGGCTGGCCTTGAACTCAAAAAGATCCACCTGCCTCTGCCTCCCAAGTGCTAGGATTAAAGGCATGTGCCACCATGCCCAGCCTATTGATTTTTCTAATACATTCTGAATAATGAAATATAGATGCTGGAATGCACCAGACAATATAAAGCCTAATCTAGGAGCGGCTATAAAGGCAGGCCATGGTAGCTCTCTTCAGCCCTCATAAGGCAGAGGTGAGTTCCAGGTGAGCCTGGTATACATAGCAAGTTCCAGGCCAGTCAGGGCTACACAGTGAGAAGCTATCTCAATACAAATTAATAAACAAAATACTCAGAATACTCAGGAGGGCTAGAACATAACACAAGTATGCATCTGAAACTGATGATGACAGCTAGTCTACAGCAAATGATGAGAATGAGAAAAAAGTCAGTAATATTTCCCTTCACCGAACTTCATTAAGAACTAGTCCTCTAACTACAATATTCACTTTGATTATATTGCCAGGAAGACAAAATTACCGTGTGTACCTTAGAAACCTCAAGTATTTTTGTGAGACTATATACCAGATACCAAGTTTTATGTTTATATGTGTGGTATATTCACATGTGTATATGTGTAAGGGCATGTGTTCACATGTGTGGCAGGTGGAAGCCAAAGGTTGACATTACATGCCTTCCTCAATTGCTCTCCACTTTACATATTGAGACAGAGTCTCTTGTTGAACCTGGAACTTGGCAATTCAGCTAATCTACCTAGCCAATTTGCTCCAGGTATCTCTTGCCCTCACCTTTTAAGTGCTAGGATTACAGGTGGGCCACTATGTCTACCTGGCATTTACTTGAATGCTGTGGATCTGAACTAGAGCCCTCATGCTTCCATAGCAAGCACTTTATCCATTGAGCTATCCCCAGCCCCAACTGCCAAGTTTTTTTTTTTTAAGATACACCTTTTAAAACAAGGAACATAAACTAAGCATTCATATGTACACAAGTGACCCTAATATATCCATCCTAAGGAAAATTGAGTGATTCTAGAATTATCAAAATATAAAACAACTATCAATAATAAAGCTTTAACTTACTTTCTGAACCACAGAAAGATTTGAATCACTATCATCTAAAATCTTTATTAGGTAGTCCCGGGTCTTCCTAAGATTATTTTTGCATTCTTCTTGTTCTTCAGGAGAAAGGGCATCGTTTTCAATGTCTTCTGCTTTCCTGTGAAAGATCTATACAAAGTACTTTTATGAGACAATTGTGCTTTCCAAATAAAAAACTCTTAATTCAATTACATCTACTTACCAGTGCAAGATTCCAATAAGAAACTACACTTTTAATAGATTCAAAAGCAGTCATAGCATCTTCTATGTTTCCATTAACTGCATCCAATATAGCAAAAGTTATGTGTGCATCCTCTTCATATTCACCAATTTCAGATACCTAAATACAATTAGTATTAGTGCCAGTACTTCAAATCCAAACGATTTTCCAAAGATTATATATTATCTAAACAAAACTCACACCTACTATAGTCATTTCTGTCAGCTAATTGATTAAGCAACAGTATCATTAAAGAGAAAAAACAATATACTTAGGCAGTTAATATCTCTATTTTTTTGTGTACAAATTACATTTGCAATTAACTCACTAATATTACCTGAATATCCGCACTATGAAAATGTTTAAACAGAGGATCAATAGGTTCAGGAATACTATTCTTCTTTCTGATCATCTTCATTAATGGTAAAATTTTCTTCCAATAATGAACACTTCTGCCTATGTATTCCCGTTGATCATAAAAAGAATTAAGACTGCTGCCCTAAAATAGAAAGTCAGAACCCACAACCTTACAAATGGTTAAGAGGAATTTACTGAAATTTTAAGTTAAAACCAAATGGAATCTCAAAAAAAAGGGGATGGGGTGGGGGGGATTTGACATCATAAATACTAGAATAACTAATTGCTTTAATTTCAGAAATTACGCTGGTATTAAAACTCAGCTTTTAGTCATTCCTAGTAGCCCACACATCTAACCCCAGCACTTGGGAGGAAGAGGCTGGGAGATATCTGTGAGACTGAGGCCAGGCTGGCCTACATAGAGCTCAGGGACAGCTGGGGCTAAAGGGAGCGCCTACGCCTATCTCAAAAAAAACAAAACAAAACAAAAAGAAAACAACTCCCCTTTTAGCTGGGCATGGTGGCAATATGCCTTTTTTTTTTTAATTTTATTTATTTTTGTGTATGAATGTACTGTCTGCATTTAGGTTTGTGCACCCATGTCATGCAATGCTACGGAGGTCAGAAGAGGGTCTGGGATTCCCCTGGAACTGGAGTTCTAGTTACAGACAGTTCTTAGCCGTCATGTGGGTGCTGGGGATCGAACCCAGGTCCTCTGCAAGAGCAGTCGGTACTCTTAACCGCTAGGCTGTCTCTCCAGCCCAGCAATATGCCTTTAATCTCAGCACTCAGGAGAAAGGGATTTCTCTGAGACAAAGGCCAGCTTGGTCTACATACAGAATTCCAAAACAGCTGGCACTATAGAAAGATTCTGTTCTGTTTCAAATAGACCAAAAAAAAGGATAAAGAAAAAGAAAATCTCAGCTTTTATAACTAGAAAGATGGCTCAGTAGCTAAGAGTGCTTACTGCTCTTGCAAAAAAAAAAAAAAAGACATGGGTTTGGTTCTCAGTATTCACAGGGCAGGCAGCTCACAATTGCCTATAACTCCAGTTCCAGGCATCCAGTGCTCTCTTCTGATCCCCATGGGCTCCTGCACAAATGTGGTGCACAAATGTGCACTAAGGCACACACACATCTCAAAAAGCAGCTTTTAGACACTTTCATTGCTGCTGATTAAGTGACCCGATGTACGGCTGTTGTGGTTTTTTTGAGATATGGTCTCCATATAGCAACCCCTCCAACTCTGATCTCCCCACCCCACCCCACCCATCCCCAGCCTGGAACTCACTATGTAGACTTCAGTCTCACAGAGATCCAGCTACTTCTACCAACCAAGTGCTACAATTAAAGGCACCTGTCACCTCACCCAGCCCAATCTACTTTTTTTTTTAAATTTTATTTATTTTTGTATGTGTACGAACGTACTGTCTGCATGTAGGTCTGTGCACCCGTGTCGTGAAATGCCGCGGAGGTCAGAAGAGGGTGTCGGATTCCCCTGGAACTGGAGTTCTCCTGGAATTGGAGTCTCAGACGGTTCTCAGCCACCATGTGGGTGCTGGGGATCGAACCCGGGTGCTCTGCATCGAACCCGGGTGCTCTAAACTGCTAGGCCATCTCTCCAGCCCCCCAATCTACTTTTTTTTTTTAATTTTATTTATTTTTTATGTGTATGAATGTACTGTTTTGCATGTAGGTCTGTGCACCCGTGTCGTGCAATACCGCGGAGGTCGGAAGAGGGTCTCGGAATCCCCTGGAACTGGAGTTCTTCTGGAATTGGAGTTTCAGACGGTTCTCAGCCGCCATGTGGGTGCTGGGGATCGAACCCAGGTCCTCTGCAAGAGCGGTCGGCGCTCTTAACTGCTAGGCCATCTCTCCAGCCCCCCCAATCTACTTTTTTAAGAGATACCATTTTTCGTAAGGAGGCATGATGGCATAAAACTGTAATCTCAGTACTTGGGAAAAAGAGGCAAGGGGATTGATGAGTAATTCAAAGTCAACCTTGAATAAATATCAAGTTCAAGACCACCCTGGGCTATGTGAGGCCCTGTCTCACACTTCTCCTATACCTCACAACACCCTCAAAAAAGTTGGCAGTTTTATAGCTAAAACCTGCCTCTGAAAATATCAGTTTGTAAATATCTACATCTAATCCTGAATAAAAAGCACATATTAAGTGCTAGGCAATGTTTTTCTAGCTGCTTGTGTTTAAGTACATGAGTCTCCCTGTAGCCCCAGCAGACCTAAGACTCACTATGTAGACCAGGCTGGCCTTGAACTCACAGATATCCAACACCTCCCTCTACGTCCCATGCTGGGATTAAGGCAATATTCTTAAAAAAAAATCATGGAGCTGGAGAGATAGCTCAGTGGTTGAGAGCACTGACTGCTCTTGCAGAAGACTCAGGTTCAATTCCCAGCAGCCACATGTCAACTAACAACCATCAGTTCCAGGGGATCTGATGCCCTTTTCTGATCTCCATGGGCACTGCTTGATACTGGTACATTTACCTACATGAAAGCAATACACTTGTACACATAACAACAAAAAAATTACACTTTAATGAACTCACCGTTTTCTGAAGGTATTTTGCCCAATGCACAAGCAGAGCAGGTTGAAGGCCATGTTTTTCCTGGGCCCTCAGAGTATTTATTTCATGCTGAACTAGAAGTCGAAGTTTTGCTGAGGTTCCAGGCCTAAAAAAAGTTTTATTAAATGATTTAAAGAAACATAGTTCAACATTTACACATATGCTAGTTACATGGCAAATCAAATCTTCACATGAAAAACAGAGGATTATTACTGTTATTTACTACTTACACTGCCTTTCTGTGAATGAGAGTACAAACTGCATCCCACCAGGCTTTCTGTCTGTCTGTACAAAGCTGCCTACATACAGGAAGTGGCAAACACAGTGGCTGATAGGAGGTGTGGTGAGAATTACACTTCTCCTTTAATTGTAAGTGGCTGGTATATATTACTCCAAGTAAAAATACCTATTTTATGTAAAGAAAAAAATAATTTAAATTAAAAAAAAATTAACAAAGCTCAAAGTATTTAATATCTTATCATCTTTGCTTACTTCAAGATCTAAAATACATATTGATTCAGGTGCATTTGTTTCAAGTCTTGAGGTTTCCTGAGGCAAATGATGAAAGAGCTGTTTTAGCCATTTCCGAATTGCTGGTAAGGTGGGCAATGAATTCCACTGGAGGCCCAGCCAGGTGAGGTGCTGAAGACTACCATTATGTGCTCGAACAGCTCCTGAAATAGAAGAAGAAAGTAACTGATGATAGATGGTATGTTTTCTTTGCACCTTCAGCTTGTCAAAACAATTAAGTCACATTAATTAATTATAAACTGCTTTTCTATATCAGAGCTAGGGAATATAGAAAGCAAAAATCTCTTATTAAATGCATTCGCATTTTATAAATTTTAATAAAATAGGTGTGGATGGGAAAGGTTTTGTAGGTTATTTAAAAACATGATACCAAAATCAATTAATTTATAAGCTAAATTTAAATTAATAAAAACAAATCTAGCCACTGGGCATGGTGGCGCACGCCTGTAATCCCAGCACTTGGGGATGTAGGCGGATCTCTGTGAGTTCAAGGCCAGCCTGGTCTACATAATGAGTTCCAGGACAGCTTGGTCTACAGGGAGACCCTGTCTCAAAAAGACAAAAAAAAAAAACAACCAAAACACCAACCACACAGAGAAGAAAGGAAAACCCAAGGTTTAAAAAAACCAAAAACAAAAGGCCGTAAAAAATAAACGCTTTTAAAAAACCAAATGGGCTTTTCCTTTCAATAGTCATTAAATGAAAATTCCATTAATAATTTATAGGACATATAATAGAATGTATTTTTCCTGGGGCTAGAGAGAGATGGCCTAGTGGTTAGAGCGCCCGACTCAGCTCTTGCAGAGGACCTGGGTTCGATCTCAAGACAGCGCCACATGGTGGGGCTGAGAACTCGTCCTGTAACTCCATATCCTTCAGGAGAAGTCCCAGTTTCCAGGGGGAAATCCGACAGCCTTTTCTGATTCTGCGGCACTTGCCCACGACAAGGGTGCACAGACCTACATGGCAGACAGTACAATTTTATACACACTAAAATAAATTTCAAAAGGAAAAAAAAAAGATATTTTCTATATATAGAAATAGTATAAAAACTGGAGCAAACGTGGGCTATCTAGAACTTATGAAGATATTTCCAAACTTTCTAACATTTTGCCAATTTTCAAGAGACAAAAGTGGTACATCCTTTGTTTCAGTAATTCATTTTTAGGAATCTCTATGGAATTAATTTAAAAAGCAGATAATTTTCATTAAAAAGTTCCATCATAGTATTAACAGTGGGGAAAAGAAACCCAAATTGGATCTTGAAAAAAAAATACAGATACCCAGAAAATTAGGTGCGCCATGGTGAATCAATTAGTAATGCCTAGAAGCCCAGGCACTCGGAAAGAATAGCCGAGAATAGAATACTAACTCTTTATAAACAAGTGTTCAAAGGAAATATATGCCACCTACACTTATATTCTAAACTCTATCCCCTTCCATAACAAACCTGAAAGGAATACAATGCTTTCACAGATGATAGACTGACAGTACAGGACAAGACAGACATTACATTATTTCTAGGTAATTCATGACTGTGTGGCCTATTGATATAAATGGAGTAAAACTAAAGATGTATTTCCTGGGGTGGGTGGGAATGGCCCTAGCGCTTAGTAGCGCCGACACTATTTACAGAGAGAAACTCATGGGTTCGATCCCCAGCACCCATATGGCGGCCAAAGGCCGTCATGAAACTCCAATTCCAATTCCAGGAGATCAACGCTCTCTAAAAAGAACGTTCCCAGTTCGGGAATACGCGAGTACCCTTTCACCTCTCTGCGCCATTAGCAATCTGAAGTTGCACAAAGAGTTACGAGCTGCTGACGCATATGACACGGTGCCATGCAGCAGCAGTAACATTCATACACATACAGAAAATAATAAAAAAAAAAAAAAAAAAGAGTATTTCCTTTGACGGGGGCTGAAAAGATGGCCTAGCAGTTAAGAGCGCCGACCGCTCTTACAGAGGACCCGGGTTCGAACCCCAGCACCCACATGGCGGCCGAGAACCGTCTGAAACTCCAGTTCCTGGAGAACTCCAGCTCCAGGGGAATCCGAGACCCTCTTCTGACCTCCACGGCATTGCACGACACGGGTGCACAAACTTGCATGCAGACAGTACATTCATACACATACAGAAATAAAAAAAAAAAAAAAGAGTATTTCCTTTGAAAGATACAACTTACCAATATCATATCTACCCAAGTCATCAGGCTCTGGTACTTGTACATCAATGTTTCCAATATCATCATTACCAAGGAAAGATCCAGCCTTAGATGACTGACTAGGAAACAGAGCATCATAGAGAGTGGACTGGCCACTCTTATTGGCAAAAGACTCCACAACCTCCTTGAAGAAGTCCTGCTTTCCTCGACTCAAATTTAACAACATATGCCCTGGAAAATATATTTCAATGATTTCATGATGAAACACCAATTTTTTGGATTCATGTCTCTTAATCATTTCATTAAGACACCCAAGAAGGAAATAACATGATTACTCAGAGCTTATCCTCCAACCCCCGAATCACGGCTCGTCAGTGAAAATGGTATGTATATAGAAAATGAATACAGGTTTCAAACTAACCATGTCTATATAACAAAGTAAAACAAAAGAAAAATGATGAAATGTAAAGAAAATGCCCAAGAACCCACATTTTGGATGGAAAAGTACAGGGTTTCAGTGCTTTCAGACAACAGCAAGGCCAAGCTCTAATTAATTCTCTGATACATGGATTTCTAAATCTGGTTTAATCAGAGTCTTGCTGTTTTAAAAGAGCTTTTAAGAAGTGCCCATGTCCATTTCCAGTACTGGTACAGATTTTTTTTATTTTGTAAGTTTGGGGTAAGGATCTATTTCAAAACCAATCCTTCGATAAAGTACTAATACATGCTATACCATGAGTGGACCCTGAAAAGCACAGTAGGAAGCACATTTATAAAATAAAAAATAAAAAACCCACCCATATTTTATGATTCCATTTACAGGAAACATCCAAAATATATTATTAAAAAGAGATACAGCCAAGCGTAGTGGCGCACACCTTTAATCATAGCACTTGGGAGGCAGAGGCAAGCGGATCTCTGTGAGTTCAAGGCCAGCCTGGTCTACAGAGTGAGTTCCACGACAGCTGGGGCTACAAGGAGACCCTATCTCAAAAAGACCAAAATAGTAATAATAATGTATAAAAAAGGCAAGCATAAAAGTATGCAAAAATGCAGACACAAGGCCAAGGCACTTGAGTCTTGGATTTCAAAGACAACAGGGAGGAGGTCCTGCTTGAGGGGTGGCAGTGTTACCATGCTAACCTTAGAATCACCTGANAAAAAAAAAAAAAAAAAGGAAATAGACTAGTGATTGTCTAAGGTTCAAGACAATTGAAAAATTGCAGATTGCTAATAGGCTGAAGTTTATGAGGTGATGAAAATGGCTCTGAAGTTGTATTAACTTGTACAACTCTGAAGATTAAAACAAAAACAAACAGCCGGGTGTGGTAGCACACGCCATTGATCCCAGCACTCAGGAGGCAGAGGCAGGTAGATCTCTAAGAGTTCAAGGCCAGCCTGGTGTACATAGTGAGTTAGTTCCAGGATAGCTAGGACTACAAGAAGACCCTGTCTCAAAAAAAGACAAATAAATAAATAAATAAATAAATAAATAAATAAATAAATAAAAATTAGTCTGATTACTACTGGACTACTGTTTCTAAACTTGAAATCCAAGATCAAAAGTTGATTTTATAGTGAGTGATACCCTGCAATGGCACCTTTAATGCCCCTGCAAAGGTAGAAAACACATGGGAAGAAAATGTGACATCAGCAGAAGGACTATAAGTCTTAACTCCCACAAAAATAAATAAATTAAGTAAGGGCTGGAGAGATGATTCAGTGGCTAAATATGCTGGCTACTCTTACAAAAGACCAGAGTTCAGTTGCCAGAACCCACACTGGACAGCTCACTAACTGCTCACGACTCCAGTTCTAAGGGATGAGACATCTTCTTCTGGCCACTGTGGACACACATATATGTATACATACACATTCACATATGCATACATACACACACAGAAATAATAAAATAAAATAAATCTATAAACAAAGTAGGCTGAAAGGAGCAACATGGCCTTTAACTGATGAGTATGGACCAAATTTACAGCCAACCTAACACTACTCTTTGGTCTTTACAAAGTTCACAAAATTTTATATGCAAACTGCTCTCTATTAAAGGAACTATATTCTTTTAATTCTCTACTTGATCCAGTGGCTACCTGATCTACTTTGAAGTTTGAACCCTTGCAAAATCCCAAGTAGTTATACACAAACATTTAGGATCCATTCCAAACAGTCCAAACTGGGAATTTTAGAAATTTCCAGAGCCTGTAAATATATAACTTCCAGCTCACTATGTTCACAGTTTTTTGAGAGACAGATTCGTATCTTTGTCTATATTTTCCTGGCTGAATTTTGTTTTTCTATTATCCTTCTGTACTGGTTGGATTTTGTCATCTTGACACACACTAGTCACCTGTAGGGTTGTCTTCAGGGCATTTTCTTAATTGCTCATCAATGTGGGAGGGCATATCCCACAGTGGGCAATGCCATCCCTAAGCAGACAGTCCTGGGCTATACAAGGAATGATAGCTAAGCAAGCCAGTGTTCTCCCATGGTTTCTGCTTCAGTTCCTGCCTTGGCTTCCCTCAATAATGAACTAATCTATAAGCTAAAATAAACCATTTCCTCCTCCAAGTTATTTTTGGTCAGTATTTTATCACAGCAACAGAAGAACTAACTAGAACATCTTCCCTGTCCTCCATTTCCCCTAGTCCCTTTCTCTCCCCAAACTGTAAGCCCTTCGACTTTCATGTCATACACACAATATATACATATATACACATATATACATTATATATAATACAGTTGCTGCATATGAAAGAAACATTCTATTGTCTTTTTCATCTTTATGTCACTACCAGATAAGAGAATGTTTATAGCCGGGCGCATGCCTTTAATCCTAGCACTTGGGAGGCAAAGGCAGGCAGATCTTTGTGAGTTCAAGGCCAGCCTGGTCTACAGAGTGAGTTCCAGAACAGCTGGGGCTACAGGGAGACCCTGTCTTGAAAAGACCAAAAAAAAAAAAAAAAAAAAAGCATCAGAATATAGTGCAATAAAAATCAACGATGTGGCTGGGAGTATAGTTGCCTGGGTTGTGTGAGATCCTGGCTTCAATATCCAGACACACACACACACACACACACACACACACACACACACACACACACACACAGTGATAGGGAATATTAGAAATATGAAGTGATGGGCTAAAATATTACTAAATATTCCTCTTACCTGATTGGCTAAGACGGTCATGGGCCATCATTTCCAGTAGGTTTTGTCCAGCTTCTCCTTTTATTAATTTAACCTTTGGTCTTGGAACCTGACAAATTTAGAATTTGAAAAAAAAATCTAATTCAGTGGTATCCATATTGCCCCTTTCCATTAAAAGTTTTGAAATAGCATTTAAGTAATGGTTACACTTAATTGGAAACAGACAACCAAGGAATTTATATTAGCAATAAAAAAGATACAGTACAAAGAATACTTTTATTTATTTGTTTATTTATTTATTTATTTATTGGTCTTTTTGAGACAGGGTCTCCCTATAGCCCCAGCTGGCCTGGAACTCCCTCTGTAGACCAGGCTGGCCTTGAACTCACAAAGATCCGCCTGCCTCTGCCTCCCAAGTGCTAGGATTAAAGGCATGCGCCACCACGCCCAACCCAAAGAGCACTTTTAAAAAGTGTAGTATAGCCAGGCATGGTGGCACACACCTTTAATCCTAGCACTTGGGAGGCAGAGGCAGGCAGATCTTTGTGAGTTCAAGGCCAGCCTGGTCTACAGAGTAAGTTCCAGGACAGCTGGGTCTACAGGGAGACCCTGTCTCAAGAAGACCCCCCCCCCAAAAAAAAGTGTAGTCTAGGGACTCATACCTATTACCCCAGCATTCAATGATGAAACAGGAGGACCATTACAAGTTTGAGGCCACCTCTGGCTACACTGGGCTAAACACTGAGTTTCTGTTAACTCAGGGCTAACAAAACAAGACCTTGTTTCAGAGAGAAGACAAGGGGAGATGGGGAGATGGGGAGAGAAAGACAAGGGGGAGACCGGAAAGACTACATTCAGGGAGCTGGGAGAAATCAATTATATTACTTTTCTACAGTATAGTATAAATGTTGCAGTAAGCTGGGTTTGGTGGGCACACCTTTAATCCCAGCACTGGGGAAGAGGCAGGTGGATCTCTCTGAGTTCCAGGCCAGCCTGGTCTTACACAGGGAGTTCCAGGCCAGTTGGGGCTACAGGGAGAACCTATCTTAAAAAGACCAAAAAAAACCTGTAGCAATAATAACACTAGTGAGTAGTAGTGTTGGTAAAACAATTCTTAGAAATGTCAATGTAAGCTGGATGTGGTGGCGCACAACTTTAATCCTAGCACTTGGGAGGCAGAGGCAGGCGGATCTTTAAGTCCAGCCTGGTCTACAATCTGAGTTCCAGGACAGCTGGGGCTACAGGGAGACCCTGTCTCGAAAAGACCAAAAAAAAAAAAAGAAATGTCAATGTAGCTGGGCTTGGTGGTGCACACCTTTAATCCTAGTACCCAGGAGGCAGAGGCAGGCAGATCTCTGTGACTTCAAGGCCAGCCTGGTCTACATAGTGAGTTCCAGGACAGCCTGAGCTACAGGGAGACCCTGTCTCCAAAAGACCAATAAAAATAAAATTAAAAAATTAAAAATTTTAAAAAGTGGCTGAGCCCTAACAATATATACAAAAAATATTAAAAATGTAAATAAAAATACAAATTAAAAAAAAGAAATGGCAATGTAGAGTAGAGAATTTCAAAGTATATGAATGATTAAGATATTAATGAAATAAAGTGGCCAAACCAAGAGAACATAATGGACTCCAGGCCACATCCCCAAAAGCTGAAAGAATGATAAATAAGCAGGCGTGGTGGCGCACGCCTTTAATCCTAGCACTTGGGAGGCAGAGGCAGGTGGATCTCTGTGAGTTGAGGCCAGCCTGATCTACAGAGCGAGCTCCAGGATAGCTGGGACTAAAGGAAGACTCTGTCTCGAAAAGACCAAAAAAAAAAAAAGATAAATAAACAGAATGGTCTAGATATGGTAGACACTCAGATATCAAGAAAATTATCTTCTAAGTGGCATCTTAAGGAATATTTTTATGCCATACAGTTGAGAAGGCTCAGGAGGCAAAGGGCACTTGCCACCAAGCCTGATGACCTGAGTTTGATCCCTGGGACCCACATGGTAGAAGGAAAGAACCAATTCCTACAAGTTGTCCTCTATTCATACACATGCCATAGAGTATGTGTGCCCACACATGTATACACAAATGAAATGATAATAGAATATTCTTGTTCCATATAAGGAAGCACAAAACTCCAACTAACCAAAGATACATTAGACTCTTAAAAAGTAGTGAAAATGCTCAGTCCTAGGCACTGATTCTATAATATACACTATATTCAAAAACTGTTGTGTGCTGTTTAAGTTTGTTGAAAGTAGACTTTGGGAATGAGAAGGCCCTCTGTGGTCTCCTTCCAAATCCCTGCCCTAATCAGACTGGTCCCCTGGCTCTGTAAAGGGTTAAGGGAAAAACAGTAAGCAACTAGGGGTATTAAAAACATTTTGTGCAGCCGGGCATGGTGGCGCATGCCTTTAGTCCTAGCACTCGGGAGGCAGGCGGATCTTTGTGAGTTCAAGGCCAGCCTGGTCTACAGAGTGAGTTCCAGGATGGCCTGAGGCTCCAGGGAGACCTTGTCTCAAAAAGACAAAAAAAAAAAGAACAACTTGCAAG
>VZQC01011102.1:559096-661596 GCA_009823505.1 Rhizomys pruinosus
TTTATTTATTTTTGTATGTGTATGATGTACTGTCTGCATGTAGGTTTGTGCACCCGTGTCGTGCAATGCTGCAGAGGTCAGAAGAGGGTCTCAGATTCCCCTGGAACTGGAGTTCTCCTGGAATTGGAGTTACAGACGGTTCTCAGTCGCCATGTGGATGCTGGGGATTGAACCCAGGTCCTCTGCAAGAGCAGTCGGTGCTCTTAACCACTAGGCCATCTCTCCAGCCCACTCTTAGTGTTTTTATGTTAACTATATAACTATTAAATAAATCAGAATAATGATGCTGTAAAGAAACTTAGATCAATTAACTAAAAAAAAAAAAATACTGTAATTTACACTAAAATACACTCTCAGCAGTAACTTTACCTTTCCAGGAGTTCTCTACTTTCCTGTATATCTCTGGTAGAAAGTGTAAGCAACATGAGATTAGCATAGGCAAGAAGTAAATCTTTATTGGTTGCTCTCCAGTCACTTTTATCAGAATCCAAGCACTGCAAAGACTCCAGATATTCCTGTTTTTGTAGAAAAAAACATAAGTTACAAAACTTTACCAGATTTTTAGAAATTGACTATGTTATGCCTACAAATTTCTTGGACCATTCTAAACACTTATATGAAAATGTTTTTTAATTAGCCTTACAAATAAAAACATTTAAATTGAAATAATCTTCGTAAAGTTTCATTATATCACTCTGTTTGATCACTGAAGAAATTTAGGTGTTAGAGAACATGAATACCAAGAAATGTATGACTGCTATGTATAAAGAAGTATAGAGAAACCCAACAGCTTTCACCTACCTTAAGGGTCTGTACAACACATGAATTCCATTCTAAACTTGAACGTAAAGCTATGTTCCTCTCTGCCTCATGGCAGTGGGCCACAGCATCCTTTAACCTTCTATTTGAACGATAAAGCTCCACTAGTCGGATATTCACATGGACATCATCAGGTCTTGCATAAAGTTCTGACTGTATCAAGTCAAAAAGCTTATTCCATCCATCTTCCCCTTTACAATCTAAAAGTTGTTCCTATTTGGGAGAAAAGCCAATAATTGAGACTTAACGTCTGCACAATTTTAAGAGCCATTGGTCCATGTACAAAATTCTACTGTGACTATCTTTAGAAAATACCTACCAAAAGCTAACAA
Organism: Rhizomys pruinosus; assembly: GCA_009823505.1. NCBI lineage: Eukaryota > Metazoa > Chordata > Mammalia > Rodentia > Spalacidae > Rhizomys > Rhizomys pruinosus. Next base: position 560,248 of record VZQC01011102.1, read on the forward strand.
CCTACATACTTTGTTAGCCTGTTCAGAATTACTTCCAGATATTAAAGCTCAACAACTTCATGCATAGAGAAGTATCCAGCTACTGCAATAGTTATGGTTGCCCATATTCACCTCAGAGACCACAAAGACTATTACTGCCTCACATCCCCATATATTTCAGCCATTACCAAAAGCCAAGGCCTACCCACAATCAATCCTTACCAAGATCTTCACCTTCAATTTGTTCTATATCTCACAGAATCTGAGTCAATCTCTTGCTCCAGTGTTTCATACTGTTCTGCTATCCTCATCATCTCAAACACTTTACCCCTCCTGACCTTAAACAGTGTATCATGTAATGATAGCCCCCATTAGCTCTGTCCTAACAGCTTTTTCTCCTAGCCCATAAAAGTACATGGGATTCGCTGCCTCTTCACTCACTCCCTATTGTCACCTCCAAATCATGTTCTTCTATTTTTTGTAAATTTTGAGGGAGCAACTTCTACATTCCTAACAATTGTCATTGGTATTATCAATTACAATAAATACACAAACTAGGTAGTAGCTTGGCTATGCTGTTCTTTAATGACCTCATACCCAGTAATAATATCCTTTATTCTAAACTAAACCAGCCATACAGGTCTTCAAAATCTGTTATATAATCATATCACTATGACAATCTTATTCTTTTTCACAGGAGGCCCAAGTACCCTCACGGCCACTATATACAACTCCACTGTGAAAAGCTTCTTCAGCACACTTACACTGCTAAACTCTAACTCCATAATACACATACTTCCTTCTCCATCAAGATAAAAATGCAATAATCCTTAATACTCTCAGTTACTGCTTGTTTGTAAAATCCCTTCACCCAATCCCCTTTACCTTTCCTAAGTAGCAGCTTATACCATTTCTCCTGCCTACACACAGTGGAGCGACTGGGAGTAGGGTGTATTGGAATTTGGGATATTTCAAGCCAGGCTGATTTATTATCTCATACCTCAAACTGGTACTACCTTGAATGAAAAAAACATTTCACTTCTACTCCCTAAAAGGATCGCATCTTCCTTCAACTCTCATTTTCAACCTATGACTCTGACTTACCCTTCACTGAGGAAAGTGAAGCCCTCGTGTGTGAATTCTATTTCACTTTACCTACTTGTACTGATCTCCTTGCTCCCTTTGCTTAATAAAGACCAAGTCCTCTAATAGTGACCTATACTTCCCTTCCTTTTCTCTTTTACTTCTCAGTTCCAAAAACTTATGCCTGGTCTCTCTTAATCTGCAAAAATATCTGCAAAAAGCAGCCCTGCTCTTTAAAAATAAATAAAAGAACAGCATGATCTTTTCCAAAACAAAAATAAAAATAAAGTTTTAAAGCTTGCATCAGAAGCATATATAAGAGCAGTAGGGCAGGGTGTGGTGGCATACGTCTTTAATTCTAGCATGGGGAGGCAGAGGCAGGTGGATCTCTGTGAGTTCAAGGCCAGCCTGGTCTACAGAGGGAGCTCCAGGCCAGCTGGGACTTAAAGGTAGACTTTGTCTCGAAAATACCAAAAAAATAAATAAATTTAAAAAAAAGGCAGTAGGAAGAACAGCTAAAAAAAACAAAACACATTTACAGTTCATTTAATTTTGTACATGCCTAAAATGTGTGTATCTCAACACTGTTTAACAACATACTTCTGGGGCTGGAGAGATGGCCTAGCGGTTAAGAGCACCGACCGCTCTTACAGAGGACCCGGGTTCGATCCCCAGCACCCACATGGCGGCCAAGAACCGTCTGAAATTCCAATTCTAGGAGAACTCCAGTCCCAGGGGAATTCAAGACCCTCTTCTGACCTCCGCGGCATTGCACGACACGGGTGCACAGACTTGCATGCAGACAGTACATTCATACACATACAGAAATAAATAAAATTTAAAAAAAAAAAACAACATACTTCTAAAGTATGTTCATCATATACATTTGTAAAGATTTCCTCCAAAAGAGTTACTTAGTAAGCTGCATTTTACTCAGCTCAGTAACAAGTGGGGGGCTGGAACCATGGTTTCTGTAGTTAATAGCACTTACTGCTCTTCCTAATAATACAAGTTCAGTTCCCAGCAGTGAGAATAGATCAGTGCAGCTAACACCTATCCCTAACTCACTTCCAATGGCTCTGACACCCACTTCAAGCCTCCATGGGACCAGGCACGCACGTGATATACTTACATACACATAAGCAAAACACTCAAACATATAAAAATAAAATCTTTGAGGGAAAAAAAAGGCAGTATGTGGTGACGCAAGCCTTTAATCCTAGCAAAGGCAGAAGAACATCGATCTCTCTGTGAGATCAAGACCAGCCTGATCTATATACTGAGTTCCAGGCCAGTGGGGCCATAGAAAGACCCTATCTAAAAAATATGAAAAAAAAAAAAGTAAAGAGTAACAAGTGGTATTTAATCCCAGCACTTTGGAAGCTGAGGCAAGAGGATTATGAGCTCCAAGTCAAGCAAGACCCTGTCAAAAACAAACAAGAAAACAAGCATTACAGTTAAACCTCAGTGTGGTAGTACACCTCTAAAAATCCCAGAACTAGAAGCTTAGGATCTTAAATTTAGAGCCAGCCTGGGCTATATAAGACCTTTCTTCAAATCCACAATAATATCACCATGAATTTTCTACCTTTTTTTTTTTTTTTGATACAGGGTCTCCCTTGTCCCAGTTGGCCTGGAGCTGCTATATAGACGAGGCTGGCCTTGAACTCACAGAGATCCACCTGCCTCTGCCTCCTGAGTGCTGGGATTAAAGGCGTGCACAACCACGCCCAGCCTAAGATGGTTTTTAGTCACCATGTGGGTGCTGGGAACCAAACCCAGGTCCAATGCAAGAGCAATCAATGCTCTTAAATGCTAAGCCATCTCTCTCCAACCTCAGTTTTCTAAAATTTTTAATAATTACTTTGAATATAATAAACTGTTTTTATCTTTTGCTTAAAAATCTCATTATTGCTGGGCATGGTGGCACATGCCTTTAATCCCAACACTCAGGAAGCCAGTCTGGTCTACATAGTGAGCTCCAGGCCAGCAGGGACTAAAGGGAGACCCTGTCTCAAAAATACCAAAACAAAACAAAAATAAAAAATAAAAAAAATCTCATTATTCCAGCTGGGTGTGGTGGCACAAACCTTTAATCTCAGCACTCGGGAGGCAGAGAGAGGCAGATCTCTGGTTTACATAGCAAGATCCAGGACAGCTGGGGCTACAGAGAGCCTGTCTCAAAAAAAAAAAAAAATCTTATTGTTTTTAAAGTCAGGGTCTCACTATACAGCCCTCACTAACTTAGAACTCACTAGGTAGACCACTCTGGCCTCAAACTCAAGAGACTGTCTTGCCTCTGCCTCACTAAAAGCATTTGCCACCACACCAGGCTAGAATGGACTTTTCTATAATAGCTCTAAATTTTCAACCTATAGGTAATTATCTAAAGAAGCAAAATTTTTAAAAACCAGACAGACAGGCAGAGCTTCATTTATACTCCCCTTCTTCCCTCCCCCACCCCTTACCTCCATTACTGTACAATCTACTATATAACTACAAACTATATAAACTATAAAACTGTAAAATCACACAGGATTATTTCAGAAGAGTAACTGAAGTATCATTTATAAAATGGCATTAACAGTGCCCCTTAATACAGTAGACACTCAAAAAAGTTTTAAAGGGGTTAAAAAGTTTTAGAGGAAACATGGAACATATACTTACTCCTCTGTTAAGTTTGCTAAAGGTTTGCTAGTGAGAAATAATCTAAACTTAAAAATATTAAAAATGATTGTATTTTAGTTTTCTCTTTTCATACATTATCTGGTTTGGGATTTTACCTTTAGCTTATAAATTGTAGGACTTCCTGGGAAAAGTTTAGCTGCTCTTTCAACCCAGTACTTTGCTCTTCCATCAGTAACAGCATTTTTACAAAGCAATTCTGCAATCTTCAACACAAGATCTTTTTGTGTTGGGTTTAATTCCACTGAACGCTGATGTCAGAAAAGAATTATCAAAAAAACAGAAACACTGTGTTATACATAGCTTTAAGGACATAAGGACTAAAAAAAAAAAAAAATTACTTGTACTCATTATAAATTCTATTCATGGATGTTATTTTAAAGTTATTAAAGTATCCAAAATTGGGAAAACTAATTCAAATTATGCTTTAATTAGGTAAATCTTACAAATATATACACAAGACCATCATCTTTGTCCTTGCTGGACTTGTTTTTTATTTTTATTTTATGGGTATGAGTGTTTTTCCTGCATGTATGTAAATACACCAGTGCATCCAATACTTGAAGAGGCCAAAGAGGGTATTGGATTTCCCTGGAACTGGAGTTACAGAAAGTTGTTAGCCACCATGTAGGTGCTGGGAACAGAATCTGGGCCCTCTGCAAGAACAATCAGTGCTCTTAACTCCTGAGCTATCTCTATAGCCCCCTCATTTTTTAAGAGAGAGAGAGAGAGAGAGAGAGAGAGAGAGAGAGAGAGAGAGAGTGTTAAATTTGTGTTTGGAGGGTGGGGGTATGCTCATGCCATAGCACACCAGTGGAAGTCAGAGGACAACTTTGAAGGAGTTGGTTCTCTTCTTCTACCATGTGGTTCCCAAGGATCAAATAGATTGGCAGGCTTAGTGGAAGATGCCTTTACCAGCTGAGCCATTTCACTGGCCTGGACTTAGATTTTGTGTGTTCCGTTACTATATACTTTGGCACAAATAACTGTAAATATGTTCCAAACTGTGTGATTCTCACTACATATTGCAAGCATGTATTTGGCTATGCAAAGACTATATTTTAATCCCATAATTACCTTGTAACATTCAACAGCTTTGTCTATATTTTCTTCCACTTCATAAAGAAGACCCAAAAATCTATGAGCTTTAGGGTCCCTTTCTTGCACATTAATATACGTAGATATGTATCTGTTTACAAATACAAAAAGAAACTTTAGGTTAGAATTACAATTGTATTTTAAAATACATATTTAGATGTTTTTAATTAATACTACAAAAATAATCCAGATTATTAAAACTATAATTGTACTGAAATGCTAGCAGAAGAGTACATCCTAAAACAAAGGATGTTAAAGGACTTTATTGTAATTCAACAACTGACTACCATTATTTGACAGGGACTATGCAGATAACCCAAAAGTACTGACTGTGAAATGGAGAACACTTAAACATTTAGATGATAACATTCTCATTTTTCTATTCTTTTTTAATTTTATTTATTTTTGTATGTGTATGAGATGTACTGTCTGCATGCAGGTTTGTGCACCCATGTTGTGCACTGCTGTGGAAGTCAGAAGAGGGTGTTGGATTCCCCTGGAACTGGAGTTAAAGACGGTTCTCAGCTGCCGTGTGGGTGCTGGGGATAGAACCCGGGTCCTCTGCAAGAGCAGTCAGTGCTCTTAACTGGTAGGCCATCTCTCCAGCCCCATTTTTCTATTTTTTTTAAAGATTTATTTTAACTTTGTATATGTGTACCTGTGTATATGTATGTGTCCATGTGCCTAGTATCCTCAGAGGCTAGAAGGCTGCATCAGATCTCGTGGAATTTCAGTTACAGGTAGCTGTGAGCAACCCCACATAGGTGCTGAACTGAACGAACAGGGTTCCTATGCAAGAGCAGCCAACGGCTTTAACCGCTGAGCCACCTCTCCAGCCCTCATTTTACTCTTAAATGCTACATGTGACAAACGTTTTTTTTTCGAATGCTACCTACTTATGTAAGAAATGAACACATGAATTGATTTTTCCTGATCACATTTGGTAAATCACTGAAGTTTTGCATAAAAATAAAATTATCATCTACAAACTACAGTAAAGGCTTAAAGTTATAATGCAAAACACTAAAATCAACAATTTCCCAATCAGAGTGTATATTTACTCTTTAAACAAGGAAATAATGTTTAAGTACTATACTCAGCTGAATTTGAAATAAAGAAAATTGTCTAGAGTACTAAACAGAACTAAATTTTTTTTTTTTTTTTTGGTCTTTTTGAGACAGGGCCTCCCTTTAGACCCAGCTGGCCTGGAGCTCACTTTGTAGACCAGGCTGGCCTTGAACTCACAGAGATCTGCCTGCCTCTGCCTCCCCAGTGCTGGGATTAAAGGCGTGCACCACTGTGCCTGGCTAATTTCATTTTTTAATCCTTTAATTTTAGATTTACTTATTTATCCACTTATTTGAGAGGCTGGTGCACGCCATAGTTGATTTCCATTCCATATATGGAAATCAAAGGACAACTTATAGTAGTTGGGTTCTCTCTTTCCACCATGTGGGTTCTAGGGATTGAACTCCCAAGCCATCTTGCCAGGTCCTAATTTCTATTTCTTGTATCAACCAACATTAAATCAAGCAACCACAAAAAAAATACATATTACTAGCCAGGTGTGGTGGGTCACGCCTTTAATCCTAGCACTTGGGAGGCAGAGGCAGGTGGATCTTTATGAGTTCAAGGCCAGCCTGGTCTACATAGCAAGTTCCAGGACAACCGGAGCTACAGGGAGACCCTGTCTCAAAAAGACCAAAAAAAACAAAACAAAGAAAAAAAAAAAAATACAAATAGTACTCTACTAAAATGTAAGTTCCCAATTAACAGGTATACTTAGAATAAAGGGTCAAAGAAAAACTAAGGGAAAAGAAATATCACATAAAAACAACAGCCTAAACAATAAATAATCCATCAGTACTGCTAGCTAGTGGGAGATAACATGCTTTTGGGGGGGTGCATAACGGGAATGCTAGCGAGATTATAACCTAGAGGCTAACTGGCTCCCAGCTGAGGGAAAATTCAAAGGGAAGAAAAATTAAGAAACGTGTGGTTCTGTAAAAGTAGCCAAATATACCTCATACAACTATCCTAGTAATAATGCAAGCGGGTAGCAAATCGTCCATTCAAACTCTTCTCCCTAGTAATGGTTTTATGTTTTTTTTTTTTACATTATTTTTTACTTTTATTTATTTCTTATGTGTATGAATGTACTCTGGGTCGGCATGCATGTCTGTGCCCGTGTGTCTGCAATGCTCTGATAGCCGACGGGTCAGACGAAGCGGGACCTACGGCATATCCCCTGGCACCTGGATTATGCTCCTGGAATTGGAGTATTCAGACGTTTTTCTGCAGACTCAAGCCGCGACAAATGTGATGTGCTGGAATCGAACCCATGGATCCTCTCTAAACAGAGCGGGTCTGGGAAAAAGGGGGGGGGAGAAGGGAGGGGGGGCGCTCCTTGGAAAGAGACACCAGTCGATAGGAGAGAGCAAACAATCTCCCATCCACAGAGCACCCAATAATATAAGTGCTTATTAATAATCGGAAGTCGAACCTTCTAAATTTGAATTCGCACTTAAAGCATACGAATCCGAAAGTAAACATGAAAAAATCAGATCAGGGGAGGGAAAAAGAGAAAGAAAAGGGCAGAAGCAAGACACAACGAGAAGGGGAGGAAGGAGGGGAGNAGGGAGACCCTGTCTAAAAAAAACAAAAAAAAAAAAAAAAAAAAAATACGTATTACTAAAAGTAAGTTCATTAACAGTGTTATTAGAAAAAGGGATCAAAGAAAAACTAAGGAAAGAAATATCACATTAACACAGCATAACAATAAATAATCTCAGTACTGCTAGCTATGGGAGATAACATGCTTTTGGGGGGTGAGGGTGCTAGAGATTAAACCTAGGGCTACTGGCTCCCATCTGAGAGGAAAATTCAAAGGGAAGAAAAATTAAGAAACTGTGGTTCTGTAAAAGTAGCCAAAATACCTCAACAACTATCCTAGTAAAGCCAGGTACATCCTCCATTCCACTCTTCCCATTAATGCTTTTATTTTTATTTTTTTTTAATTATTTTTTAATTTTATTTATTTCTTATGTGTATGAATGTACTATCTGCATGCAGGTCTGTGCACCTGTGTTGTGCAATGCCGCAGAGGTCAGAAGAAGGTCTCGGATTCCCCTGGAACTGGAGTTCTCCTGGAATTGGAGTTACAGACGGTTCTCAGCCGCCATGTGGGTGCTGGGAATCGAACCCAGGTCCTCTGTAAGAGCGGTCGGCGCTCTTAACCGCTAGGCCATCTCTCCAGCCCCCCATTAATGCTTTTAATAATCTCCCTTCTAATTTTCCACTTTAAGCTACTCCAAGTACTGAAATCAGAATCACCAAGTTTCTTGTGAAACAAAATCCCCAAAGAGCAACCACTGAGTTGCTAAATAAGCTATTCTCCTACCCAGCCCTTACGGATTTTATGTTTGTTGCTTCTTTCTAGCTAAATGAAGTATAAGGTATCTAACCAGAAAGAAATTAAGATACTGGAATAATCTCATTCTACCACAAGACAATTTTAGAAAGAATACTTTAAGCCAAATATTCTGCACTAGATATAAACAGTGGCCTACAAGAAATACAAATTCTGGGGCTGGAGAAATGGGTCAGTGGTTGGGCAAGTGATTAAGAACACTGGTTGTTGGGGCTGGAGAGATGGCCTAGTAGTTAAGAGCACCGACTGCTCTTGCAGAGGACCCGGGTTCAATCCCCAGCACCCACATGGCGACTGAGAACCGTCTGTAACTCCAATTCCAGGAGAACTCCAGTTCCAGGGGAATCTAACACCCTCTTCTGACCTCCGCGGCATTGCACGACACGGGTGCACAAACCTACATGCAGACAGTACATTCATACACTTAGAAAATAAATAAAATTGAAGAAAAAAAAAAATGACACTGGTTGCTCTTGGAGAGGACCCAGGTTCGATTCTAAGCACCCAATATGGCAACTGACAAATGTTTATAGCTCCAGTTCCAGGATATCTGACACCCTCTTTTTATTTTTAAACTTTTTTTTTTTATGTGTATGAATGTACTGTCTGCATGTAGGTTTGTGCACCCGTGTCGTGCAAAGCCATAGAGGTCAGAAGACGGTGTCGGATTCCCCTGGAACTGGAGTTAAAGACGGTTCTCAGCCACCATGTGGGTGCTGGGGATCGAACCCGCATCCTCTGCAAGAGCGGTCGGCGCTCTTAACTGCTAGGCCAACTCTCCAGCCCCATGACACCTTCTTCTGACTTCCACAAGCATCACATAACACAGGTGCACTTACATACACAGAGGCAATATACTCATACATATAAAATATTTAAAAATAAGTACACTTTAATCCCACACTCGGGAGGCAGAGGCAGGTGGATCTCTTTGAGTTCAAGGCCAACCTAGTCTACAGAGTGAGCTCTAGGACAGCTGCGACTAAAGGGAGACCCTGTCTCAAAAAGGCCAAACAAACCAATAAATAAATACAGATTCTAGGCTCAACCTTACATTAGTCTGGAAGTGATGCGTCCTTTATTCCAGAATACAGGATACAATTACATAAAAATACATTCTTTAGTAGTTCCTCCCATTACAAAATACATGCGGTAGGGCAATGGATCAGAGGTAAAGGACCCAGCTCCAGGATGGTTCAGAGTAAAAGAGAAAAAAAAAGTTTACAGTTTAGTACTTACTTTTTAGCAAGATCATATTCTTTAGCTTCATAGTACAGCTTGGCAAAATAGAATCCTTTCATTGACTTCTAAGAAAACAAAGAATTGAGTGGTTTTATTTTCCATAATTTGAAATACCATACTTTTTTAAGACAAAAATAATCTAACAAGTTAAATATTAAAATATTTTCATATAGGGCTGGAGAGATGGCCTAGCGGTTAAGAGCGCCGACCGCTCTTACAGAGGACCCGGGTTCGATCCCCAGCACCCACATGGCGGCTGAGAACCGTCTGAAGCTCCAATTCCAGGAGAACTCCAGTTCCAGGGGAATCCGAGACCCTCTTCTGACCTCCGCGGCGTTGCACGACACGGGTGCACAGACCTGCATGCAGACAACACATTCATACACATACAAAAATAAATAAAATTAATAAAAAAAATAAAAAAAAAATAAAAAAAAATATTTTCATATAAGCCGGGCATGGTGGCGCACGCCTTTAATACTAGCACTTGGGAAGCAGAGGCAGGCGGATCTCAGTGAGTTCAAGGCCAGCCTCGTCTATAAAGTGAGTTCCAGGCCAGCTGAGACTAAAGGGAAAGCCTGTCTCACCCTGTCTCAAAAAGACCAAAAAAAAAATTCATATAAAAGAAATGTTGCCTGAAAAAAATGTATATTCATGTATATTCTAAAATTCATGATTCTGATTCTGTATTTTATAATTCTTATAATAAAAAGTAATTCAAGCCAGGTGTGATGGTGCACACCTTTAATCCCAGCACTCAGGAGGCAGAGGCAGGCGGATCTCTGTGAGTTCAAGGCCAGCCTCGTCTACAGAGTGAGTTTCCAGGACAGTTGGGGCTACAAAAAGGACCCCCCCTAAAAAAAAAAAAATTCAAGGGTAGTTAAAACAGCATTACAAAAGTTACAATTCAAGCCAGTACTCAGAAAGTAGAGTCAAGAGGATCAGGAGTTCAAGGTCATCCTAAACTATGTATCAAGTTCAAAACCAGCCTAAGCTGGGGCCCAGAGGTGAAGATGGGTTAAACAACAACAAAAACCCTAAAACACAAAAAGACATAACTCAGAGCTGGAGAGATGGCTGAGTGGTTAAAGCACTGGTTGCTCTTGCTGAGGACCCAGGTTCAATTCCCCCACCCACACTGCAGCTAACAATTGTTCATAACATGTAGGCAAAACGCTCACACACATAAAATAAATTAATTAATTTTTAAAAAAGACATAACTCAGACAAGCCAAGAGAACCTTAGCCATGTGGTATCCATGCTTTATACTTTACAGAGAAGTAAACAGAGACCAATTTCTTGGGGGAAAAAGGTATACTAGAAATCTCTCCTTTCCTATTAAGTCAAACCCTCCTTAGGGAAAAAACGAGCAAGTGGTTCAGATCTGTTAAGGTACCAGAGATCCCCTGGTCCATGCACTATTCTCTTTATAGACCAGTATTTTACATCTAATGATTTTAAAAGGCTAAAACAAAATCTGACTCTTCCAGTGAATAAACCAATTCCACATACCGAATTTTAATTTCTATAAGTTCCCAAGTCCAGAATACAGCAACACACAAGATTATCTTCTTTCCTTAATGTGATATAGAATGTAGAGCTATCAAAAATATTTTTAAGACTACAGAGATGGGAAAAAACATATTTAGTTAAAAAAAAATAGTTTAGGCCGGGTGTGGTGGCGCACGCCTTTAAGCCTAGTGCTTGAGAGGCAGAGGCAGGCAGATCTCTGTGAGTTCAAGGTGCCTGGTCTACATAGCAAGTTCCAGGACAGCCAGAGCTACAGGGAGACCCTGTCTTGAAAAGACCAAAAAAACCATAAAAAGTAGTTTAAAAAGTTATATTTCTTTTTACCTACATGCAACTTTACTGTTAAAGTGAATTCCAAACGTGTTTTGGAATTAACCTTTAGTTTAAGACTTTGTAAATTTTGGTATATGTATGGAGTGTATAAATGCATATTTTGAAGTAACATAAAATTAAAGGAAACAACAACAAAAGACTTGTTCCAAGAACTGACCAAAATAGTAAGCTTCTACATCAAAAAAATTAAAAAAGACTAAGAAAAAGATGCAAGATGGGACTTAACATGCATGGCAAATGCATGAGCTCTGGTGGGGGAGGCATGAGTGGGGGAAGTGGTCTAAACATGGTTGGGAAAGGTATGAAATGCACAAAAGCTCAATAAAAAATTAAGGGGAAAAATGGTCTATAGATTAGTTTCCAAATGTACAGTGTAGTGTACTTGTATGTGAAACTGTTAACTATCAATGAACTATAAAGGTTTTCAGAGCAGTTTTTTTTTTGTTTTTTTGGGGGGTGTTGGTATTTTTGAGACAGGGTCTCCCTGTAGTCCCAGCTGGTCTGGAGCTCCCTCTGTAGACCAGGCTGGGCTTGAACTCACAGAGATCCACCTGCCTCTGCCTCCTGCATGCTAGAATTAAATGTAACATGACACCTGGCTGATTTTCATAGCTTTTTTAATTTCGTTTTTTTTTAATTTATTTTTCTCTATGTGTATGAATGTACTGTCTGCATGCAGGTCTGGGCACCCGTGTCGTGCAATGCCGCGGAGGTCAGAAGAGGGTGTCGGATTCCCCTGGAACTGGAGTTCTCCTGGAATTGGAGTTCTCCTGGAATTGGAGTTACAGATGGTTCTCAGCCACCATGTGGGTGCTGGGGATCGAACCCGGGTCCTCTGCAAGAGCAGTCAGTGCTCTTAACTGCTAGGTCATCTCTTCAGCCCCTTTTAATTTCCTACAATGAACTTTTCTTGTCCACGATAGGAACTGACACCAGGATTTCTGCCAATTTGCAAACTCAGGTTTATGTTTAAACACAATAGCTTATTTCACTGAGTTTATTCATTTTGGAATTTTAACCTTCTGGCTTATTATTTTAAAGACATTCTTCAGAAGAGGTATATATCATCCTTAAATTTTAACTAGAAATTTTGGGAGAAAAAAAGCACTTCTCTAGATAAAGAATCAGTTATACTACCGCCTTCCCCTTTTATTTCTACATTTGACACTGAGCAGAAATCACATGGAATCTACACCACCTACTGTGAATGAGGCAGCATTTTAAACCTCAGAACAAACCATTCTGCTATTACACTGAATAACCAAATTTCACACACACAAGACAAAGCACCTGCTTATCTCTCCAAAAGCACTTAATCTGGCTGGTATATTGGAGACCAGCCAGAAACTAAAAGCAAGACATATCTCTCTAATTAGTATAGTCCTTAGAGTCCATCTACTTAAAAACAAAGGCAAAAATCAAGTAAGCTTTTGAGAGTAGTGATTTGACTTCTGTCCAGCACTGTGAATGTTAAAAGTGAAGAAATTCAACAAAGGTAGGCAAATAGCAAAGTAACTCCAATTCTCTAAAAAGTAGCCAAATGTCTCAACTGTCCTGGAGAAACCAGAATGGGCTTAGGAGAAATTGGTTAAAAAAGAACATGACTAGTCTGGCATAATGAAAAGTTAAGGCAGGTATACAGCAAGCCTAAGGCCTCCCAGAGCTCCCTGTCCCTACCTCGCCACTCTCCTACACCAGCAGGGAGAGGAGGGTTCACTCTAGTGTTAGTATATTAAGTCAAGCTCAGAGAGACAGAAAACTCCACTGTAAGAGCAAAGATTTACTTTATCTTGATTTTTTTTCAACATAAATACAGTGAAAATGGAACCTTCCAATCCATCTGACATTTTTAGTTTTAAGAGATGTCAGGGGCTGGAGAGATGGCTCAGAGGTTAAGCACGCTGACTGCTCTTGCAGAGGGCCCGGGTTCAATTTCCAGCACCCACATGGCAGCTAAAAACCACCTTTAATTGCAGTTCCAGGGGAATCCGACGGCCTCTTCTGACCTCCGAAGCATTGCACAACACGGGTGCACCTACTTGCATGCAGACAGTACACTCATACACATAAAATAATTAAAAAAAAAAAAATAATTCCTGGCCAACCTTAGCTATCATAGCAAATTTTTGTTCATTTAAAAAGCAGGATGGATGAGATGATGAGATGAAGAGAGAGCATAGACGAGAGGCAGAGAGGTTCAGAACAGTTACCAGTTGGCTTTTTTGGCTGCTCATACTTTTGCTACTTTTCCTTGGTGTTCTTTCATCTTCCTCAGTGTTGAAAGATATTTACCTATCATTAGACTGCTGCTAACAGAATTGGGTTAGACATTCTTTTTCTTTCTTTTTTTTTTTTTTTTCTTGGTCTTTTGAGACAGGTCTCCCTGGTAGCCCAGCTAGCCTACTCACTCTGTGACCAGGCTGGCCTTGACCAGAGAATCGGGCTCTCTGCCTCCAAGTGCTGGATTTAAACCGTTGCACCACCACACCCGGCATGGGTTAGACATTCATAAGACCTATTAGTTTTACTCTGCTACTGAAGAGTTGTTTTCATAATCCTTAAAAGAGAGAGTAATAAGACCTTGTCTTGGTGGGGAGGGGAGGAAACTAAGATGAGAAAATAGGTGGGGGCTGGAGAGATAGCCAGCGGTTAAGAGCGCCGACGCTTCTTGCAGAGACCCGGGTTCGATACCCAGGCACCCACATGGCGGCTTAGAGACCGTCCTGTAACACAATTCAGGAGAACCCAGTTCCAGGGGAATCTGAGACCCTCTCTGACCTCGCGGCATCGCACAACACGGGAGCACAACTCATGCAGACAACAAAAAAAACACATAAAACACATTAAAAAAAAAAAAAAAAAAGAAAAAAAGAAAATAGTGTATGAGCTAATAAACCAGTATCAGAACGTCCTAGCTAAAGGCTTCAAAAAAAAAACACTAAGCCAGCCTGGTTTGCTACATATTGAGTTCCAGGTCAGCCAGAGAGAGCTTTGTGGTTAGACCCTGTCTCAAAAAACAAGCCACAACCCAGTGTCAATCAACAGTGAATGAACAAACAAAATTTGGCATACACACACACTATTCAGCCATAAAAAGGAACATGAATGAACCTTGAAAATACACAGGATGAACCCTGAAAATATGCAGGGTGAATTAGATTAAATGATTAGACTGAATGATTGGAAAAATACGGTATAATCCTACAAAATAGATTTATAAAATACAAAAAGTAGGGCCTGGAAAGATGGCTCAGCGTTAAAAGCACTGGCTGGATTCAATTCCCAGCACCATTGTGGCTCACAACCCATGTAACTTCAGTTCAAGAGGATCCATGCCCTCTTCTAGCCTCTGTGGGCTCTGTGCTTACATGCAGGCAAAATACTCATACACATAAAATAAAAATAAAATGTTTAGCCCTGCGTGTTGGCACATGCCTTTGATCCCAGCACTTGGGGAGGCAGGAGGCAAGCCAATCTTTGTGAGTTCAAAGCCAGCCTAGTCTATACACAGTGAGAGTGAGTTCCAGGCCAGCTGGGGCTATGGGTCAAAAAGGCAGGAAAAAAAAAAATCTTTTAAATTCTTTAGAAACAATGGTAATGGTTGACCACTTTATCAATGTTAATGCCACCAAAGTGAACGATTAAACTAGTTAGAATGGCAAACTTTCTTATTTTCCTCATCATGTCAACACTCACCAATTCAAATCTTGGATCAAAAACTTTTTTTTGGGGGGGGGTCTTATCAAGACAGGGTTTCCCAGCAGCCCCAGCTGTCCTGGAACTCACTCTGTAGACCAGGTTGGCCTTGAACTCACAAAGATCCGCCTGCCTCTGCCTCCCAAGCGCTGGATTAAAGGTGCGCGACACCATGACCGGCTCAAACTTTTTTTTAATACATTTTTGTATTGAGTATGTAGAGACTTTATTTTAGCAACCATACATTTACATGATTAGGTAGCATTAGCTGAGTATTTTTTTTATCTGAAATGCTTGGCATTTTTAGATTTCTGGGGTTTACAAATTTTAAATATTTATATACATGAAATACCAAGGAACAAGACCCAATTCTAAACATAAACTCATTTTGTGTACACCTTATGCACATAAACCTAAAGGTAGTTTCACACTGACAATTTTTGTGCTCTGGATTTTGATTTTGACAGGATACTGGGTGTGATACTTTTCATTTGTAGCATAACAATTAAATGAACTTGAGATTTTGAATCATTTTCGATTCTGATTTTTCTCGTTTTCGAATAGAGATATTTAACCTGTACAAGCCATCTAGAGAAGACTTAAAGCACATAAAGACTATGCTATTCTACACAAGAGAACGGTTATCCATGAATTCTGGTATGTATAGATGATCATAAAACCAATCCCCTACGGGCACCTATTGACAACTCTACGTTTTTCAGAATTTAAAAAAATACCGAACACCATTTAATTGCGCGCTTGTAATAAATGAACTAAGGTCCTGAGTTCACTATATATCAAGCTCTGCCCTAAATGCTTACCATGAATCATCCTTATTTACGCTGTCAACGCCATAACTCCAATTTATTGATGAAAAGTCTACCTCGTCCCAAACTACAGTTTACAAAGGGCAGAGCGTGATTACTAAACACGAAAATTGACCCCCATTCTTTGCACATTCCTCTCCACCTGCAAACACTCGTCTTGAAGAATCCAAAATCTAACAATTTAATATGCTCAACAGAAGAATACTCTCAGAATTTTATGGAAAAACGTTTTTTAAAAGTTATGTTATAGTGACAATAGTCTGAAAGAAATCTCAAATTCCTGACTTTTCGTCTTCAAATTTAAAAAAGGAAAAAGAAAATAACAGTTTCCACGAGAGGTATGGGGAATGGACTAGGGTTCGGAACACGGCAACAGAAGCTTCCCAGGGCCTTCTCGGATCATTTCTGCTGACAGACTATTGCAAAAGCAGCTGTCCCTGCGTCGGTCCGCTGAACGTCCAGGAAGTCAAGCTCACGGCTAAAAGCCCACCAGAGCTGCATCAGCCTGCGGCCGCGGGGACGCGCCTCCGTCGTGGGGCCTAGCGATCCCGGAGGCCACAGGAACCTGCCCGAGAGCAGGCCACTAGGGCGTACCGCGCGCCGAGGCCGAGGGAGCAAGGCTCGAGCGAGCCCTCAAGGGAGGGAAGTGCGGAACCGCCAGGAAGCGAACACCCGCGGCCGCGGAATCCCCGCGCCTCCCGGCGCTCAGCAGCGCCACGCCATCCTCCACCGAGCGCCTAGAGCGGAGGCCGCCGGGAGCCATGACGCCGACGCGGCAGGCCGGGCAAGGCCGCCGGCCTCCCGAGACCTGCTCACCTCTCGCGGGGACGGGGCGGAGCCCTGCACCGAGGCGATGTACCGCTCCACATCGGCCTTGCTGCGCCTCATCGCGCCGCACACTTCCCGAGAGCCGAAGGCCGGCTCCGGGGCCCGCAGCCACCGCTGTCTCAGGAGCTGAGCGCCGAGCGCCCGTGACGCAGCTTCGTCGCCAGCGATGGGGCGGGCCGGCGCGTGTGATGAACGTCACAGCTGTGCGCCACTCTGCGTCCGGGAGCTTCCGGGCTCTGCTTCCCACTGGCCTACCAGGTCAGTCCGGGTCCTGAGCTCTTTTGAGCAGCTGACTATCCTCTTTCGCTATAGATGTCCTGGAACTCGCAGTGTAGGCCAGGCTAGCCTATCTCACAGAGATCCGCCCGCCTCTGTCTCCCAACTGCAGAATTAGAGGCGTGCGCCACCGAAGATAAATTTTTTCTATTTTTTTGGTGGGGGCGGGGGTCTTTTTGAGAAAGCTGTAGCCCCAGCTGCCCGAAACTCTCTTTATAGGCCAGAGTGGTCTTGAACTCACAGAAATCCGCTGCCACTGCCTCCCGAGTGCTGGTATTAAAGGTGTGCTGGTCTCCACGCCCGGCCGGAAGATAATGGTTTAAGTACTGAATTTGAATTCTTTTTTTTTTTTTTTTGAACCAGGCTCTCCCTATAGCCCCAGCTGGCCTGGAACTCACTCTGTAGACCAGGCTGGCCTCGAACTCACAGAGATCCGACTGCCTCTGCCTCCCGAGTGCTAGGATTAAAGGGGTGCGCCACCACGCCCGGCTTAAAGACGGTTCTAACGGCCGGTTTAAAGTCGGTTCTGCCGGGCGTGGTAGCGCACGCCCTTAATCCTAGCACTCGGGAGGCAGAGGCAGGTGGATCTTTGTGAGTTCAAGGCCAGGCTGGTCTACAGAGCGAATTCCTGGACATCTGGGGCTACAGGGAGACCCTGTCTCAAAAAGACCAAAAATAAAAAAAATAAAGACGGTTCTTAGTCGCCATGTGGGTGCTGGGAATCGAACCCAGGTCCTGGCGCACTTAACCGCTGAGTCATCTCTCCAACCTCACGTACTGAATTCTTAACACTTTTGTTCAGTTGTTCTTAATGATGATCAATGCCATTAAATGGAAAGGAAATGGGATTTAGTTTTGCTTGTAAGTGGAACAACTACAGGCGATTAAACACTGTCAGACGCCTGTGACTACGATACGTTTAAAAATTCATACTGTTGAGCCGGGCGTGGTGGCGCACGCCTTTAATCCTAGCACTTGGGAGGCAGAGGCAGGCGGACCCTTGTGAGTTCAAGGCCAGCCTGGTCTACAGAGTGAGTTCCAGGACAGTTGGGGCTACAGGGAGACCCTGTCTCAAAAAGACCAAAAAATAAAAAAATAAAAATTCATACTGTTTTACCTGAGAAATGTACATAGTTAAAAACCAGATTACAAATACCATGTATTTTGACGATTACGATTTTTTTATGTGTATGTGAATAATCTTACCCCCAAAATATCTTTGTCTATTTCTTTAGCAGAATAGGACATACCAAAATACTTAAAAAGTAATACTCTTGAGGCTGGAGAGATGGCTCGGATGTTAAGAGCACTTGCTCTTGCAGAGAACCCCAGTTCTGCTCCCAACCTGTCTGTATGAAGCCAGCTTCTGGACTTAAAATGTAAATAGGAAAATGTGGGTTGCTAAAAGACCTTGCAATGTTATGGTAATCAACTTTGGAGCAGGAAAAGCACTAAGAAGATAAGATAGAAAAAGAGCCGGGTGTGGGGGCGCACGCCTTTAATCCTAGCACTTGGGAGGCAGAGGCCGGTGGATATCTGAGAGTTCAAGGCCAGCCTGGTCTATAGAGTGAGCTCCAGGCCAGCAGGGACTAAAAAAAGGGAGACCCTGTGTCAAAAATACCAAAAAAAAAAAAAAAAAAAAGAAGAAGAGAGCAATAAAAGAAAAAGAGACAGGCTGGGAGAGATACCTATCGGTTAAGAGCCCACTGTTCTTGCAGAGCGTCCGGTTCTATCCCCAGCACCCACATGGTGGTGAGAACCGTCTTTAACTCCAGTTCCAGGGAATCCAACACCCCTTCTGACCTCCGCTGTTGTTGCTCGATACGGTTGTCACCAAACCTGCATGCAGACAGTACATAGATACACACAATAAAAAAACAAAAAAAAAAAAAATAATTAAAAATAGAGAGAAAAGGCAGATTGATATCACCCCCTTCTTCCCCTGAGGCTATCCAGAATGGAAGTCTTTCCAGTAATCTTTACCCAGGATGGAAGCCTGTTTCACCAGGATGAAGGCTACCTGTTTTTTCACCTGTAGCCTTTGTGATTGCATGTTATCTGTAAACCACTTACTTAATGACCACTTATGTGTTATGTACTCTTTGCTTGCATTTGATACATGGGTATAAAAGACCCCAAAATCTCAGTCAAGGGGCTGACTCTAGCTGGGTTAGCCCCCTAGTGTGAAATAAACTCCCATTCATCACCTGACTTTGGCTTACCAGAACGCACACTATTGTACCCGCACACACATGTGCACAAATACACACCACACACACACACAAATCTTTTTAAAGCAGTAGTCTCTTGAGTAATCTATATTTTTCAAATCTTTACAAATGTTTATTTTGAAGCCGGGCGTGGTGGCGCACGCCTTTAATCCTAGCACTCGGGAGGCAGAGGCAGGCAGATCTTTGTGAGTTCAAGGCCAGCCTTGGTCTACAGCGTGAGTTCCAGGACAGCTTGGGCTACAAGGAGCCCTATCTCGAAAAGACCAAAAAAAAAAAAAAAAAAAGTTTGGGGGCGCAGAGATGATGAAATGGACCTGCCAGACCGTGCATGAAGATGAGTTCAATCTCTCAAACCCATGTAACAGTTGTGCTCAGATCTCCATACATGCATTTTAACACTTTAATTAGATGTTATGAATAATTTTTACTCATTTGGGGTTTTCCATACTTTCAAATTTTCTTTTTAATTTTTATTTATTTATTTATTTATTTATTTATTTTTGTATATGCATGAATATACTGTCTGCCTGCAGGTCTGTGCACCTGTGGCTTGCAATGCCGCGGAGGTCAGAAGAGGGTGTCAGCTTCCCCTGGAACTGGAGTCAAAGATGATTCTCAGCCGACACGTGGGTGCTGGAGATCGAACCTGGGTTCTCTGCAAGAACAGTCGGTGCTCTTAACTGCTAGGCCATCTCTCCAGCCCCCCATACTTTCAAATTTTCTACAATGAGCAAGCAGTGCATTTTATAAGGAAAGAACATTTTTCTTTAGACATGCACAAATTCAAGACATTAACATTCCAGCATGAATGGGAGAAGAAGGCATTTGAGGTCCCAGTCCTAGGTGAGGAACCATTGGCAATTAATGGCTGCTACTGGTGGGAGAGAGCTATTTTTCTTCAGAGGTATAACCATTTGCCCATGATTTAGTAAATAATCCCACACACATCCCATCCCCATAAAGCAAATGCTCATAGTAGGTAAATTCATAGATGTAGAAGGTATGTTGATGGTTTTCAAAGGGAACAAAGGCTGAAGCAGAGGGCATGTGACTGCTAACTTGCATGAGGTTCCTGTTGAGGTGGTGGAAATATTTTGCAATTAGATTGTGAGATGGCTGGATATTGTGAATCTACTAAAATTACATGAAGTTACATCCTATCCATATAGACACTGTGAGGATTTTATAGATTTGAGTGCCTGGGATGGGGGTGGGGGTGGGTCAAAGTGGAAACTAGTGGATGGGAATGTTGATACTTTAAAAAAAATTTTAGGGGCTGGAGAGATAGCCTAGCAGTTAAGAGCACCAACTGCTCTTGCAGAGGACCCAGTTTTGATCCCCAGCACCCACGTGGCGGCTGAGAACCGTCTTTAACTCCAGTTCCAGGAAAATCTGAGACCCTCTTCTGACCTCTGCGGCATTGCACGACATGGGTGCACAAACCTACGTGCAAACAGTACATTCATACACATACAAAAATAAATTTAAAAAAATAAAAAATAAAAAAATTTTTAGGGCCTGAGCTGGCTCCGTGCATTCATTGGCTGTTCCACTCTAGGGGGCTCTGACTACCTGGAACCAAGGACCTAGCTGCTGTGCTGAGGCCACCCCTGCGCACCTGCCCTTGGCCCTCAGATAATTCACCAGGAGGTGCTCACAGCCTAGCAGTAGATGGTGGTCAGCAGCTGTGTACAGCCCAGTGAGGGACACCACGCACAACTGTACTTGCATGATTTCAACTATTATCCAGAACATACATGGTTTGTGGTAGTGGTTAGCATTTAACTCTTTTTTTTTTTTTTTTTTTTTAGTGGTCTTTTTTTTGATTTTGAACAGGGCCTCCCTTAGTCCCAGCTGGCTGAGCTCAACTCTTGACGACAGGCTGGCCGAACTCACAGAGCTCTGCCTGGCTTTGCCTCCAGAGTGCTGGGGATTTACCAGGCATGCTCACCACTCCGGCTTGCCCAACACCTTGTCTAAGTCCTCACAATCTTCCTGCGGAAAGCAGAACGTTTGTGTGGCAAAGAAGTAGCTCTCTAGAGGGGGGAGGGTTTTACAGGACCAAGCACTGTTTGAGTGACACACTGCTCCGTGTCCAGCCTCTATCTCTGTGTCTTGGGCCTCTTACATTGACCATCCCTGTGCTCACTGAGGGCACCCCACTGCCCCTGAGTGGCAACCCCGTCCCAGTTCCAGCCTACTTCTGACATGCAGAGCCTGGTTTCTCTCTGAAAAGGCCTGGGCGGCTGGGTAGGAACCCCCCCAAAGCACATTATCCCTATCTTTTCCTTCCTCGGACCAGCCCCAGACTCCGAAGGTATGAAACCTCAGAGACCCTGCAGAGTCCTGGGGATGACCCAAGCTGGCCAGAGTTCTTCTTCCAGCAGAACTGCCAGAGGCTCAGCCGCCTGGGCCATGGTCCTTCGAGAGGTCTCGAGGTGCCTCACTCACAAAAAAGTGGTAGTCTCTATGCTGTAAGCGATACCCGTCCCCATTCCCAGGCCCCAAGAACCCGGCGTGTAAGCTGGCTGAGTCTGTGTTTCAGCATCTTAGAAGTGGCCTGCAACATGAAGCTGCCCCATGGTGGGGAGGGCCGGCTGCAGCAGCTATGCCAGGGCTACTTGCCCTCTGAGTTCACTGCTGGGCTGTCCTCTGAGCTGTGCTCTGTCCTCATCATCATGCTGGAACCTGACCCCCATCTATGGACCACAGCCAGTTTCTCTTGGCACTGCCCAGGCTGAGACAGCTACGTCCCTGGAATATCTTGTGGCTACAGAAGCCCTGAGTCGAGGTTGGGCCTTCTGGCAGGCCCTCATTCTCGCCAGACGACTTCTTATCCAGGATCACTAGAAGAACTACTACCCCTCTGGGCAGGGATGCCCTGGACCTAACTGACATGGACTCAGAGCCTCCTCAGGGTCCCTGCCCCTGGTTTGATCCTCTGAACATCCTCAGCCTGTTTGAGGACTCACTAGACCCAGCCTGAGCCACAGGACCAACCTTGGTTCTTTTACCCTCTTTGCCCACATCTCCGTCTGGAAACTTCTGTGTCTGATAAGACATTTTGAATTGTGGGAGCAACCAAGATTGCTCATGTGGCAATGACAACAATAACAAAATTTTATCGAGGTGCATGTTCCTGGATAGGACTCCTCACCATCAGGAACCACTGCAAGAAAGAGGGGGCAGAAAGAGCAGAGGAACGGGTCCATGAACATAAGGGAACAGAGGCTTTCAGGCCACTGGGAATTTGGTCATTTTTTGTTGACAGCATGCACAAGTGTCCTATGCAAGCTCAGAAGTGACAAAATCTCAGCATAGAACCGGGAAAATAGGCTGCAGGCCCCCAACCTTAGCCAAGGAACAGGGGCAATTGATTACTGATGGTGGAGGGAGAGTAACTACTTTAGAGGGAGTGACAGATCTGTCTTTCAGGGAAGAAGGGCGGATTAGACTCAGTGGATGAACTTACACCAAGGAACATCTGGGTGCAAATGCTTAACTGGACAGGACTTAACATATAGAACAGAATGTATGGAATCCAGTAGAGGGGATTTGTGGGGGACATAGATGGGAGGTATCTAAATTCAATAGGTAAGCCGGGGCGTGGTGGCCCACCATGCCTTTATTCCAGGCACATTGGGAGGCCGAGGCAGCAGATCTCTGTGAGTGAAAGGCCAGCCCGGTCTCTATATATAAATACACAAACTCAATGAAGACGCTATATCGATAATACGATTCGTAATGTACAAAAAGAAGCATTCAACACTCATCAAGAAGCTTCTTTTTGTAACATATGGAGACGATACAGAGTTGCACAACTGAACACACGCAGAGACTGTGAAATGCCCCGAACTCCAAGTGACACATCTACAACGAACATCTACAGCTAAGGCCCATGGAACCAGTAGGGACAATGGGATAAGAGAAAAAGAATGCATCTCTCAACTCTCATCAACAAAGCTCCCTCATGCAACAGAGGCAATTAACACAGATGGCCAAAAGGGGCCCAATGGCCAAAGCATGAGAGATTAGAAAGTCTGTAGAGTGGTGGTCCGTTGGACAGGTCGTCTATATTAAACTGTCACCACCCAGGGGGCTTCAGGACCATTTTTTGGAAGAAGTGAAGTGGAAAGACTGTAACGCCAGGGTAGGAAGGCAAGTGACCAGTATGTGAAATAGTCTTATGGGCTCCTGGGACTTTGCTATGAACCTACAGCAATGGTGGCCACATGCATAAGACAACCAAAGCTCGAAGCAGACAAAATCCCAGCACAGAACTGTGAAAATGGATAACAGGGGTCCCAACCTTAACTGAAAAACTATTGGCAGCTGGTTACGCTGGAGTGAGGAAGAGGTGCTCTTCTTGAAGGAGGTGACTCTAGATAAAGCGGACTAGACCCCCATGGAGATGAACTTACTCTAAGGGACATCTGGGGAAACAAACTTAACTCGATAGGCCTTAACATAAATACCAGAACATATGAAAATCAGGTTGGGCAGGGGTGTGGGGTGTGTGTGGGGGAGGGATGGGGGGATGCCAGTATGGAAGGGGGTATAAAGAGGATTAAGATTGATTGATATGAAAATTAATATACAAATTCAATAAAAATATAACAAAAATTAATTTTGTATCTTTAATATTGTTTCTGTGAATGAACGTGGTACTTATCAGCAGTGTAGGTACGGGCCCCACATCGGTACAATGCATGCACGAGGTCACCCGCGGCTATCCCATCCCGTCGAGAGTACGGTTGGCGGGTTGTTCGCCACCATGTGGGTGCTGCCAACTCAACCCAGGTCCTCTACAAGAGCACCACTCTCACGCCGCCTGTTGCGACCTTTTGTTGCCGCAGGGCATCTCCCTGAGTTCGGTTCCAACTACTCGTTCTACCTCCTACTTCTTCCCGTCTGTCGTTCCCCAGTCCGTTCCCATTCATCATCCCCTGCCCAACCCCCCTTGTGTCTCTGTGTCTCTTTTGCGCTCCGGATCACCTGGTTCTGGTGAGGGCTCGCGGCGGGCCGGCGCAGCACGACTCCTCCGCACCACCAGTGCCCCCGCCCAGGAGCTCTCTCAACCATTTCCCTAGTTACTTTTGCGTGCTCCGCCTCCTTTTTTCGTCTTGCAACAGCACATAGCGGTATTATAGGTACCACCTCAAGATGACAGGACTGGGTGGTGCGTGGTGCTACACGCCTTTTAATCCTAAGCACTTGGGAGCTGCGGCCGGCAAGAGCATTTGGTGAGTTCACGGCCAGCCTGGCTACAGAGTGAGTTCCGGACAGCTGGGGCTACAGGGAGACCCTATCACCAAACAGACCACAAAAACCAACAAAAACAACAAAAACAAGCAACCACACCAACAACGAACCTAACAGGGAAGAACTGGAACAAAAGCTTCATAGGTTGTTTTTGTCCTCTGGAGGCCACAGCTCTGCAACTGGAGGGGAAGCCTCCTTTGGAGTCTTGTGCCAGCTGGTGCACAAAAGGTCCACAACCCCGAGCTAGACATCTCTTCCCATCCTCCTTCTGGTCACAGTCTCACAACCTTAACTAGTGATGCTTCAAACCAAAATCTCCCCCAACCTTGGCATCTAGCTGCTGGAGCAAGGTGTGAGGGGAGCTTGTTTTTACAGGTAGGTTCATGGTGGCTGAACTGCGACCAATCACTGAGGGGACGCGCAGGGGTAAAGGCAAATGATGCCAAACCTGGCAACCCGAGTTCCGACCCCAGGTTCTACTTGGTGGAAGGAGAGAAAACTACAAGTGTTCCGGCTTACGTTGTGTTGCCATGGCACGAACCGCAGCACACACACCACCAAACGCAACACACAAACGACACGGTTAAACAAGAAGATGACACTCTGCTGTTACTCGTAACAATATGCTCATAGGCTTGTGTGTGTGTATGTAGGTAAGTAGGTAGGAAGGGCAAAAGAGTCAGATGATACTGAAGGAAAAAGACTCAAATTTAATCACGGCATGTCCCCAGCACTGCACTGGAAGGTCCCTGCAGCACTGAAGTCACCCTCAGAAGCTCTTTTGTCCTCTCCTTACTGACTTGACTGTAGTATCCCCTGGCGCAAAGCTTGCTGAAAGCTCTGCAACTTTCATTCCATCTTTTTTTTTTTTTTTTTTTTTTTTTTTTTCTTAATTTGTTTTTTGAGACAGGGTCTCAAAAAGCCAGCATGTGTAGCTTTCTTGTTATTTTGATGTCTCCCTGGTTTTTGTTTCTATCTCCTTCAGTAAATATCTGATCCAAAATTCTAGACATTCAAATCCAGATAGTTGGGTGAATATGCAGAGAAATTCTAGAAAAGAAAAACTTTCTAGAAAGGAAAAATTTTATGCATCAGTAGAAGACTGTAAGGAGATGTGAATGTGAAGCTTGATCCTGCCTGGGCGCAGGGACTTCCAGCCCCAGTGCCTTCCCTAACAAAGCCACATTCAAGAGTCCCTGCCGCTTTGGGAAGATGTTTCCTTTTTTTTTTTCTGGGGGGTGGGGGCATTTTCGAGGCAGTGTCTCCCTGTAGCCCGAAGCTGTCCTGGAACTCGCTATACAGACCAGGTTGTCCTTGAACGCACAGAGATCTGCCTGCCCTCTGCCTCCTAGCACTGGGATCACAAGAAGGCCGTGTGCCACCACACCCATCGAGCACTCAAGGCTGATATGTTAGTAGCCAATCATTCCAACTTTTTTTTTTTGTTCTTGATTTGTTACGTGATATCAGAGTCTTTTGGGCACTTGCCTATATGTTGCATCAGTTCTCTGTGTTTTCACTGCACACAGTTTCAGCTAGTGTCAACCACAGTCTGGAAACATGAAACATGAAATACAAGGTTCCAACTGGGTATGGTGACTCACACCTATAATCTTAATACTCTGGAAGTTTTGGTAAGAAGATCATTGAATCTGAAGACAGTGTGAGCTGCTGACCTAAAAAAAAGCAAAGAAATTTCTAGAACTAATTCCTAAATTGTCCATTGTACAACTTTTGAGTAGCACAATGTAACCTTACATAATGCATCTCCATCCAATTTGGGACATGAATTGTCCTTGTGTTTAAATTATCCCCACTGGGTGTGCTACTTATCCATTACTCACATGGTAGATGTTTTAGTACCAGATCAATTATCACAGCCTTGGAGTATCACAAGTAACTTTTTTTTTTTTTTTTTTTTTTTTTGTTTTTTATTTTTTTTGTCTTTTCGAGACAGGGTCCTCCCGTAGTCCCAGCTGTCCTGGAACATTACTCTGTATTGTAGACCAGGCTGGCCTTGACTGCACAAAGATCCGCCTGCCTCTGCCTCCCAGTGCTAGGATTAGAAGGGCGTAGAGGCGCACCACGCCCGGCTCACAAGTAATTCTTACTATATACTTAATAAGGTTTCTAAAGTGCAAGAGTAGCAAGGCGAATGGCATAAACATGAAGAATACATAACTCTGTTACCATGTGGCAACAATGTAGGTCATATAGAAGAAAATAGCACTTCTGTGAATTCACGCATCTTGGGTGAGTCTTGGAATACATTCCTCATGGATAAGGTAGGGATGAGTGGTATATTCTGTATTTTCTTTCTCATTCCAATATTGTGATTGGAATCTGTTGTCTAGAGAGAGACTCCATGAGGTGGAATGCCACCTAAACCAGGTCTGATCTGGGCTTATGAGATACTATTACCATTACCTGAAAAGCTGATAAATCCCCACTAACTGACCAGGACATACCTATGGCCATGTCTAATGTGTCACTGTTGTAGGCATGTCCATTGTGCATCTTACCAGTTCCCCACTAAATGGAACTTCTCACCATTCTCAGATCATGCCACGATCTCCTGAAGACTATCCTTACTTACGAATCTCTTTCCCTTTCTCCAGCAGGAAAACCTATGTCTTTCAAATAACCATGCAATCACCACTGGGATATTTTTAGATGGCAAGTACCCATTCTCTATTTACTTTCTGTTTTTTTTTTTCTTTTTTATTGATTTTTCTCCTGCTATGATGGACTGTCCTGCATGTAGGTCTGTGCACCCGTGTCGTGCAATAGCACGGAGATCAGAAGAGGGCGTCGGATTCCCCATGGAACTGGAGTTTTCCTGGAATGTTACAGACTGTTCTTAGACGCCATGTGGGTGGCTGGGGACGAACCCGGGTCCTACTGCAAGAGCCCCCCAAAAGTCTGTGCTCTTAGCACTAGAGCCATCTCTCCACCCCCAAAAAAAGTATTTTAAAAAAAAAAAAAAAACACGTATGTGTGTGTGTGGTGTGTGTGGATGTTGTGTTGTGTCTGATATTGAAGCCAGGACCTCACACACCCCAGGCAACTATACTCCCAGCCACATCATTGATGTTTATTGCACATATTCTGATGCTTTTTTGTTTTTTTTTTTTTGTTTTTTTGGTCTTTGCAGACAGGGTCCTCACTGTAGCCCCAGCCTGTGTTCTGGAACTCACTTTGGAACCCAGGCTGGCCTTGAACTCACAAAGATCTGCCTGCTCTGCTGCCTCCCAAGTGCTAGGGATTAAAGGCATCCGCCACCACGCCCAGCCAAAAAAAAAAAAAATTTTAAAAAGTTATTTTTTTTTTTTTTGGTCGTTCAGAGACAGGAGTCTCCCTGTAGCCAGCTGTCCTGGAATGCACCTTGTAGACCAGGCTGGCCTTTAACTCAAAAGATCCGATTGTCTATGCCTCCCAAGTGCGAGGATAAAGGTGTGCGCCACCATAGCCCGGCTGAATGCTGATGCATTGTTTATAAAAATTCGCTGGTAAACTGGCGCGCTCCTAAGGACTGCAAGCGTATATTACTGGATGTCTTCTAGCAGATGGCTGACAACAGCGGAAAATAACTCTACTTGATTTTCTTACCTTTAGTCTAACTCTCCCTTGTATTAGTACGTGAGACTCAGTGAAGTTAGGGGGGGGGGGGGGGGGGGGGGCGGGGGGGGTGTTGAATTGTATTTGGAGGGGGCTGGAGAGATAGCCTAGCGGTTAATAGCAACCGACGCTTTGCAGAGGACCGGGTTCGAGCCCCAGCACCCACATGGCGGCTAAGAACCGGTCTGAAACTACTCAAGTCCGGAGAACTCCAGTTCCAGGGGAATCCGAGACCCTCTCTGACTCCGCGGCATTGCACGACACGGGTGCACAGAACCTGCATGCAGACAATACTTCATAAACCCCAAAAAAAACATACAAAAATAAATAAATAATAAAAAAGAATAAAAAAAAAAAGAATGGTATTTGGAGTAAGGGATGAATAAAAGCCTAAAGAAGTTTTGTAAAGGTAAAGGTAGGACACTTAATATATGGAATTTTGTCTTTTTAAGTCTTATATCCTGATTTTTTGTATATTTTACTTGAAATTTTTTGTGTATTCATGAAAATACCTTTAAGTTTTAATTTTTTCTTTTGAGAACGGGGGCTCCTGTAGCCGCCAGCTACCTGGAACTCACTTGTGTAACCAGTGAACACAGCTGGCCTTGACCTCCCCGAGTCCACCTGCCTCTGCCTCCTGAGTGCCAAGGTTAAAGGGTGGTGTATGGCCACCACCACGCCTGGCTATACAAAATATCTTAATTATATTTAGAACCCTCTCCCCAGTCTGCACCCTCTCATAGCCTCTCTGCCCCCAGAGATTTCACGATTCCACTGCGTACCGGTATAGGAAGGCCCTAACAATTGGCTCATCCATTCACACTACTCTACAAAATGAATAGGACAGCCGGCCTTAGCACCCCAGGGTAGGAAAAGGAATGCAAGACTCGATTTAGAGCTCTTCAATTCTTCATTTAGGGAGTTTAAGGCAGGGTCAGTACCAAGAGAAGGCTGAACACCAGAAGCAAAATGCCCTGGCAGAGAGTATCCTCTGAACATACTGCATAGTGGGCAGGCTGTCTGGAGCTTTGTATTCAATTCAATAGTAATGTATGGTGAAGAGTATCAGGGTGGGGATTCAGTGCAGAGATAGAATGCTTAATGAATTTTATGGTTATGAGGAGTGAACTGTCCCTATAGGCGCTTATGTCAAATGTTGCTCCCGGTTGTGCCTTTTGGGAGTTTTCCAGGAACTTTGAGAAGATGGGACTAAGCCGGTATGGTGTGTAGTGCCTTTAGTCCCAGCGACTTGGGAGGCAGAAGCAGGTGATTCTCTGAAGTTCAAGTTAAGTTACAGTTCAAGGCCAGCCTGATACTACATAGTGAATTGCCCTAGGGCTACACAGAGACAATGTCTCAGAGAGACCAAAAAAAAAAAAATAAATAAATAAATAATAAATGCAATAAAAAAAAGATGGGGCCTAGTTGTAGAAAGTGGTCTTATGGATTGATTATAGGGCATGGTTAGCTCCTAAATGAGGCCTCTGTTTTCCTGATTAGCCCAGATAAAAGCAAACTGGCTCACACTTCCTGACCATGATAAACTGTATCCTTTAAAATTGTGATCCAAATAAACCATGGGTGTTGGATAGCTTGAGTGTCAACATTGACACACCTGGGTTGAGGGAGCCTCAGGTGGGAAATTGGCTCATTGGACTGCCTGTGGCCACATGTCCGGTGGAGTATTGTACTTGATTGTTTTTGGGCAATGTGGGGGGCCCCAGCCCACTATGGGTGATGCCAGCGCACCGTCTGAGGCCCGTTGTTGTGTACCGGTATAAGAGGGCATACGGGCATGGGCCAGGGGAGCACCCAAGTAAAGACACGCCGTCTCCGTGGCTGTGCTTCAGCTCCTGCCTCCAGGTTCCTGCCCGAGTTCCTGCCTTGGGCTCCCTAAGTGAGGGACTGTGACCAGGAGGTGTGAGCTGAATAAACCTTTCCTCCCAAGTTGGTGGCAGTCAGAGTGTTTTGTCACCGCAATTGAAGACAACTAGAACCATCCTTTTTTTTAATGTGATCAATGTATTCTGCATGTAGGTTGGTGCACCCCATGTCATGCAAGTGCTGTGGAGGTCAAAGAGAGTGTCGGATTCCCCTGACTGGAGTTTAAGGATGGTTCTCTCAAGCTGCCATGTTGGGTGCCTGGGGATCAACACGGTCCCTGCCAAGAGCAGAGCGGCACTGTTTTTTTTGTAGGTGTATGAATGTACGTCTGCATGTAGGTTTGGTCAACCCGTGTTGTGCAATGCCTCGGAGGCAGAAGAGGGTGTCAGATCCTCTTGAACTGGAATTATAGATGCTGTCAGCCACCACGTGAGCTGCCTCTGGAAGATCAGGGAGTTTTCTTAACCTCTGGGCCATCTCTATAGCCCCAAACCATTTAAGTGTTATTTTTTTGTATTATTATTTATTTATTTATTTATTATTTAGGTATTTTTGAGACAAGGTCTCCCCCGTAGCCCCAGCTGTCCGGAACGCACCCCATCTGTAGACCGAGGCTGGCCTTGAACTCACAACGATCCACCTGCCCTGCCTCCAGTGCCTAGGATTAAAGGCAATGCCCANGAAAAGCACTAAGAAGATAAGATAGAAAAAGAGCCGGGGTGGGGGCGCACGCCTTTAATCCTAGCACTTGGGAGGCAGAGGCCCGGTGGATATCTGAGAGTTCAAGGCCAGCCTGTCTATAGATGAGCTCCAGGCCAGCAGGGACTAAAAAAAGGGAGACCCTGTGTCAAAAATACAAAACAAAAAAAAAAAAAAGAAGAAGAGAAGAATAAAAAAAAAAAAGGCTGGAGAGATGACCTATCGGTTAAGAGCGCCAAGCTTCTTGCAGAGGATCCGGGTTCTATCCCCAGCACCCACATGGTGGCTGAGAACCGTCTTTAACTCCAGTTCCAGGGGAATCCAACACCCTCTTCTGACCTCCGCTGTGTTGCTCGATACGGGTCCACCAACCTGCATGCAGACAGTACATAGATACACATAAAAAGGAAAAGAAAGAAAAGAAAAATAATTAAAAATAGAGAGAAAAGGCAGATTGATATCACCCCCTTCTTCCCCTGAGGCTATCCAGAATGGAAGTCTTTCCAGTAATCTTTACCCAGGATGGAAGCCGTGTTTCACCAGGATGTAGGCACCTGTTTTCACCTGTAGCCTTTGTGATTGCATGTTATCTGTAAACCACTTACTTGAATACCACTTATGTGTTATGTACTCTTTGCTTGCATTTGTATATGGGTATAAAAGACCCCAAAATCTCAGTCAAGGGGCTGACTCTAGCTGGGTTAGCCCCCTAGTGTGAAATAAACTCCCATTCATCACCTGACTTTGGCTTACCAGAACGCACACTATTGTACCCGCACACACATGTGTCACAAATACACACCACACACACACACAATCTTTTTAAAGCAGTAGTCCTCTTGAGTAATTATATTTTTCAAATCTTTACAAATGTTTATTTTGAAGCCGGGCGTGGTGGGCACGCCTTTAATTCTAGCACTCGGGAGGCAGAGGCAGGCAATCTTTGTGAGTTCAAGGCCAGCCTGGTACAGCGTGAGTTCCAGAGACAGCTTGGGCTACAAGGAGGACCCTATCTCGAAAAGACCAAAAAAAAAAAAAAAAAAAGTTTGGGGCGGCCAGCAGAGATGAAATGGCACCTGCCAGACCAAGTCTATGAAGATGAGTTCAATCTCTCAAACCCATGTAACAGTTGTGCTCAGATCTCCATACATGCATTTTAACACTTTAATTAGATGTTATGAATAATTTTTACTCATTTGGGGTTTTCCATACTTTCAATTTCTTTTTAATTTTTATTTATTTATTTATTTTAGTTATTGATATATGCATGAATATACTGTCTGCATGCAGGTCGTGCACCTGTGGCTGCAATGCCGCGAGGTCATAAGAGGGTGTCAGCTTTCCCCTGGAGAACTGGAGTCAAAGAGATTCTCAGCCGACACGTGGGTGCGGGAGATCGAACCTGGGTTCTCTGCAAGAACAGTCGTGCTCTAACGCGAGCCATCTCTCCAGCCCCCCATACTTTCAAATTTTCTACAATGAGCAAGCAGTGCATTTTATAAGGAAAGAACATTTTTCTTTAGACATGCACAAATTCAAGACATTAACATTCCAGCATGAATGGGAGAAGAAGGCATTTGAGGTCCCAGTCCTAGGTGAGGAACCATTGGCAATTAATGGCTGCTACTGGTGGGAGAGAGCTATTTTTCTTCAGAGGTATAACCATTTGCCCATGATTTAGTAAATAATCCCACACACATCCCATCCCCATAAAGCAAATGCTCATAGTAGGTAAATTCATAGATGTAGAAGGTATGTTGATGGTTTTCAAAGGGAACAAAGGCTGAAGCAGAGGGCATGTGACTGCTAACTTGCATGAGGTTCCTGTTGAGGTGGTGGAAATATTTTGCAATTAGATTGTGAGATGGCTGGATATTGTGAATCTACTAAAATTACATGAAGTTACATCCTATCCATATAGACACTGTGAGGATTTTATAGATTTGAGTGCCTGGATGGGGGTGGGGGTGGGTCAAAGTGGAAACTAGTGGATGGGAATTTGTGATGACTTAAAAAAAATTTTAGGGGCTGGAGAAATAGCCGAGCAGTTAAGAGCACCAACTGCCTTTGCAGAGGACCCGTTTTTGAATCCCCAAGCACCCACGTGGCGGCTAAAATAGTAACCGTCTTTAACTCCAGTTTCCAGGAAATCTTGAGACCCTCTTCTACCTCTGCGGCTTGCACGACATGGGTGCACAAACCTACGGCAAACAAGTACATTCATACACATAACAAAAATAATTTAAAAAAATAAAAAATAAAAAAATATTTAGGGCCTGAGCTGGCTCCGTGCATTCATTGGCTGTTCCACTCTAGGGGGCTCTGACTACCTGGAACCAAGGACCTAGCTGCTGTGCTGGAGGCCACCCCTGCGCACCTGCCCTTGGCCCTCAGATAATTCACCAGGAGGTGCTCACAGCCTAGCAGTAGATGGTGGTCAGCAGCTGTGTACAGCCCAGTGAGGGACACCACGCACAACTGTACTTGCATGATTTCAACTATTATCCAGAACATACATGGTTTGTGGTAGTGGTTAGCATTTAACTCTATTTTGTGGTTTTTTTTTTTTTGGTCTTTTTTTTGAGACAGGGCCTCCCTTTAGTCCCAGCTGGCCTGGAGCTCACTCTGTACGACAGGCTGGCCATGAACTCACAGAGCTCTGCCTGGCTCTGCCTCCAGAGTGCTGGGATTACAGGCATGCATCACCACTCCGGCTTGCCAGACACCTTTCTAAGTCCTCACAATCTTCCTGCGGAAAGCAGAACGTTTGTGTGGCAAAGAAGTAGCTCTCTAGAGGGGGGAGGGTTTTACAGGACCAAGCACTGTTTGAGTGACACACTGCTCCGTGTCCAGCCTCTATCTCTGTGTCTTGGGCCTCTTACATTGACCATCCCTGTGCTCACTGAGGGCACCCCACTGCCCCTGAGTGGCAACCCCGTCCCAGTTCCAGCCTACTTCTGACATGCAGAGCCTGGTTTCTCTCTGAAAAGGCCTGGGCGGCTGGGTAGGAACCCCCCCAAAGCACATTATCCCTATCTTTTCCTTCCTCGGACCAGCCCCAGACTCCGAAGGTATGAAACCTCAGAGACCCTGCAGAGTCCTGGGGATGACCCAAGCTGGCCAGAGTTCTTCTTCCAGCAGAACTGCCAGAGGCTCAGCCGCCTGGGCCATGGCTCCTTCGGAGAGGTCTTCGAGGTGCTCTCACAAAAAAGTGGTAGTCTCTATGCTGTTAAGCGATACCCGTCCCCATTCCCAGGCCCCAAGAACCCGGCGTGTAAGCTGGCTGAGTCTGTGTTTCAGCATCTTAGAAGTGGCCTGCAACATGAAGCTGCCCCATGGTGGGGAGGGCCGGCTGCAGCAGCTATGCCAGGGCTACTTGCCCTCTGAGTTCACTGCTGGGCTGTCCTCTGAGCTGTGCTCTGTCCTCATCATCATGCTGGAACCTGACCCCCATCTATGGACCACAGCCAGTTTCTCTTGGCACTGCCCAGGCTGAGACAGCTACGTCCCTGGAATATCTTGTGGCTACAGAAGCCCTGAGTCGAGGTTGGGCCTTCTGGCAGGCCCTCATTCTCGCCAGACGACTTCTTATCCAGGATCACTAGAAGAACTACTACCCCTCTGGGCAGGGATGCCCTGGACCTAACTGACATGGACTCAGAGCCTCCTCAGGGTCCCTGCCCCTGGTTTGATCCTCTGAACATCCTCAGCCTGTTTGAGGACTCACTAGACCCAGCCTGAGCCACAGGACCAACCTTGGTTCTTTTACCCTCTTTGCCCACATCTCCGTCTGGAAACTTCTGTGTCTGATAAGACATTTTGAATTGTGGGAGCAACCAAGATTGCTCATGTGGCAATGACAACAATAACAAAATTTTATCGAGGTGCATGTTCCTGGATAGGACTCCTCACCATCAGGAACCACTGCAGAAGAGGGGGCAGAAAGAGCGGGACTGGCGCATGAACATAGGAAACAGAGGCTTTCAGGCAACTGGGAACTTGTGCATATGAACTTCTAACAATGGTGACATCATGAACAAGACCCATGCTTACTCAATCAGATAATAACCCATCATAGAACAAGGGAAAGGGCAGGCAGGCCCCAACCTTAGCCAAGGAAACATTGGCAATTGATTACTGATGGGTGAGGGAGAGTAGACCTACTTTAAGGGAGTGACAGATCTTCTTTCAGGGAAAGACAGGCTGATTAGACTCCAGTGGATGAACTTACACAGAAGGACATCTGGGTGCAAATGCTTGATTGGATAGGACTTAACATATAGAACAGAATGTATGGAATCCAGTAGAGGGGATTTGTGGGGGACATAGATGGGAGGTATCTAAATTCAATTATTAAGCCGGGCGTGGTGGCCCATGCCTTTAATTCCAGCACTTGGGAGGCAGAGGCAGGCAGATCTCTGTGAGTTCAAGGCCAGCCTGGTCTCTAGTATATGAAATACACAAACTCAATGAAAACGCTATATGCTATATACGGATTCTTAAATTTACAAAAAAGAAAGCCAGTTAACACTCATCAAAGAAGCTTCTTTTGTAACAGATGGAGACTATTACAGAGTTGCACAACTGAACACACGCAGAGACTGTGAAATGCCCAACTCCAAGTGACACATCTACAACGGAACATCTACATCTAAGGCCCATGGAACCCAGTAGGACAAGGGGTAAAGAGAAAACGAATGCATCTCTCAACTCTCATCAACAAAGCTCCCTCATGCAACAGAGGCAATGGACACAAAGGCCCACAAAGGGCCACAAATGGCCAAAGCATAGAGATTAAGAGTCTGTAGAGTGTGGGTCCTTGGACAGGTCTTCTATATTAAACTTCAGCCACCCAGGGCTCAGGGACCATTTTGGAAGAGTGAGTGGAAAGACTGTAACAGCCAGGGTAGGAGGTAAATGACCATATGGAAATAGAGTCTTACGGGCTCCTGGGACCTTGTTCATATGAACCTACAGCAATGGTGGCCGCATGCATAAGACCCACCAAACTCAAGCAGACAAAATCCCAGCACAGAACTGTGGGAATGGATAACAGGTCCCAATCTTAACTGAAGAACTATTGGCAGCTGGTTACTGCTGGGTGAGGAAGAGTTGCTCTTCTTTAAGGAGGTGACTCTAGATAAGCTGACTAGACCCCAGTGGATGAACTTACTCTAAGGGACATCTGGGGAAACTAACTTGACTCCATAGGCCTTAACATAAATAACAGAACATATGAAATCAGGTTGGCAGGGGTGTGGGGTGTGTGTGGGGGAGGGATGGGGGGATGCCAGTATGGAAGGGGGTATAAAGATGATTAAGATGTTTTGTATGAAATACTTAAAAATTCAATAAAAATATACAAAAAATTATTTTATTCTTTATTATTTTTATGTGAATGAGTGTATTATCAGCATGTATGTAAGGGAACCCATGAGGTACAATGCATGCAGAGGTCAAAAGAGGATATCCCATCCTCTAGAAGTAGAGGTATGGATGGTTGTTAGCCACCATGTGGGTGCTGAGACTCAAATCCAAGTCCTCTACAAGAGCAGCCATCTCTCCAGCCCTGGAATGTTGATACTTTTGTTGAAGCAGGCAATCTACCTGGTTAGGTTCAAACTACTAGTTCTAACTCCTCTTCTACAGTCTGTAGTTCCAAAGTCAGTTCAGTTATCTCCCCTGCCCCCCCCCTTGTGTATATGTGTCTATGTTGAGATCAGGTCTGGTTCTGTGCAGGGATCGCTGAGGAAGGAGCGAAAGATTCATAAGCAACACAATGGTGCCACCTCCCCAGGAGCTCTCTCACAATTTTCCTGTTACTTTTGCTTGCTAAGGCTTCCTTTTTTAGTCTTGCAAACAGAAAATAGAGGTATTATAGGTACCCCTCAAGATGCTACAGGGAGCTGGGTGTGCTGGCGCACACCTTTAATCCTAGCACTTGGGAGGCTGAGGCAGGCAGATCTTTGTGAGTTCAAGGCCAGCCTGGGCTACAGAGTGAGTTCCAGGACAGCTGGGGCTACAGGGAGACCCTATCTCAAAAAGACCAAAAAAANAAGACAAAAAAAAAGAAAAAAAAAAAAAAAGAAAAAAAAAAAAAAAAAAAAAAAAAAAAAAAAAAAAAAAAAAAAAAAAAAAAAAAAAAAAAAAAAAAAAAAAAAACGAAACTACAGGGAAGAACTGGAACAAAAGCTTCATAGGTTGTTTTTGTCCTCTGGAGGCCACAGCTCTGCAACTGGAGGGGAAGCCTCCTTTGGAGTCTTGTGCCAGCTGGTGCACAAAAGGTCCACAACCCCGAGCTAGACATCTCTTCCCATCCTCCTTCTGGTCACAGTCTCACAACCTTAACTAGTGATGCTTCAAACCAAAATCTCCCCCAACCTTGGCATCTAGCTGCTGGAGCAAGGTGTGAGGGGAGCTTGTTTTTACAGGTAGGTTCATGGTGGCTGAACTGCGACCATCAGCTGAGGGAGACGCTCAGTGGGTAAAGGCACTGCTGCCAAACCTGGCAACCCGAGTTCCGACCCCAGGTTCTACTTGGTGGAAGGAGAGAACAAACTACAAGTTGTCCTCTGACATGTGTTTGCCATGGCACAGGAACGCGCACACACACACACACACACACACACACACACACACAAACATACACGTTAACAGAAGATACACTCTGCTGTTACTAGTACAATTGCTCATAGTCTTGGGTGTGTGTGTAGGTAAGTAGGTAGGGAAGGCAAAAGATTCAGATGATACTGAGGGAAGACTCAGGTTCACGGCATGTCCCCAGCACTGCACTGGAAGGTCCCTGCAGCACTGAAGTCACCCTCAGAAGCTCTTTTGTCCTCTCCTTACTGACTTGACTGTAGTCCTGGCTCAAAGCTTTCTGAAATCTCTGCAACTTTCCTTCCATCTTGGCAGAATCCTCCATGGTTTGGTTTTCTTAATTTTGTTTTTGAGACAGTGTCTCAAAAAGCCAGCATGTGTAGCTTTCTTGTTATTTTGATGTCTCCCTGGTTTTTGTTTCTATCTCCTTCAGTAAATATCTGATCCAAAATTCTAGACATTCAAATCCAGATAGTTGGGTGAATATGCAGAGAAATTCTAGAAAAGAAAAACTTTCTAGAAAGGAAAAATTTTATGCATCAGTAGAAGACTGTAAGGAGATGTGAATGTGAAGCTTGATCCTGCCTGGGCGCAGGGACTTCCAGCCCCAGTGCCTTCCCTAACAAAGCCACATTCAAGTCCTGCCTCTTTGGGAAGATGTTCCTTTTTTCTGGGGGGTGGGGGCATTTTCGAGGCAGGGTCTCCCTGTAGCCCGAGCTGTCCTGGAACTCGCTATACAGACCAGGTTGTCCTTGAACTCACAGAGATCTGCCTGCCTCTGCCTCCTGAGCACTGGGATCAAAGGCGTGTGCCACCACACCCAGCTACCACTCCAGGCTGAGATGTTCTTAGCCAATCTATTCCAGACTTTTTTTTTTTGTTTCTTGAATTTGTTACTTTGATATCATATTCTTTTGGCACTTGCCTATATGTTGCATCAGTTCTCTGTGTTTTCACTGCACACAGTTTCAGCTAGTGTCAACCACAGTCTGGAAACATGAAACATGAAATACAAGGTTCCAACTGGGTATGGTGACTCACACCTATAATCTTAATACTCTGGAAGTTTTGGTAAGAAGATCATTGAATCTGAAGACAGTGTGAGCTGCTGACCTAAAAAAAAGCAAAGAAATTTCTAGAACTAATTCCTAAATTTTAAATTGTACAACTTTTGAGTAGCACAATGTAACCTTACATAATGCATCTCCATCCAATTTGGGACATGAATTGTCCTTGTGTTTAAATTATCCCCACTGGGTGTGCTACTTATCCATTACTCACATGGTAGATGTTTTAGTACCAGATCAATTATCACAGCCTTGGAGTATCACAAGTAACTTTTTTTTTTTTTTTTTTTCTTTTCGAGACAGGGTCTCCCTGTAGTCCCAGCTGTCCTGGAACTTACTCTGTAGACCAGGCTGGCCTTGAACTCACAAAGATCCGCCTGCCTCTGCCTCCCAAGTGCTAGGATTAAAGGCGTGCGCCACCACGCCCGGCTCACAAGTAATTCTTACTATATACTTAATAAGGTTTCTAAAGTGCAAGAGTAGCAAGGCGAATGGCATAAACATGAAGAATACATAACTCTGTTACCATGTGGCAACAATGTAGGTCATATAGAAGAAAATAGCACTTCTGTGAATTCACGCATCTTGGGTGAGTCTTGGAATACATTCCTCATGGATAAGGTAGGGATGAGTGGTATATTCTGTATTTTCTTTCTCATTCCAATATTGTGATTGGAATCTGTTGTCTAGAGAGAGACTCCATGAGGTGGAATGCCACCTAAACCAGGTCTGATCTGGGCTTATGAGATACTATTACCATTACCTGAAAAGCTGATAAATCCCCACTAACTGACCAGGACATACCTATGGCCATGTCTAATGTGTCACTGTTGTAGGCATGTCCATTGTGCATCTTACCAGTTCCCCACTAAATGGAACTTCTCACCATTCTCAGATCATGCCACGATCTCCTGAAGACTATCCTTACTTACGAATCTCTTTCCCTTTCTCCACCAGGAAAACCTATGTCTTTCAAATACCATGCAATCACCAACTTGGATATTTTTAGATGCAAGTAACCATTCTCACTTCATATTTCTTTTTTTTTTTTAATTTTTTCATAAAAAATTTTAAAAAATAAAAAAATGAATGTACTGTCTGCATGTAGGTCTGTGCACCGTGTCGTGCAATGCACGGAGGTCAGAAGAGGGCGTCGGATTCCCCTGGAACTGGAGTTTTCCTGGAATGTTACAGACTGTTCTTAGCCGCCATGTGGGTGCTGGGGATCGAACCCGGGTCCTCTGCAAGAGCAGTCTGTGCTCTTAACCACTAGGCCATCTCTCCAGCCCATCACTTCATATTTCTAATACTATTTCCCTATCACTATGTGTGTGTGTGTGTGTGTGTGTGTGTGTGTGTGTGTCTGGATATTGAAGCCAGGACCTCACACACCCCAGGCAACTATACTCCCAGCCACATCATTGATGTTTATTGCACTATATTCTGATGCTTTTTTTTTTTTTTTTTTTTTTTTTGGTCTTTTCAAGACAGGGTCTCACTGTAGCCCCAGCTGTTCTGGAACTCACTCTGTAGACCAGGCTGGCCTTGAACTCACAAAGATCTGCCTGCCTCTGCCTCCCAAGTGCTAGGGATTAAAGGCATCGCCACCACGCCCAGCTCATTCTGATGCATTTTTTAAATTTATTTTTTTTTTTTTTGGTCTTTCGAGACAGGTCTCCCTGTAGTCCAGCTGTCCGGGAAGCACCTTGTAGACCAGGCGGCCTTGAACTCACAAAGATCCGCTTGCCTCTGCCTCCCAAGTGCTAGGATTAAAGGTGTGCGCCACCATGCCCGGCTATTCTGATGCATTTTTAAATAAATTCTGGTAAACTGGCCCTCCTAAGGACTGCAAGCTTATATTACTGTATGTCTTCTAGCAGAGTGGCTGACAACAGCTGAAAATAACTCTACTTGAGTTTTCTTACCTTTAGTCTACCTTCTCCCTTGTATTAGGTACAGGAAGCTCAGTGAGGTTGTGTAAATGGTATTTGGAGGGGCTGGAGAGATAAGCCTAGCGGTTAAGAGCACCGACGCTCTTGCAGAGAACCCGGGTTCGATCCCCAGCACCCACATGGCGGCTAAGAACGCGCTGTAACTCCATTCCAGGAGAACTCCAGTTCCAGGGGAATCCGAGACCCTCTCTGACCTCCGCGGCATTGCACGACACGGGTGCACAGACCTGCATGCAGACAATACATTTCATACACAACCATACAAAAATAAATAATAATAAAAAAATAAATAAAAAAAAAAGAATGGTATTTGAGTAAGGGATGAATAAAAGCCTAAAGAAGTTTTGTAAAGGTAAAGGTAGGACACTTAATATATGGAATTTTGTCTTTTTAAGTCTTATATCCTGATTTTTTAATATTTTATTGAATTTTTTGTGTATTCAGGCAAAATACCTTTAAGTTTTAATTTTTCTTTTTGAGAAAGGGTCCCTCCTGTAGCCCCACTGTAGCCTGGAACTCACTTGGTGTAGACCAGCTGGCCTTGAACCACGAATCCACCTGCCTCTG
Organism: Rhizomys pruinosus; assembly: GCA_009823505.1. NCBI lineage: Eukaryota > Metazoa > Chordata > Mammalia > Rodentia > Spalacidae > Rhizomys > Rhizomys pruinosus. The sequence goes on from VZQC01011102.1 coordinate 601,136, forward strand.
CCTCCTGAGTGCAGATTTAAGGTGTTGGCCACCAAGACCTGGCTATACAAAATATCTTAATTAATATTTAGACACCTTCCCCAGTCTGCACCCTCTCATTCTGCCCCCAGGATTTCACACATTCTGCTTATATGAAGGCCCTAACAGTTCTCATCCATTACACTACTACCAAAATGATGGACAGCCTGCGCCTTAGCACCCCAGGGTAGGAAAAGGAATGCAAGACTCGATTTAGAGCTCTTCAATTCTTCATTTAGGGAGTTTAAGGCAGGGTCAGTACCAAGAGAAGGCTGAACACCAGAAGCAAAATGCCCTGGCAGAGAGTATCCTCTGAACATACTGCATAGTGGTGCAGGCTGGCTGGACTTTGTATTCACATTCAGATATGTATGTATGGTGAAGAGTATCAGGGTGGGGATTCAGTGCAGAGATAGAATGCTTACTGAATTTTATGGTTTGAGAGTGAACTGTCCCCAGAGGCTCTTATGTCAAACTGTTGGCTCCCTGTTGGTGCCATTTTGGGAGTTTTCAGAACTTTTAGAAGATGGGGACTAAGCCGGTATGGTGGTGTATGCCTTTAGTCCCAGCACTTGGGAGGCAGAAGCAGGTGGATTTCTGTGAAGTTCAAGTTTAAGTTCAAGTTCAAGGCCAGCCTGATCTACATAGTGGTTCCCTGGGCTACACAAGAACCATGTCTCAGAGAGACCAAAAAAAAAAAAATAAATAAATAAATAAAAATAGCAATAAAAAAAAGATGGGGCCTAGTTGTAGAAAGTGGTCTTATGGATTGATTATAGGGCATGGTTAGCTCCTAAATGAGGCCTCTGTTTTCCTGATTAGCCCAGATAAAAGCAAACTGGCTCACACTTCCTGACCATGATAAACTGTATCCTTTAAAATTGTGATCCAAAAAACCAGTGTGCGATAGCTTTAGTGTCAACTTGACCACACCGGGTTGAGGGAGCCTCAGTTGGGAAATTGGCTCCATTGGACTGGCCTGTGGCCAGTCTGTGGAGTATTGTCTTGATTGTTGGGCAATGTGGGAGGACCAGCCCACAATGGGTGATGCCACCTCTGGCACGTTGTTGTGTACCGTATAAGAGGGCAGACTGGGCATGGGCCAGGGGAGCAAGCCAATAACAAGCTCCTCCATTGCCTGTGCTTCAGCTCCTGCCTCCAGTTTCCGGCCCTGAGTTCCTGCCTTGGGCTCCCTAAGTGAGAACTGTGGACCCAGGAGTGTGAGCTGAATAAACCTTTCCCCCCAAGTTGGTGTCAGTCAGAGTGTTTTGTCACGCAATTGAAGACAACTAGAACCATCATTTTTTTTAATGTGTATCATTGTATTTCTGCATGTAGTTTGTGCACCCATGTCATGCAATGCTGTGGAGGTCAGAAGAGGGTGTCGAGCCCCTGGAACTGGAGTTTAAGATGGTTTCTCAGCTGCCATGTTGGGTGCTGGGGATCGAACACGGGTCCCTGCAAGAGCAGCGCACTGTTTTTTTTGTAGTGTATGAATGTACTGTCTGCATGTAGGTTTGTGCACCCGTGTTGTGCAATGCCTCGAGGTCAGAAGAGGGTGTCGGATTCCCCTGGAACTGGAGTCAAAGACGGTTCTCAGCCGTCTCCAGCCCCTGTTGTTTTTTTTTTAGCAGTCAGCACTCTTAACCTCTGGGCCATCTCTCTAGCCCCAAACATTTATTTTATTTATTTATTTATTTATTTATTTATTTATTTATTTATTTATTTATTTATCTTTTGAGACAGAGGTCTCCCTGTAGCCCCAGCTGTCTGGAACTCACTCTGTAGACCAGGCTGGCCTTGAACTCACAACATTCCACCTGCCTCTGCCTCCCAGTGCTATGGCAGAGGACCCGGGTTCGATCCCCAGCACCCACATGGCGGCTAAGAACCGTCTGTAACTCCAATTCCAGGAGAACTCCAGTTCCAGGGGAATCCGAGACCCTCTTCTGACCTCCGCGGCATTGCACGACACGGGTGCACAGACCTGCATGCAGACAATACATTCATACACATACAAAAATAAATAATAATAAAAAAATAAATAAAAAAAAAAAAGAATGGTATTTGGAGTAAGGGATGAATAAAAGCCTAAAGAAGTTTTGTAAAGGTAAAGGTAGGACACTTAATATATGGAATTTTGTCTTTTTAAGTCTTATATCCTGATTTTTTGTATATTTTATTGAATTTTTGTGTATTTCATGCAAAATACCTTTAATTTTTAATTTTTCTTTTTGAGAAAGGGTCTCCCTGTAGCCCCAGCTAGCCTGGAACTCACTTGTGTAGACCAGGCTGGCCTTGAACTCACAGAGATCCACCTGCCTCTGCCTCCTGAGTGCAGGGATTAAAGGTGTGTGGCCACCACGCCTGGCTATACAAAATATCTTAATTATATTTATACCCTCTCCCCAGTCTGCACCCTCTCATTCCTGCCCCCAGGATTTCACACATTCTGTCTTATATGAAGGCCCTAACAGTGTCTCATCCATTACAACTACTACAAAATGATGTGACAGCCTGCCTTAGCACCCCAGGGTAGGAAAAGGAATGCAAGACTCGATTTAGAGCTCTTCAATTCTTCATTTAGGGAGTTTAAGGCAGGGTCAGTACCAAGAGAAGGCTGAACACCAGAAGCAAAATGCCCTGGCAGAGAGTATCCTCTGAACATACTGCATAGTGGTGCAGGCTGGCTGGACTTTGTATTCACATTCAGATATGTATGTATGGTGAAGAGTATCAGGGTGGGGATTCAGTGCAGAGATAGAATGCTTACTGAATTTTATGGTTTGAGAGTGAACTGTCCCCAGAGGCTCTTATGTCAAACTGTTGGCTCCCTGTTGGTGGCCATTTTGGGAGTTTTCAGAACTTTTAGAAGATGGGGACTAAGCCGGGTATGGTGGTGTATGCCTTTAGTCCCAGCACTTGGGAGGCAGAAGCAGGTGGCTGTCTGTGAAGTTCAAGTTCAAGTTCAAGTTCAAGGCCAGCCTGATCTACATAGTGAGTTCCCTGGGCTACACAGAGACCCTGTCTCAGAGAGACCAAAAAAAAAAAAAATAAATAAATAAATAAATAAAATACAATAAAAAAAAGATGGGGCCTAGTTGTAGAAAGTGGTCTTATGGATTGATTATAGGGCATGGTTAGCTCCTAAATGAGGCCTCTGTTTTCCTGATTAGCCCAGATAAAAGCAAACTGGCTCACACTTCCTGACCATGATAAACTGTATCCTTTAAAATTGTGATCCAAAATAAACCATTGTGCTGGATAGCTTTAGTGTCAACTTGACACACCTGGGTTGAGGGAGCCTCAGTTGGGAAATTGGCTCCATTGGACTGGCCTGTGGCCATGTCTGTGGAGTATTGTCTTGATTGTTGGGCAATGTGGGAGGGCCCAGCCCACTATGGGTGATGCCACCTCTGGGCACGTTGTTGTGTACCGTATAAGAGGGCAGACTGGGCATGGGCCAGGGGAGCAAGCCAGTAAGCAGCAGTCCTCCATGGCCTGTGCTTCAGCTCCTGCCTCCAGGTTCCTGCCCTGAGTTCCTGCCTTGGGCTCCCTAAGTGATGAACTGTGACCCAGGAGATGTAAGCTGAGTAAACCCTTTCCTCCCCAAGTTGGTGATGGTCAGAGTGTTTTTTCACAGCAATGGAAAACAAACTAGAACAGAAATTGGTACCGGAAGAGTGGGGTATTNAGCATGAATAAAAACCATGAATTTTTACTTTGGTTCCAGAAGAATTCTGTAAAAAGTTCTCTTGCTATGAGCAAATACAGCACCGTCCTGCTAAGGGAAGAGGAGCAGCGGCCGTCTGCTGTCGCTGTGGGGGACTCACCCCTTGATGTAAAGGTCTCTTGGCTACTTTTGTAACCCAACCTGAGAGGTACCTGCAACCCAGGTCCTTAGCCTGGGAAGCGGAACACTTCCCATCTGGTCATGCTTTCCCACCAGAGCTTTTCCACTGCTGGTCTCTGGAGATGAATTTCAGGCTGATGGCGGATGGCTGATCTTCAGCCTACACCCAGTCACAATCCACTCCACAGGTTGGTGACCTGATTGGTCTCCATCTAACCAACTAGCCACTGACACTCAAAATCCAGACCTGCTTTGGCCTGTATACATGCAAAATAATGGACCGGGAATTCTGTGATGATGGTAAAGGAGAATTTGATTTATTGCATTGCTTCCTGTAGCCCCAGCTGTCCTGGAACTCACTCTGTAGACCAGGCTGGCCTTGAACTCACAACGATCCACCTGCCTCTGCCTCCCAAGTGCTAGGATTAAAGGCATGCACCACCACACCCGGCTCATTCATTAAATTGCTTCTTGTCACATACTTAGTCAATGAGAAAGTTATACGTAGCAAACACAAGACCTGATCTCAGTTGGATCCCTAGAACTGAAAAATTTCAGCATTTGCACTGACACCTATATATGGCATTGTGGAATACTGTTCTTGAAGACAGTATCTTAATCAAAGATGCTGTGATCACCTGCAAGAGACCCTAAGGAAGATGGGGCCTGTTCCCTCACAGTAATATGAGGATCATTAGGTCCTCACAGGAATACCAGCCACTCATTCCCTCTTGTATCCCCTTCAAACCCCAGTTTCTGTACTTTTTCCCTTGCTTCACATGACCATGAGAAGCACACGAGTCCACAGGAGGTGGAGAGGTAAATGGTGGGACTCCATTTACCCAGCTCTGCAAGGACATAACCCATTGCTGGGTGGGGTTTCGGAGTCACCCCTCACCCATGATCCTGAAAGTAAGTCCAGCAAACTCTTGGATCATGAAGTTAGATAGGCTGACAATTCCTTTGGCTTGCCACTGGTGCTCTGTCTGGGGTGAGTTGATGTTTATGCATCTCTCCAGGAAAAGTTAATCTAACAGGTGCCAAGATTTGGTTTATACACAGTACACAACTTAGGTAATTTTATTTTATTTGTGTATATGAAGGCTTCTCTTACATGACACTGAATGAGTATTTGAATTTTCAAATCCAGGTCAAAGTAAATCATACATGACAGCTTATTAATTTGATCATTTAATAAGCACCAAAAATATACTGCAACAGTTGCTACATAAAAGCATAACTATTGATATAGTTCCCTGCCATTAAGCTTACAATCTAAAATACAATACAAAATACTATTAGCCTACCTCAAAATTTCAACTTGGAAATGGCTACTTTGGCAAATGGATGAGGCCAAACGACCTATTTCAGGAACAGTGTTAATAAGGCTTTGCATATTTTACTGGTACCCATTTTTCCCACTACATCAGGCTAAGAAAAAAAGAGCACTTAGAAATTTGGTAAGAATAATGAATTATTTCAGATTGTCTTTTAGGAATTTAAACAGAGAAACTTACTGCCATAAGTCAGCAGCCAAGTGAAAGCCTATGAAAAATAAGAACCAGACTGTTTGTGTTCTCCACGCAAACCATTCCAACTTTCCCCTCCACACATAAAAGGCTCCAACAATACTCCTATCAGGAAAAAGTACTGTATCTAGGTACATATTAAGAGCCTAGCAAGTCAAACTTCTAGGAAATATGAATTCATGTTTTAAAAGGACTGAGAAAAGAGCACTGGGGCCTCTCATTAGAAGAGATGTCCATCTACACATAGCATGTAAGAAAAGGCAGTCAAATTTAGTCCACACTGCTCCAAAGTGATTAAGAATGTAAGTGCTTGCTTTTCTGCTCCATATCTATGATTTATGAGTACAGAAGATCTTAGCATCAAGACTCTATACTACAAACTCTCCTACTTGTCTAAATGTGAGTATATTTCATAAATACTTTCAAGGTATTCACTGCTGGTCATTATTAGCTGACAAAGGCACACTGAAGAAATTTTGGTTCTAAGTGTCAAATGCAGAGACAATTTCATACTATTAACAAATATAAACTATGTAACATTTTTAACCACTTAAAATTCTCTCAATTCCAAAAGAAGATTAAGAAAAAAAATTGGCTACAAGTTAGTTATCTGAACACAGTATTCTGTAATGTGAACTATTACATTTTCTTTTCTTTTTTTTTTTTTTTGGTCTTTTGAGACAGGGTCTCCTTGTAGCTCCACCTGGCCTGGAACTCGCTCTGTAGACCTGACTGGCCTTGATCTCACAGAGATCTACCTGCCTCTGCCTCCCAAGTGCTGGAATTACAGGTGTGCACCATCACGCCCAGCAGCAAATATTTTTAAATGCATGCATAAATATCTTAATGGCAGAATAGTAGCATCCTGAGATATTCTTTTCGTGTGTATGTTCCTGTGTGTGTGTACACATGTGTATATGCATGTGGGGGTCAGATGTCAACTTTGGGTGTCACTCTTCAGAAGATGTCCACCTTGGTTTTTTTCATGATAGTCTTTTATTGGGACCTGGGGCTCACCAGGTCATGGCCAGAGAGTCCCCATGATCTGCCTGCTTCTACCTCTTTAGCATTGGGATTATAAGAATGCACTTCGGTGCCCAGTTTTTTACATGGAAGCTGGAGATCAAACTCAGGTCCTCATGCTTCCACAGCTAACTGAAATATCTCCTAGGCCCCTGAAACGTTCTTTATGGCAAAACAATCTAAGTGTTTTAGTTTGTGGGTTTTGTGGGGGGAGGACAAGATCTCACACTGTAACTTGGGCTGGGCTCCAATTCATGGCAGTCTTCCTGCCTCAGCTTCCAACAGGCTGAGATACAAGTGTGAGTGAGTTACCATGCCCAGATCATTTTCCTCTTAATACCTTGGCAACTAAACAAAAAACAAACAAAAAATAATATAGCAGCAGAAACATTTTAGAAATGTTCACACCTTTGCATAATTCATTTACACAAAAAGAATGGTCCAGACATTTCAAGATAAAACTTCTTAGAAAATAGACTTGACTAATTTTGATCTAAAGTCAATATTCATATAACCCTCTTTCAATTTAAAAGTATCATTTATAATCTTATTTATAGTAACTGAAATCCAATTGTGAAATTTGAAGTGAAAAACTTAAAACATATATCAATATCAACACCATTCTAATATGACATGAATTAATTTCCATGAGCTTCTGAGAATAGAAAATTTTAATCTAATTACATCAGTGGCAAATTAATTTAAATTTATAAACCTTAATCAAAGTATTTGTTTTTACTTGGTATTATTAAAAAAGTTGGCCTTCTTGATTAAGGTATGTATTTTTTTAAGGCAAAGCAAGTTTGATTATGTATGAGCCATAGATACTAACAGAGCTATAAAGGCAATATAAAGGCATACATATCCACTTTATTTTTCATTTTTTAAAGACAGGGTCTCATGTGGCTCAGGCTGGCCTCAAACTCACTGTGTGGCTAAGGCTGGCCTTGAACTCCTAATTCTCCTGCTTCCACCTCCCAAGTGCTGGGATTACAGGCATGCACCACCATACCTAGCTTACATCCATCATTTAAAAGTTATACATTCCCTACTACATACTATTTCATCTCATGTCCTATTTGAATACTATATATTTCACACTAAGCTTAGAAGCATAATTGTGTAATATATTGGAAAAATATTTCCGTTTTCCAATCACAAAGTATACAGTATTTTAAGATTCCTAGTGTATTTTTTATTTTTTTTGATTAAGAATTTAAAAGATTCTATACTAGTTAACTATCAACTATGCTAAGTAATTATATGAAGAAACTGAGAACAAAATAGAAAGCAAAGAATAACGGTTATTGCATTTAACAAAAAAATTAAGTTCAGAATTTATTTTCTTCTTAGCAATCTGTATACTCATTTTCCAATATTAATTTCATAAACATACTAATACGGTGTAAGAATTGTTTTGGCTATCTACTTATCTTCCCTATAACCTCCCTAGTATGAGTGGAAAATGATTTATTTTTAGAAATATAAAGGAAAACAATATGTGTGCCATGCAGTTTTTAAAAAATCTGAGTCATGTAAAAACTGAGTCCTTTAAAAAATTATTATATATATATTTACTCTGTGTATGTAGGGCCATGTGCATCAAGGAGGTCTGTAGAGGTTAGAGGACAACTCATGGGAATTAGCTCTCTCCTTCTACCATGAAGGATCCAGGATTAAACTTAGGCTGCCAAGCTTGGCAGCAAGTGCTTCCACCCACTGAGCCATCTTGCTGGCCCCAAAGCCAAATGCATTCACTTTGAAAAACCACACTGAATTTTGAGGGAAGCTTAGTTAAAAATGACCATTTAGAATGCATTTTTGCTGCACAGCCTACAGGCCCATAAACTGCTATGGCTAAGCAAAAGGAAATTCTTATTTCATCTGTGTTTTAATAGGAGCATACATTTTTTTTAACAAGAAAAAGGAAATGAAGAAAACCATTGTCTCTCAAATGGCTTGATACAGCTTTAAATAAGGGTGGATCAAGTTAAGTCATGTCGGTAATCCATCTTTGCATAGAGGAGAAAAATCCTGGAGATTATTTCCTTCCTAAGGTCTCAGCTAGCTTCTTAAGTCTTTTCTTCAGCTCCAGTGGAAATTTCTCATAGCACTTCTTGCAGACTGGCTTCATGTCAAACTCCACAAATTTATTCCTAAAAAATAATAATAAAAAAGAAATCACTGGAAGTGTACCCAATATACACACATATTATGACATAATTTCATTGAACTATATATAAATGAAGACATACTACACTATGTAATAACTATGTTCATGTCAATAAAGAAAATCAATTTGAATTTTAATTCTTATTAGGACAAATGTCAAAGATGAATGGTATTGGTTGAAAATAATGGCTTATAAAATGGTCATACATATCTATATGCAGGAACATGGAATGCTATTTGAATATTATTCACTAAATAGCTAGTAATTCAGCCAGGTAAACAGGAAATCTAATGTAGATATAATTTAGGTAAAGTCAATCCCATTTTAAAGTACAAGGAGAATGCTTTTCTAGATTGTTGAGAAAAAATGTGACTTTATAGTTAGGCGTGGTGGTGCACGCCTTAATCCCAGCACTACACCTGGCTTCCATTATTAATCTTTTTTTTTTTTTCAGAAAGTTATATTTTTTTTCTCACTAAACTTGTTTTAATGGGTCTCAAAATTCTGTGACAGATTTTTGATCAAGTTGTTTCCATTAAAAAGTACTGATTTTGCTGGGCATGATGGTGCACGCCTTTAATCTCAGCACTTGGGAGGCAGAGGCAGGTAGATCTCTGTTAGTTCGGGGAGGCAGAGGCAGGTAGATCTCTGTGAGTTCAAGGCTAGCCTGGTCTACATAGCAAGCTCCAGGCCAGCTGGGACTAAAGGGAAACCCTGTCTCAAAAAGACCAAAAAAGAAAAAAAAGTGACTTTATAGCCCAGGATAGCTTAGAACTCATGGTGATCCCCCTGCCTCAGCCTCTGAATTCTGAGATGATAAGTGCAAACCACTTGGGGCTGGAGAGCTGGCTCAGCAGTTAAGAGCACCGAATGCTCTTGCAGAAGACTTGGGTTCGATTCCCAGCACCACATGGTGGCTAAGAGTCGTCTTTAACTCCAGTTCCAGGGGAATCCGACAACCTCTTCTGACCTCTGCAGCATTGCACAGTGCACTAACCTACATGCAGACAGTACACTCATACACATTAAAAAAAAAAAAAAAAGTGCAAACCACCATGCCTGTCAGCAACAAATTAATTTAAAGCAAAGATTTTTTTTTTTTTGTCTTTTTGAGAGTAGCCTTGAACTCACAGAGATCCACCTCCTCTTCCTCTGGAGTGCTGGGATTAAAGGTGTGTACCACCACACCCGGCAAGATTTGTTTTTTTTTTTAATTTTATTTATTTCTGTATGTGTATGAATGTACCGTCTGCATGCAAGTGTGTGCACCTGTGTCGTGCAATGCCGCGGAGGTCAGAAGAGGGTCTCAGATTCCCCTGGAACTGGAGTTCTCCTGGAATTGGAGTTTCAGACGGTTCTCGGCCGCCATGTGGGTGCTGGGGATGGAACCCGGGTCCTCTGCAAGAGCGGTCGGTGCTCTTAACCGCTAGGCCATCTCTCCAGCCCCAAGATTTGGTTTTTATAGTGTGACTTACTTTTTGGAGGTAAAATAATCTTAGTATTTAGAATCAGGCAGCTATAAGGATTTGTCTTTATATATTTTTCCTTATCTTTTAATTAAAAAAAATCACCTTAAATCTTAAAAAAAAGTCTTAAATTATAATGGAGTAATTTGGCTACCTGACAAAATGGCTGGTTTAATTATTCTTAAACACCAAGGTAACAATGGATGTTTTCTGATTGGTAGTTGTATGGAGACTGGATTCTTTCTTTAATAGCTAGAACACAACTTTTCACATGTCTCTTAACCATCTCTAATACATTCACAATAGGTAGGTGCAGTACCTTTTGATTGCTTGAAAATTCAAGACGATCTACACATTTTGAGTCTTAAAAACATTAACTGTTGCTGGATAGCTTTAGTGTCAATTTTGAACACTGGTTGAGTTTGAGGGGAGCCATCGGCTTGGGGAATTGGCTCTTTAGGACTGGCCTGTGGCCACGTCGTGGAAGAGTATTGTCTTGTATTGTGAGCAATGTGGGGGGCCCTACGCCCACTTATGGGTGGCCACCTGGGACAGGTTGTTGTGTACAGATAGGTACTTTAAGAAAGCGGGCTGGATGGGCTAGGGGAAGAGCAAGCCAGTAAGTAGCAGCATTCCTTCCATGGTCCTGTGTTCAGTCCCTCTAGGTCTGTCTGCAGATTTCCTGCCTGGGCGTCCTAAGTGATGAACTGTGAAACACCTGGAATGTAAGCTGAATAAAATTTTCCTCCACCAAGTTGTGTATCTGTAGAGTGTTTGTCAAAGAATGGAAGACAAACATAGACAGAAATTGGTACCAGGAGTGGGTAGGGGTATTATTGCGTTGGGTTATGTGCTGTGACAGGCCTGAACTTGGTGTTTTGGGCTGTTAAGGTATTGCTGGAGGCTTTGGAACTTGGGCTGAAGATCATTGAATGCCTAAAGATCGTTGCTGTGAGCTTGGAGCAGTTTTGCTGAAGGAGGTGTAGAAGATGGAAGGCCTGCTTGTGAAGTTTCTAGGTTTCAGGGGAGAGGCAGGAGCAGAGAGATCAGTACCTGTTGTATCTGTGGGTTCCTGGTCAGCTAGTGGCTGAAGAATTCAGTGTAAGTAAACAGAGAGCCAGAAACCTGAAGTGAAATCGTTCGTGTACTGGGACAATGATGCTGGTTAGCTGGGGCATTGAAAAACTCAGCTGTAATTAACAAGAAACAGCAACACTGTGGTGAAAAATTCTGGGAAAAGTTTCTTCAAGGTCAGCACACAGAAGCTATGATCCAGAAGGGGCCTGGAGCCTCCATCTCGAGCCAGGAGAGCGCGGACTTGTTAAGCAGGTATACGTGTATAGAGTCCTTCCTATATGGTTCTGGTTTGAAATTGAGAGGGGTCACGAGAGCAGCCAAGGCTTGGCACTAGTGAACGGCCAGGGATAAGACATTGGTGGAAAGGGGCACCTCGGTTGCAGTGAGACCCTCAGGATGCAGGGGGTCATGGAGGCAGCATTGAGGCTTTGCACCAGGAGAGGTCAGAAGAGAGGACCATTGTTGAAGGTGCTGCCTCAGTTTCAGTGGCGACCCCAGCATTTTGGAGATGCCGGGACCGTGGGACGACCACCAAGAGCAGCGGCAGGTGTTGGAATGGAGTAGGCCTTGAGGCCTGTGAGGTGAGCTGGTGTGCCACAGGACGGAGCGAGAGGGGGCTCTGAAACCCTTTGAGGAACGAGATCCCAGATAGTCAGCCTTGAGCTACTTGCTGGACTTAGTTTTTGTTTGTGTGTACCTGATTCTTCCCTTTGAAATAAGACAGTACTTGTTTTGGATTTTACAGCAGCCCACAGTTAAGAGACTTTTAATAGACTGAACTTTTAAGTGTTTGGACATTTTAAGGACTGTGGGGCTTTTAAGGTTGTACTGTCTTAGGTTGTGATTAATGTTAACATCATACTTTGGGGATAAGAACTGGAAAGGTAGTGGTTTAATAGTGATGTGTTTTATGTGTCAAGTTGACAAGGGGTCAATTGTGCTGGATAGCTTTAGTGTCAATTTGACACACCTGGGTTGAGGGAGCCTTGGTTGGGGAATTGGCTCCATTAGACTGGCCTGTGGCCATGTCTGTGGAGTATTGTCTTGATTGTTGAGCAATGTGGGAGGGCCCAGCCCACTATGGGTGGTGTCACCCTGGGCAGGTTGTTGTGTACTGTATAAGAGGTCAGGCTGGGCATGGGCCAGGGGAGCAAGCCAGTAAGCAGCAGTCCTCCATGGCCTGTGCTTCAGCTCCTACCTCCAGGTTCCTGCCCTGAGTTCCTGCCTTGGGCTCCCTAAGTGATGATCTGTGACCTGGGAGATGTAAGCTGAATAAACCCTTTCCTCCCCAAGTTGGTGTCGGTCAGAGTGTTTTGTCACAGCAATGGAAGACAGACTAGAACAATAACTTTATAAATAGTTCATTTGCTGTGAAATTATATTTAGGAACCATTTACAGAAAAACCTTAGGGTACTTATCTATGACAACAATTATAAAATACACTGATCTAAATATATATTTAATTTTTATTTTACGTATATGAATGTTTTGCCTGCATTCACGTAGACACATCTGTGTCTTTTTTTTAATTTTTTTTTATTAATTTTATTTATTTCTGTATGTGTATGAATGTATTATCTGCATGCAAGTTTGTGCATCCGTGTCGTGCAATGCCACGGAGGTCAGAAGAGGGTGTCGGATTCCCCTGGAACTGGAATTCTCCTGGAATTGGAGTCTCAGACAGTTCTCGGCCGCCATGTGGGTGCTGGGGATCGAACCCGGGTCCTCTGTAAGAGCGGTCGGCGCTCTTATAGTGCCTATGGAGACCAGAAGGCGTTGGATCCCCTGGAACTGGAGTTACTGATAGCTGTTAGCCACCATGAGTGCTAGGAACCGAACCTAATCCTCTAACAAAGCAGCCAGTGCTCATAACCACTTAGCCATCAGCCCCCGCTGATATAAATCTGTTTTTGTTTTGTTTTGTTTTTGGTGAGAAAGTGTCTCCCTTTAGTCCCAGCTGGCCTGGAGCTTGCTATGTAGACCAGGATGGCCTTGAACTCACAGAGATCTACCTGCCTCTGCCTCCCGAGTGCTGGGATTAAAGGCGTGCGCCACCATGGTTCTTAGCCACTACATGGGTGCTGGGAATCAAACCCAGGTCCTTTGCAAGAGCAGTCAGTGCTCTTAACTGCTGAGCCATCTCTTCAGCCTGGATATAAATCTTAATGCATCTTAAAAGTATATTAAACTGAACTATTTGCTGTAATTTTTAAAATTATTATTTTTATTTTCTGTGCATGAATGTATGGCCTGAATGGGGGTAGGTGCATCTGTGTTATGCAATGACCACGGAGGTCAGAAGAGGGCATCAGATCTCCTGGAACTGGAGTTACAGACAATTGTTAGCTGTTATGTGGGTGCCAGGAATCAAACCCTGGTTCTCTGCAAGAGCAACCAGTGCTCTTTCCCATTGAGCCATCTCTCCAGCCCCATTTAAGGTAATTTTAAATAACAATGTTAGTAACAATAACAATGTTAATAACAATAATTTCTAGTCACATATTTAAAAATTTTAGCCAGGCATGGTGGCACAAGCCTGTAATCTCAGCACTCGGGAGGCAGAGGCAGGTGGATTTCTGTGAGTTCAAGGCCAGTCTGTACAAAATGAGTTCCAGGATAGCTGGGGCTACAGGGAGACCCTGTCTCAAAAAGAGCCCCCCCCATTTTTTTTTTTTTAAATATCATAATGGTGAGGCTGGCATCAACTTCATGGCAAGCCTCCTGTCTTAGCCTCTCAAGTGCTGAGACTACAGTTATGAGCCTGGCTTTCCACCCGTTTTTCACAGACAGACTAATGCTGGTCCTAATTAAAATGTTACATGGCATCAACCCACAAATTAAATGTTTCCAAGACCAGTGTTTTAAATGCCGTAACTGAGCTAAAAATTTTCCCAATGTTTTCTTAGAACAAAAGCTATTTTGGGGTGAAAACTTAAAAACATTATTCTTGTTTTAGAGAGACTACTTAACATGTGTTATACTGTTTATATTTGCCTTTTAAATCTTCAAGAGAAGGAAACATGAAGACTATAGCAATAAACATTTTAAGAGTTCAAAATGTAATGGTGTCCAGGAGTGAAGAAAAAAAAAATCCTGCCAATTAATTCAACAGAATTTTAAGAGATTGCAACATAAAAATCAGGAGTAAGAGAGCTGGCTCAGCGGTTAAGAGTACTGGCTGCTCTTGGGTTCAAATCCCAGGGCCCACATGACAGCTAACAACTGTCTGTAACTCCAGTTCCAGGGGAGTCTGATGCTCTCTCTTTTTTTTTTTTTTTCGGTCTTTTTGAGACAGGGGTCTCCCTTTAGCCCCAGCTATGTAGACCAGGCTGGCCTTGAACTCACAGAGATCCTCTGCCTCTGCCTCCAAGTGCTGGGATTAAAGGCATGTGTCACCACACCTGGCTCTGATGCTCTTTTTTTTTTTCTTTTAAATCTTTATTTTTATTCTTTATTATGGGTATGAGTGCACTGTCTGCATGCAGGTTGGTGCACCCGTGTCTCGCAATGCCTCAGAGGTCAGAAGTGGGTGTCTGACCTCCCCTGGAACTAGAGCCAAAGACAGTTCCCAGCTGCCACGTGGGTGCAGGGAACTGAACCCGGATCCCCTGCAAGAGCAGCCAGAGCTCCCAACCACTGAACCATCCCTTCAGCCCTGATGTTCTCCTCTTATGTTCTCTTCTGACCTTCACAGCCATTACATGACATGGCTGCACTCATGTACATACAGGTAATACACTCATACACATGATAAGAGTAATAAATAAGATATTTAAAAAATAAATTAAAAAATTAGAAGTAAAAGTGAAAGTAAGGGAATGAATTCACAAGCAACAGCATGTGGTGGAAAGCACCCACAGAAACACTACAGGCCAATTTGTTGTGTGATTAGATAGGCTTTACTTGGCTATAGGACATACTGGATGAACTCAGAACTGAGAACACAAGTGGCTTTAAAAACATTCAACATTCGGGCTGGAGAGATAGCTCAGTGGTTATGTGCGCCGACTGCTCTTCTTACAAAGGACCCAGGTTCTTCTCTCAGCACCCACATGGCGGCTAAGAACCTTCTTTAAGCCAGGTGTGGTGGCACATGCCTTTAATCCCATCACTAGGGAGGCAGAGGCAGGAGGATCTCTGAGTTCAAGGCCAGCCTGGTCTACAGAGTGAGTTCAAGGCCAGCCTGGTCTACAGAGTGAGTTCCAGGCCAGGTGGGGCTATAGGGAGACCCTGTCTTTTAAAAAATAAAATAAAAATTCAACGTTCCAAAAGACCAAAAAATAATAAGATAAATAAAATAAAAAACAAAATTCAATGCCCAGAATTTCTCAGTTAAATGGTTTTAGGCAAAGAAACCAAAGACTGGCAGCAGTTATTAGTATTGAAAATACATTAAAACTTTCCCCATTATCATTTAAAAGATCAGATTGCAAAGACATCTATGCTATGCCATGATTTCTGTGAATTCACAGATGAACCAAATATGTGCACACAAGCCAGTATAATAAGTACTGATCTTAATAAGCTTTGCAATTTTAATAGCTTTGCAAAAGGACCGACTGCACAGGACAAATATTTCAGTCTCTAATGGCCACAAAAACAAGGAAGAAGAAAGAAAGGACAAAAGCAGAACAAAAACATCCCAAGGGACTAACCCCAGAAGCAATGAGAGTGACGGCAGAGGGACAGAAAGATCACAGACAGACTGGCTTTCTCTTTTTCTGCTTGTCCTTGTCCTTTGCTTCTCTCTCCCGTTTGGCAAGTCGCCTCTTAAATTCTTCTGGCATTTTCTCATAACAGTATTTGCAGACAGGTTTTAGATCAATTTCAACAAACTTATCCCTTAAAGTAGAACAAAGAAGGAACAGAAGAAAGAACAGGAAATAATTAAAGGAAGAACTTTGACTTTCCAAAGACCTCAACAGAAAGAAGTAGGAATCAATTTTCTTTTTAAATTCTAAAAATATTTTCTTAAATATCATCTGCAAGCTTCTGGCCTTAGGAGTCATACTGGACTAGACCAAGAACTTACTTGAGTGTTAGCTTGGTATTGCAGGTAGAACAGGCAAAACAGCTCACACACCAGGCCTTGTTGAGGGCAGAGACCACTGAGGAGAGACAAAGACCAAGTCACATGGGAACACACCATTACAGGAAGAGTGGACTTCAGTTTTCAACCTTAAACCACAAAGAAGGCTGCTCCCCAGGGACCTGGAGAGGGTCTTAAACATCTTTCTTGTGAGGGTCCTTTATCTTACTTAGCTCAATGCCATTGAAGTGCTTTGAATTTACACTATTTTAGACTGATTTAGATTTAGGTTCTCAAGTACCTCTTTTTTTTTTTTTGGTCTTTTTGAGACAGGGTCTCCTTGTAGCCCCAGCTGTCCTGGAACTCGCTCTGTAGACCAGGCTGGCCTTGAACTCACAGAGATCCGCCTGCCTCTGCCTCCCAAGTGCTAGGATTAAAGGCGTGCGCCACCACGCCCGGCTCAAGTACCTCTTTCTTGAAAGGGTCCTTTATCTTATTTTACTTAGCTCAATGCATTTAATTAAGGTCTACTGAATCAATCAATTTTATTAATTTATGGCTATTTTATCACCCTATTAAAAATATAAATGAAGCACATAATGTCTTGCATGACTGCAAGTTTCAATTTAGGGAAGATTATCTTTTAACCTTTTCTCTGTCTATATGCATGTTGGCATGTGTGTAGGTACACATGTATACATATGCACGTAGAGGCCTGAGACTAACACTTCCTTGATTGCTCTCAATCTTATTCATTGAGGAAGGGTCTCTCAACAGGACCTAGAGCTTGCTAGTATAGTTAGTCTGGCTAGCCAGCTTCTCCAGGGATCCTGTTTCTACCTTCAGAACACTGGAATCATAGGGAAGCTGTGAGGTCCAGTCGGCATTTACATGGGCGGTAGGGACCAAACTGCTCCTCATGCCTGCCCAAGTGTGCTACCACTAAGCCGTTTCCCAAGCTCTATTTTTATCTTTCTTGACCTTTAATTCTCCCTTCTCCTTATAAATCTGAGATACCAAAGACTAATAATCCCTCTATGTACTGTGGAGGGTAAGACAGCCTGCTTGTATTGTGTTGCTCAGATGAGCTTTTCCGAAAGGGCTTGAAGACCAACATGTTCTCTTTTGTTTCTGCCCCACTGCTGTGAGTCCACCATAGAAATATGAAGGATATGGGGCTGGAGAGATGGCCTAGTGGTTAAGAGTGCCGACTGCTCTTGCAGAGGACCCAGGTTCAATTCCTAGCACCCACATGGTGGCAGAGAACCATTTTTAACTCCAGTTCCAGGGGAATCCGATGCCCTCTTCTGACCTCAGTGGCACTGCATGACACGGGTGCACAAACCTACATGCGATAGTACATTCATACACATAAAGAATAAAATAAAAAAAATTACAATCCATGCAAACTAAATTTCATCCTACAGTGATAAGGTTGGAAAAATAGGAAATAAACCTGCACTAAAAAAAAAAAAAAAGAAATATGAAGGATATAAAAAATTTTTAACTCCAGTCTTTAACTCATTTGACTGCAGGGGGGTATTTCTTTCAAAGTTGACATAAGAAAGTAACTTCTGGCTGGGTGCACGCCTTTAATCCCAGCACTCGGGAGGCAGAGGCAGGCAGATCTCTGTGAGTTCTAGGCCACTCTGGTCTACAGATTGAGTTCCAGGCAGCTGGGCTACAGGGAGACCTTGTCTCAAAACACCCCAAAAAACACCAAAAAAAAAAAACCACCCCAAAAAAACACAAAGTAACTTCCTTACCAGACAGATATGTCATCCAGGAGTTAATTTCTACTTACAATGGACTGCCCCTTGTACTACTCTTTTCACTAACTACATATGAGCAGTCTTCCACAAAGTATTTCCTGATTTAGGTGATATCTGCTGAGAACCATAAAGCATGCTGAGAACCAGGTTGTTGATCTTTGTCAGGAAATTTCTGGCAGAACTGAGTCAGTGATCATTAGCAAACACAGCTGCTTCCTCTCTGTTCATGCCAATCTGCCCTGCCTAGTTACTCCATGAGGGCAATAAGTCCTAGCAATGCCGCACGTAATTGCTAGCTTTTCTAAAGTGGCTCTTTGTAATTACTAGAGCCAGAGCTTTGAGAAACTGGAAACATAAGCAGGTCTCTGGATCCAACTGGAACAGCTCCCACAATTGCTGGGCCAGCAAGACTGCGGCCATGGCTGATACTATGTCAGTAAACAAGTAATCCAACTTAGGCATTATCATCGACTGCTAGAGAAGGCTTAAGAAATGATAGGGAAAGTAAATGGTAATGGCCATATTGAAAAAAACAGTAGCAATCAACTTACTTTCTCCTTCCTTCCTTCCTTCCTTCCTTCCTTCCTTCCTTCCTTCCTTCCTTCCTTCCTTCCTTCCTTCCTTCCTTCCTNAACAACAATAGAAAAAAACACCATACATAAATAAACAAATATATAACTAACACAAGACATTTTAATTTATTCTTTTTTATTTATTATTTTCATTTAGTATTCTTCAATAAAAAAGAAAATAACAACCTAACAATAAAGAAACAGGAAAAATAAAGAAATAAGTAAATAAAAATTAAATAGAAAATGAATGAAAGAATAAATGAATAAATAATAATTTTTAATTTAATTTTATTTATTTTTGTATGTGGATGAGTGTGCTGTCTGCATGTAGGTTTGTGCACCCGTGTCGTGCAATGCCGCGGAGGTCAGAAGAGGGTGTGGGATTCCCCTGGAACTGGAGTTCTCCTGGAGTTGGAGTTTCAGACGGTTCTCAGCCGCCATGTGGGTGCTGGGGATCGAACCCGGGTCCTCTGTAAGAGCAGTCGGCGCTCTCAACCGCTAGGCCATCTCTCCAGCCCCCTGCAATCAACTTTCAATTTCACATGACCCAAGTGTTTTTATACCAAATGGTCACATATACCCACAGATACATACCATCACCTTCTATGACACGGTTGCAGTGAAAACAAACATCACCAAATAGCTGAGAATGAAAACAAGAAACAAGTTGTAAAAGCTCAAGATGTGTTAGGATTAAGTTTTTAATAATTATTTTTATTATTAACTATATTAAATTAAATATAGTTTCTGTTCTCTCTGTCACTTAAAAAATAGCTGGCACAGGCTAGAGAGATGGCTCTGCAGTTAAGAGCACCAAATGCTCTTGCAGAAGACCTGGGTTCGATTCCCAGCACCCACATGACGGCTAAGAACCATCTTTAACTCCAGTTCCAGGGGAATCCGACACCCTCTTCTGACCTCTACAGCACTGCATGACACAGGTACATCTACTTACATCCAGACAGTACACTCATACACATAAAAAAAATAGCTGGCAATAAATTTTAGAAGTTATCATTTCTAGAGAAAATTAGTAATTGACTAGTTACAAAGAAATTATTCTTATAAAGGAGCCTATACCTGGGAATGAGAGTGGCTTTTGCTCAAGTGGAGTGCCGAGGGCCACCTGAGCAGGGATGGTGTGAAACTGCACGCTCTCACTCAGAGCATGCAACATCATCGAGGGCTGATGAATCTAGTCTGGACTTTGATGAGAAGCAGGATATTTATATACTCATAAAGTAACTGTTCACAGTGGCGATGGGCACTGTGTGCTCCAGAGGAAGAGGCCCTGAGGAGGACACATAACTACCTGTTTAGTATTCCAGCTACAAGCCCAATTCAATGTAATGATGGAGAACCAACACAAGAGCCAAAGGGAAAAAAAAGGATATGCTGGGCGTGGTGGTGCACGCCTTTAATGCTAGTACTTGAGAGCAGAGGCAGGCGGATCTTTGTGAGTTCAAGGCCAGCCTGGTCTACAGAGCAAGTTCCAGGAAAAAAAAAAAGTTAAAACAAGGAGCTGGAGAGATGGCTCAGCAGTTAAGAGCAGCAACTGCTCTTGCAGAGGACTCGGGTTCGATTCCCAGCACCCACATGGTGGCTAAGAACTGTCTTTATCTCCAGTTCCAGGGGAATCCGACGCCATCTTCTGACCTCCACAGCATTGCAGGACACAGGTGCACCAACCTACATGTAGATAGTACACTCATACACATAAAAAATAGTAACTTAAAAAAAAAGTTAAAACAAATCTCTATAGACCAAAGCACATTTTCCTAAGAGACATCTCTGTAGCTAAAATATTGATGAGATTCAATTTACGTGTATCATATAACCAATAAGTGTAATCATTACCTGGTTATAGTGGGTTTCACAATAGGCCAAGCCCTTCCTCTCATAATGGCGATGTCCAAGAAATGGCTTTTCACATTTGGCACATACAAAATGCTGAAAAGAAATTGATAAAGATCATATTTGTGAACCACTACGTGGGTGCTAGGAATTGAACCTGGGTCCTCAGCCGGAGCAGCCAATTTTCTTAACTGCTGACCCATCTGTCCAGCCCAATCTAGATCATTTTTGAATTGTTGTATTTTATTTATCTAATGAGTTAACCTCAATTGTAATATCTTCTTAGAAAAGATAACTATCAATACCAGAAACTTCAATAGTCTCAATTCTGGTTTTTAATGTGGCTATAATGGATTTCTTTAAGGGACAAGGCACATGAAAGAAGAAACGAGCATCTAAGTAGTGTTTCTTTCTTTTTTTTTTTTTTGAGACAGGCTGGCCTATAGCCCCAGCTGTCATGGAACTCACTCTGTAGACCAGGCTGGCCTCTGCCTCCTGAGTGCTGGGATTAAAGCCGTGCGCCACCATGCCCAGCTTAAAGATGGTTCTTAGCTGCCATGTGGGTGCTGGGAATCGAACCCAGGTCTTCTGCAAGAGCAGTTGGTGCTCTTAACCACTGAGCTATCTCCCCAGCCCCCTCAGTAGTATTTCTACTATTGAGGATCACTAACTGTTGCTGGATGTGGACCCTGAGGCCCTTGCCCTCAAGGATTTAAGAACAAAGTACATATATTGCACTATGTTGGCATGTCACAATAGCAGTGTTAGCCTAGAGTTTTACTGTACTATAAAGCCAACTGTTTTCAAAATGCACACATCTAATCTTTAGACTATTCCCATCTTGCTAGCACACTTGAGGCATGTGAATTCAAAGGCACTAGTGACACTGTGCTGCTATGCACTCACCTCCACGTGCCATTGCTTGCCCATAGCATTCACCACGCGCCCTTCAATCGGCCTCCGACATGCACCACAGATAGGGACCCCCATCTTATCATGGCATGGCAGGCAGTACAGTTCCCCTTTCAGCTCCCGGGCATCAGCAGTCAGCTCCTTCCTGTCCAAAAAAAAACCCCCCAAAAAACAGCTGAAAACTACTAAGAGACAAAACAGATAGCCAACATGTATAGCATACTTTTTATTTAGAAGGTTTTAAAAGATATTAGCCTAACAATCCCTGGTAACTTCTATTTTCCTTCATTAAAGGTGACGTGAGTAACCTAAATTAACAGACTTGAGTGGGTTTCAGATTGTTAGTAGTATTTGTACTAATGGTAAGGTACACGGAGAGGCAGACATATGCCAGTACATCTGTCATATTTATCCCTGTCTTCTTAAAACTCAGTGCTAGAGCCGGGCGTGGTAGCACATGCCTTTAATCCTAGCACTTGGGAGGCAGAGGCAGGCAGATCTCTGTGAGTTCAAGGCCAGCCTAGTCTATAGACTGAGTTCCAGGACAGCTGGGGCTATAGGGAGACCCTGTCTCAAAAAGACCAAAAAAAAACCCAAAAAACAACAAAAAACACCTCGGTGCTAGGTCCAGGTATAGTAGTGCACATCTGTTTTTTTTTGTTTTGTTTTTTTTTTTTTTAGTTTTTTGAGACAGGGTCTCCCTGTGGCTTCAACTGGCCTAGACCTCACTTTGTAGACCAAGTTGGCTTGAAAATCTGAGACTAGCTTGAGATATACAGGTGTTGTTTTTGTAATATAAATTATACTGGGTGAGGGGCACATGAGGCCTTACCTCTGGCTGAGGAGCTACTGATAGTTAATGGTTGCAGAGGGAAGGAGAGTCATTTTTCTTTAAGGGTGTAACCATTGATAAGTTGCCCATGATTGATCCTTAAATGACTCCACACCCATGCACATGCATGGTTAAGTAAGCTTAATTAAATTCCATTGTTATAAAAATGACAAAAGATAGTGGGGGGGGGTATGTTGAAAAGAAGGGTTCCAAAGGGAAGGAGAAGTGGATAAGAGAATAGGAGTGATTTGATCAAAACACATTATATACATATATGAAACCGCCAAAGAATAAAAAAAATCTTAAGAAAAATAAATTATATGGTAAATTGTTGTGATAGTAAAGCTTACTGAAAAGCTAGTCTGAATATAGAGCAGGCTCCCCTTGTCCCAGACTTCCAGCATGCTTATTTCCAGTGTCTTCTAAGACTCCCTGTCCTGGAGCAGGCTAGCCCCCTGGCCTTATAAAAGGGAGAAAGGAAAACAGCAAATAGCTAATGGTATTAAAAACAATGTGCCCTTAACAACAGCTAAAAGTAAAGCACTGCCAACTATTGTTTATCCTATGGTACAAAAATGCCTGAAGTGGGAATGAGAAGCCTGAAGCTCATGGAGAGAGCATTTGGCTCTTTCTGGAAAACTCTCAATCAGGAACTCCAACATGGTTGTCTTAGCAGGTCTTCCCCAGTCACTTCTGTTGCATGTTGTAAGCACCCAATTTGGTGATCTTCTGCTACCTATCTGCTCCGTTTATCTGCTCTCTGCTCATTTTCTTTTTCTTTGCTTCCAATCTACTTAGTAAACTCACTCATTCAAAATCAAAAGCCTGGTTATTGTAGATCACTTCTTGTATGGAACACAACTGTGATGGCTCTTCTGCAGGTCTAACACTAAAAGTTGGGGAGCTGAGGCTTTAACTCCATGGTAGATCATGTGCCTAGTATGCACAAGGCCTGAGATTCACAAAAACAAAATAAAAAGATCGAAGAAAACAAGTTGGTTTATCAGAGTAATAGAAATATATAGATAAACATGTTCTTTTACAACTCCAGTGCTTGGCCCACAAAGGAGAAAACACTGTAATACCCGCAGTTGGCACAGTTGAAGTGGTCTGGGTGGTAAGGGTCGTTCTTGAAGATCAGAGGCTGTTCATCAATGATGGCATGGCACTTCTGGCAGATGTACTTTCCAAGGCCTCTGGCTTTTTCACGATTATGACATGGGCGACAAAGATGTCTATACAGAACCAAAATGGAAATTTAAAATCTTAAAGTTCTTTTTGACCATTAGAAATATACTTCCCATAACTCTGAAAGGAAATTAAAGAAACCATTTCCTTAAAATGATCCCTTATCCCGTGTGCTTAACAGAGTAGAGTCTAACTATAAGCAAAATTTGTTCCACCAGTAATAATCCACTGATGCTCAAAAACTTCATCACTGCCCATGTCTCTCTGGCAGAATAGCAGCATGAAACAACAGCCCCCGTCAATTGAAGGTCTGGAGTAATTTCCCAGGGTACTAACCAAGCAAGTCAGCCCATGATTGGTTTTAAATTCCTATACCCTAGAACAGCACCTCACATTCCACAGGGAAGTGTATGTGACTTGGAAGAGTCCCTTTGGCCACCCACATCCATCAGGAACAACAAACTCCTACCTGCCAGCATTCTTGACAAATCCAATGTCTGCTAGTACTTCCTGGCAGAGGTCACATCGGAAGCACTCAGGATGCCAGCTGTTGTTCATGGCTTTGATAACCCGACCAATGATGAATTCACCTGTGGGAAGGTACCAGCACAAATGTCACGAGTCATCTTATCTGCTATAAATTAAATGAAAAATATGAGGGAAAATGCTTAAAGAGGGATCCCGCCCCCCTTAGTACCAGTGCTAAGTTAGTACTTTACCACTGAGCTACATCCCCAGGCCTCTACAGTTTTACTTTTTATTTTGACAGAGGATCTCAATGTGTTGCCCAGGCTGGCCTCAAATTTGAGATCCTCCTGCCTCAGGCTCCCAAGTAGCAGACCTGTATTACCAGGACTAGTGTATACAGAGGGACTTTATTTTTTAGGTATTTTATCATATATATGAATCTGGTTTTCCTTCTTTAATGCCCTGGGGCCTTTTGGTGCCTTGATTGTGTTCACTGCTGGCACAGATGTCTGAAATCTATAACATTTTTTCTTTTCTCTTATTTAATGGTGGGAATTTAACCTGAGGCCTTGTACATGCTAAGCACGCTCTCTACCACTGAGAATAACTTCCATTCCTGCCACACACCTGCACACTTTATTTATTTATTTATTTATAGATGGGATCTTACTATATAGCTCTGGCTGGCCTGGAACTTACTATGTATATCAGATTGGCCTCAGATTCATACAGATGCACTTATGCCTGCTTTTGCTTCCAACTGCTGGCACTAAAGGTATGCACCACCACCACAGCAATACATTTTCTTATAATCCATACTTTCTTCCTTCACTAAGTCTTTTTTCAACATTCAATTCTGGTTTCTCAATCCCTAGAAACCTTCTAGTAGACTGCCAGAGAAGAGGCAACAATGTACCAGAGTAGAGTACATTGGTAGTATACAACCAGCTAGCAGGTTATCCACTCGATTGAAGTCTTCCTTGTCTTTTCCTTTGCCAGACCATAAGCAAGTAGGCAAAGACTATGTCCATACATGGAACAATACTGCAGAAGACCCACTAGAGAAGTCCCACCTAGTTCAGAAAACTTTTATCCCAATGTCCATAAAAATCAATTCTCATCAGGCATGGTGGCGCATGCCTTTAATTTTTTTATATATTTTTTTATTTATTCTTGTATGTGTATGAATGTACTGTCTGCCTGCAGGTTTGTGCACCCATGTCGTGCAATGCCGAGGAGGTCAGAAGAGGGTGTCAGATCTCCCTGGAACTGGAGTCAAAGATAGTTCTCAGCCGCCATGTGGGTGCTGGGGAATCGAACCCGGATCCTCTGCAAGAGCAGTTGGCACTCTTAACTGCTAGGTCATCTCTCCAGCCCCGGCACATGCTTTTAATCCCAGCACCTGGGAGGCAGTAGTAGGTGGATCTCTGTGAGTTCAAGGCCAGTCTGGTTTACTTAGTGAGTTCAAGGCTAGCTGGGACTAAAGGGAGACCCTGTCTCAAAAAGAACCCCCCACCCCAAAAATTCTCTTCAGATTTTGATCCTTGTCTAGTTTAACATATATTAAGAAATATACAGAAGAAAATAAAGTACCTGTTATACTAGTATTTACAATAAGGCCCCCCAAAATTGTAACATTGGCATTTTCTGCTACTTTCCTAATTAGCTTTAACTGTCAATTTGACACAGTCTAGTGTCACCTGAGAAGGAAGTGACAATTGAAGGATTACCCATATCAGAGTGGCCTTTTACCTTGAATACGGGAAGATAAATCTTGATTGTTCATTGAGGTAAGAGGGCCCAGCCTACTGTGGGTGACCAGCAGACAGCATTCTTCCATAGTTTCTTCTGGAGTTCCTGCCTTGACTTCTCTCAGTTATGGACTGTGCCTTAAGTATAAGCTGAAATAAGCCCTCTCTTCCCCTAAGTGGCTTTTGGTCAGTGCTTTATCACAGCAACAGAGATGAAACTAGAGTGACTAGGTGATTTTGAAGCTCACTTTTGATCTATACTCGGGTAGAACTTACCACACTGGTGGCAGCAGGGAGCAAAGAGCATCTGGAAATCATGTTCACAGTACTTCCTTCCTTCAAACTGAAAGAGAAAACACCAAGCACCATCAGCTTGCAGACATGAAAAAAACATAGGAGGAAAGTAATCATTTTATTAAAACATGCAGAAAAGTGGCTTTGTTCTTGTTTTTTTGTGTGTGTGCTTGGGATTGAACCCCAAACTTTGTACATGCTAGGCAAGTGCTCTACCACTGAACTATAACCCCAGCACTTATCAGAGTGTTTCTGAACTAAGAGTCTGCCCTAAGAATTTATAACTCTAATGGGATTTTTAAAAGCAGTCACACTTTGGAACCTTCCAAATGTTCCATTGTTAGTACAGGGGAGAAACTACATGAGGGGCTGGGGAGATGGCTTAGTGGCTAGAGCTGGCTGCACAAGCATGAGGATCTGATTTTAGATCCTCAACAGTGGAGCATGGCTGTGTGTGTCCATAACCCCAGCAAGAGGACGGGCAGCCGACAGACCCCCAAAGCTCACTGGCCAGCCAACCTAGTCTAACTGATGAGCTTCAGGTTCAGTGAGAAACTGTCACAAAAAGCAAAAATGATCATAAAATATAACCTCATCCCTGGGTCACCACACATATGGGCACACATGTGTACACACACACACAGAGAGAGAGAGAGAGAGAGAGAGAGAGAGAGAGAGAGAGAGAGAGAGAGAGAGAACAAGATGAAGGCAGAGTGAATACCTGGTTTCACCCTTCTTAATTTTTCTTTCTTTCTTTTTTTTGGTCTTTTCGAGTCAGGGTCTCCCTGTAGCCCCAGCTGTCCTGGAACTTGCTCTGTAGACCAGGCTGGCCTTGAACTCACGAAGATCCACCTGCCTCTGCCTCCCAAGTGCTAGGATTAAAGGCGTGCACCACCACGCCTGGCTTCTCCTCTTAATTTTTTGTCTCAAATATTCTATCCTATGAATTTGATGAAAACCATAGACTCTTCAACTCAGAGAACTGACATATAGTATCTATAAGTGTATTGCCTGTATGTATGTAAGTGCACCTGTGTCATGCAATGCTGGCAGAGGTCAGAAGAAGTTGTCAGGTCACCTAGAACTGGAGTTACAGATAGTGGTTAGCTGCCAAGGAGGTGTTGGGAATTGAACCCTGGTCCTCTGCAAGAGCAGCCAGTGCTTTTAACTGCTGAGCCATCTCTCGAGCCCCTCAAACTTTTTCTTAATAAAATATTTCAAGCTGGGTATGGTGGTGCATGCACTCAGGAAGCAGAGGCAGGCTGATCTCTAAGTTCCAGGGCAGCCTGGTCTACAAAGCAAGTTCCAGGCCAGCTGGAGCTAGAGGGAAACCCTATCTCAAAAGACCAAATAAATAAATAAATAAACAAACAAATAAATAAAATATTCCAAAAATTATAAGTATTGGATATCCATTAATTTACTGACTTATAACATCCTGGACAGAAAATTTGTTGGCTGTGTGTGTGTGTGTGTGTGTGTGTATGTGTGTGTGTGTGTGTGCATGTGTTACATACACAGCATGAGTCATAGCAGATGATGGGGGTCAGAGGGCAACCTTGGGTGTCGGTGGTTGCTTTGTACTTTGCTTGAGATAGGGTCTCTTGTAATTCATTTCTGTGACCAGCTGATCTGAGCTTCCCACAGGGATGCAATACTGTATCTGGCTTAAAAACAAACAAACAAAAAGACTGCACCGGGATCTTTGTTGATGCCCTTCATCTTCTAAAAGCAGCTGTTTCCCTTCTTTTTGCTGCACTTCTTTCCCACATTCCCATCCTCTGCAGCCTACAGCTTGATGTAAGTAAGAAAAGGCATCTTTCTTTTTTTTTTTTTTATTAATTTTATTTATTTCTGTATGTGTATGAATGTACTGTCTGCATGCAAGTGTGTGCACCCGTGTCGTGCAATGCCACGGAGGTCAGAAGAGGGTGTTGGATTCTCCTGGAATTGGAGTTTCAGATGGTTCTCGGCTGCCATGTGGGTGCTGGGGATCGAACCCGGGTCCTCTGCAAGAGCGGTTGGCGCTCTTAACTGCTAGGCCATCTCTCCAGCCCCAGAAAAGGCATCTTTCTACATGTACTTGTACACAAATTTTGAGGGCACAGTTTGGACGTGGAGTCATACTGGACATTTGTAAAAGTGGGACTGTAGAGTCTCACTATAGCTGACAAGTATTTAAAAATCTGTGCTCTGACACACCTGCCTCAGGCCCAGGGTACAGATGTCTATTTGGTTGGCAGAAACATCTTCTGCTCTTTGCTCTATAGCATGGTTACCCTGTCCTGGTTAACTATGTGTAGGCCAGAGAGTCCATCCACTGGGGGCTGTTGTAAGGAGTGTGTGCCTCCTTGTAGCTCACCTGTAGTGTCCCCTTTGCCCACATGGACTTACATTGCCTGGTTCATGCTGCCTGGTTCTTGGGTAGACCCAGTGTGGAGGGCACACAAGGCCAAGTCCCAGCTCCAGGCAGGCACCCATGTCCCCAGCTCAGGCACAGCTGTCTTAGGCCAGCCCAGCAGAGGACACGCCCACACTTGGCTTTCACTTATACATCTGTCATAAGTTGCTCTGAAGCAAGTGGGTCAGTAGATAAGTAGAGAGGCTAGTTTTGGAGTTTCCTCTCAGCGGTCTTCACTTCTCCGTTCCAGCCTTCCTGAATAATCAGGATACAGTATTAGAGGAAATGAGTAACAAAAACTTTGTTATTTGTTCCATTACACCGTTCATTATCAGTGGGTCTTTCCTGTTAATACATTTTGTGATGGGGAAAAACAACACACTGGGAAAACCAAACAAGGGGAGAGAAAAATCTGAAGTAGCAAAAGAGCATGTTGGCTGGACTTGCAGCACATTGGGTGCCTGTCTAAGCCCTTGTTTTTGGCTCAGTGTATCCCAGTTTGAAAGACTTCTAGAACTATATTACTCTGTAACTGCTGACTTAAATCACTTGAAAAAAATACCTGCTTAAGGAAAAAAAAAATAATACACCATTTAGTGGAGATAACCAAGGTGTCACAAGCTATACCTGGAGCAACTATTACTAGTATAAGGGCCTCTGGTTAAATTGGCATTTCCTCCAGAAAATGGCATTTACTAACCCATGTTATCACTGAATTGGCAGATTTATAAATAATTATTCATATGCAGTGGAGGATGATTGAACACACTGAAAACTTAGGGAACCCAGCACTGATTCTTTTAAACATAACTACAATATCAAACTTAAAAGATTAGTAATCATACCAGGTATAGTGGTTTATGCCTTTAGCCTCTGTACTAGGAAGACAGAGGTTTTGTGAGATCAAGGCCAACCTGGTCTACACAGCAAGTTCCAGGCCACCTGGACTACAGGTAGACCCTATCTAAAGTTAGCAAGCAAACAATAACAACAACAACAAATACCCAGTAATCACATATAACTTTTTTTTGGGGGGTCTTTTTGAGACAGGTCTCCCTGTAGCCCCAGCTGTCCTGGAACTCACTCTGTAGACCAGGCTGACCTTGAACTCACAAAGATCTGCCTGCCTCTGCCTCCCAAGTGCTAGGATTAAAAGCGTGCACCACCATGCCCAGCCACATATAACTCTTATGCTTAGTCTTGGAAAGCAGCCTTGCATGAACATGATGAACTATAAACAATAATATCTGCTTCATAACAATAAAATGAAACAACAAGAATTTATAATTCAGCTAGTGGAGTGACCAGCTCATAACAGGTGTTGAATAGTTATTTTTGAATAACTAAAAAGAATAACTATCCAGGGCTCGAGAGATGGCTCAGTGGTTAAGAGCACAGACTGCTCTTGCAGAGGACCCAGGTTTGATTCCCAGCACCCCCATGGCAGCTAAGAACTGCCTTTAAGCTGGGTGTGGTGGCGTGCGCCTTTATTCCTGCAGAGGCAGTACGATCTCTGTGAGTTCAAGGCCAGCCTGGTCTACAGAGTAAGTTTTCCAGCCAGCCGGAGATATAAGGGAGACCCTGTTGTTCAAAAAAAAAAAAAAAAAAAAAGAAGAAGAAGGATCCCAAAAAAGATCAAAAAAACAAGTAAAAACAAACCTATAAAAAGCTGGGCAAGGGCTGGTTGAGATGGCGCCTAGCAGTTTATGAGCGCTGACCTTTCGCTTCTTACAGAGGGACCCGGGTTCGTCCCCAGCACCCACAATGGTGAGACTTGAGAACCGTCTGAAACCTCCAATTCCAGGAGAATTTCCAGTTCCAGGGGAATCCACCCTCTCTTGGCCTCTTCTGCGCTCCGCCGGCATTGCACGACACAGGCGTACACTAAAAATAAAAAGCAGTACATTCATACACATATGGAAATTAAAATTAAAAAAAAAAAAAAAAAAAAAAAAAAAAGCTGGGCCATGTGGCTGCACACACCTGTAATCCCAGCTCACTGGGAGCAAGGCAGCGCAGGCGGATCTCTTGTGAGTTTCAAGGCTTGCCTGAGTCTTAATAGTAGCAGAGCTCCAGGCCAAGCTCGGGACTAAGGGAGACCCTCTCTAAAAAAACACCAAAAAAAAATAACTATTAACTTACAAGTATAGGAAAATGGATTTTAGTTTGGAAAACTAGTACAAATAATGAATGACATGTGAAATAAATCTTGCTTTCTATTAAATGAAGATATTTTCTTCATTGCAAGAGTTGAATGCTATACTACCTAAGACATTATGTATTACTCTGGTGCTATTTTTTAGTTTGTCAGTGCTGGGGATTGAGTCCAGGGCCTCCTAGAGGCTAAACATACAATCCATACTGTGCTATGTACCTCAAAGCCTAGGTGCTACTTCAAACAAATACTCAAAACAGCACATTCCCCCTCCCTCCACTTTTTTTTTGTAGAGTCCACCCCCCCCTTTTGAGAAAGTCTCAGGTAGTGCAGTTGATCACAAACCTGCAGTGTAGACATGAATGGCTTTAGAACTCCTTGTTACGTTGTTTTTGCTTTATTTTGCTGTGATAAAACATTGACCAAGACTGGCTGTGCTGCTGGGCCACCTTTAATCTTAGCACTTGGGAGGCAGAAGGTGGATCTCTGTGAGTTTGAGGTCAGCCTGGTCTACACAGTGTGTGCCAGGCCAGCCAGGACTATGTAGTGAGATCCTGTCTCAAAAAAACAAAACCAACCAACCAACCAACCAAACAACAATAAAATACCACTCAACAACAATAACACAACACCACTGACAAAAAACAACTTGGGAAGGAAAAGTCTTATTTGGCTTGTAGGTCCTGATCACAGTCCATCACTGAAGGATGCTAAGGAGGAATGCTGCTCACCAGCTTGCTCCCCTGGCTTGCTCAGCCATCTTTCTTTTCTAAAAGCCTTTTTTTTTTTTTAATTAACTTTATTTATTTCTGTATGTGTATGAATGTACTGCCTGCATGGAAGTCTGTGCACCGTGTCGTGCAGGCCGCTGGAGGTCAGAAGAGGGTCTCGATTCCCTGGAGCTGGAGGTTCTCCTGGGAATTGGAGTTTCAGAGCGATCGGCTCTCGGCCGCCATGTGGTGCTGGGGGATCGAACACCGGGTCCTCTGAAGAGCAGTCGGTGCTCTTAACCAGCTAGGGCATTTCTCCTTAGCCCCCTCAAGCTTTTTTTTAAGTTATATTTTATTTATTTTATTTATTTTTATTTTGATTTTATTAATGTTTGTATGTCTATGTAAGGCAACCTCTGTTGTATAACGCCTGTGGAATAAAGAAAAAGAGGTGTGTCAGATACCCCTTATATGGAGTTAGACACATTTGTTAGCCACCACATGTGTGGGGAATCAAACCTGGTTTCCCTACTGCAAGGAGCGAGCCAGAGAGCCATCCCTCACAGAACCTCCAAAGATGATCCATCCTCCCTCCCTCTTCCTCCCTCCCTTTGCTCTATTTTGAAGACAGGGTCTCCCGTATTTCCACAACTGCCTAGAAATCATTTTATTTGTAGACCAGGCTGGCCTTGAACTCAGAGAAGATGTTGGCCTGTCTTGGTTCATGCTTTCCTCGCACATAGTTGCTAGGTAGGATTAAAGCGTGAGCCACTCTCTTTCCTGGCCAGATTAGTTTTTCTATACAGCCCAGATCCACCTGCTTAGGGATGGGGCTGTCCAGTGAGTTGAGACTTCCTACATCAAGTAGCAATCAAAAGAATGCCTCCTAGACAGGCCCACAGCCCAGTCTCATGAAGGTAATTCCTCCACTGAAAATCCTTCTTTCCAGGTTTGTGTCAAGGTGACAAAAACTAACCAGCACATTCTTGATCCTTTCTGTCTCCACCTCCCAACTACTGGGATTCCAGCCTGGTATTAAGAGATATCAAATCAGCAGGGCATAGTGGTGCACACCTTTGATCCCAGTACTTGGGAGGCAGGGGCAGGCAGATTTCTTGTGAGTTCTAAGGCCAGCCTGGTCTACATAGCAGATAGCAGATCGGGAACACGTTCCACATAGCTGGGGCTACAGGGCAACTCTGATTCTCAAAGAAAGAAAAGAAAAAAAAAGAAAAAAAAAAAAAAAAAAAAAAAAAAAAAGAAATATCAAATCAATATGGATAGACTCTGTGCCAGAAATATTCAAAGTTAAATGGAAGACAAGCATAGTAATAAATCATTACAATGTAAAAGTGTTCCACATGAGAGGTATTAATGCTATGTGGACTCAGAGAAGATATAAAATTCAGAAGAGATCAAATTCAGCTGAGAACTAGATCAAAGTAGATTCTAATATCTTTCATATTGCAAACCTGTGTTTTCTAAGACATTTCCACCTCATTAGGGATTAAAAGGGGATTTATACAGTATGAAGACCAGTGTCCTTTCTGGAACCAGATTTCTTTTTGGTGTATATTGTGTGTGTGTACATGTTCCTGTGTTTTTATGCACATGTATGTGATCATGTGGAGGCTAGAAGTTGACAGTGTCTTCCGTGATTGCTCTCCATTTATTTCTGGAAACAGTATCTCACCAGATCTTGAGTTCAATGATCCCAGCTAGAGCAGCTGGCCAGCAAGCCCCAGGGGTCCTCCTGTCTCCATCACCTCAGAAATGGGCCTATAGGCATGACCTAGTACTCCTGGCTTTTTGTGTAAGTGCTGGGGATCCCAAATTCAGGTCCTCACTGTCGTGATTAAGCCATCTCCTCATATTTCTTAAATCTCTTTTGTGTTCTGTAGGAGTCTATACTGATTAACCTATGATTACATGTTGCTTTGGCAACCATAAGCTATACTTTCTTACAACAGAGTCACCCTAGCGAGTCTCTAATTCTTTGACTCCCTGCTCCTCAGTATGATTGATCCATGTATCAATACATCACTGATCTGTAACAACATACTCCCTGTAGTGAGCTAGACGCAGCTAGGTTGGCTCACTAACTCCCACAACCAGCATGGACTGTGCAGATACAGATGCCATAGAATGACCTTCTGAAACTTGCCTGTCTACTTTAAACCTACCAATGAAAACTCTCCTCAGGACCTGTTCAGCCTGTACCTGTGGGTCTCCGGAGGTTAATAATGCTTCGGCCCCTAGGTCCATGCTTCTCCACCCATGCCTGTGCTTTCCTAACTTGTGTCAATGACCTCCAGGTGTGAGTAATAAAAGCTTTATATTTATCTTGCATCTTCCCTGGTTCATTATAAAGATCTTAAATAAAAAGTCTTGCCTGGCTGATTTAGAGATTTGAGAGTCATTTTGTCAAATTCCCCAAGTAGTGACAACAGTGTCAATAGCAAATCCCCTAGCCATGAGGAGTTGGCTTTTTCTTCTCTATATCAGTGGGGCGTCTGACCTGCTGTCACTACATCTACACCCTGGGAACTCCCCTGCATGCTCTCTCTCTTCTCTCCTGTTAGACTCTGTCCTCTCCCACTCTGTTCTGCCCCATGACTATCCTCATTCTTTTTTTTTTTTTGTAAATTCTTTTTTTTGTTGTTGTTCATTTTTTATTTATTATTATTTTTTTTAATTAAATTAGTTTTTATTGATGCTTTGTGCATTTCATACATTTTTTCCAATTCAGTTCAGGCTTATTTCCCTTTCCCTTCCCCCCCACCCCCACCCCATCCCAGATCATGCATTCTGCCATAACTGTCCTGCATCTTTCTCTCATTTTTTTTTTTTTCATTTTTAGCTATAAGTGATAATCCATGAGTACAAGCATCCTTCATGCAAAACCTATCTGCAGGCTGTTGTGCCCAAACACCTACAGCCCCACCATCCAGTGGGGGGTGACAGGTTGTTTGTTCAATCAAGTTGATCAAATGAGTGTCCAGACTACATTGCTGTAGTTTCACCATTCACCCCAATCGCAGCCCTTACATTCTACCACGCCCCCTCTTCCGCAGGTTGTTCCCTAGGCTTAGAAAAGGGGCACAGGTGGATGAGAGGTAAAACAGTCCACTCTCTCTGGAGCTGTTGACTTGGACTCTGGTCAATTCTGGCTGTTTCCTTTCATGGGCTGACAGTTTGTCCAGGAATAACCTTTCGATCCTGGCCTGGCGCGTTATGGCGTCTCCCCGACTATCCTCATTCTTGACAAAAAAGATTTTCACTGGAAGGAAAGAGAAACCATCCACCTACTGCTAAGGACTTTTGTTTTGTTTTGTTTTTTTCTAACAGGGAATGCATGTTTCTAGAATGTAGTGGGAACTCAATGTGTACAGTAGCAAATACCATTTCATTCTCTGGTCAACTGTTCAATCCTATTTTCTCTAGTTATATTAATATAGACATTAGTATTTCAGTATTCATGTACACATGGGTGGCAAATGGCATTTTGTGAGTTCAAGGCCAGCCTGGTCTACATAGTGAGTTCCAGGACAGCTTGGGCTACAGGGAGACCCTGTCTCAAAAAGACAAACAAACAAACAAACTGACATTTTGCAGACTAGCCTAGAAATGGTGGCACATGCCTTTAATCCAAGCACTCAGGAAGTTCAGGCAGGTAGATCTCTGCGAGTTTCAGGCTAGCCTAGTCTACATAGTGACTGCCAATCCTGTTAGTGCTATAAAGTGAGGCCCTCTCTCAAAACAAACAAACAAACAAACAAACAAACAAACATGATCTGATTGACATGAGGTAGGCATACAAGGGAATCCTATTTAGGCTGTGGCCTACATGTTTTACGAGTACACCATCACTCATTCTCCAGATACTTAATATCTGGCATATATACAGTATTTCAATTTACTTCAATTTAATATTTGATAATGCATTTGAAAGTGATGGGATCAATGATGAGTCCCAATCAGTCAATCATTCCTTGGAAAAGCTGAACAAAATGAGTTCCACCATCGCTTAAAAAAAAAAAAAAAAGAGATGGGCAGCTGAGTTGACTCACCTCATAGAAGAGTCCTTCTGGAAACTGCTGGAAGCACTGAGCACACACAAAACACTGCTCATGGTACAGCTCACCATTACTATTCACAATCTTCTCAGCAGGTGCAAAGCCTCCCTTGCAACGCTCACATGTGGCGCTGGCCAGAGCATTGGCCATGTTGCTGTAACACACAAAGACAACAAGTCACAGACTGTCACCCTTTAACTAGACTTAAGACAAGATGATACAAAGAACCGAGGAGCAAATTCTATCAGGACACAAAAACTTGACCTTTATCTATTAAGCCTAGTTTCAAACTCAAAATCCCCTAATCTCTTTACCCTAGGGACCTTAGATTCTGAAAGGGCCTCCTGCTTTGCTTCTGTTTGACTTTAACATTTCTGGCATTCTTCTTTCAGTGTTAGGTACAAGGAACAGACATCAAAGTCAACAGTAGCCCTTAGCTGGGTAGAGTATATACTTGTAGATATATCCTCTCAGGAGGTTGAGGCACCAAGGTTGCTTGAACCCTGAAGTTCAAGGATTGCATGCGCCACATAACCATGGTGAGACTCTGTCTCAAATAAGTAAATAAATAAATGAATGAGAAAATGTCTTCCTCAAGGAACTCAGGTTTACAGCTGGATAGGTGGCTTAATTAAAACATCCATGAGATAACATCTAGACAAACTTTTTATTTATTCTTTGGTATGAATACAAGTATTTAGATCATATCCATGCCTGTTCCTACTGTCCCACCCCAGCTCCTCTGAGACTCCTCACTCCACATCACTCTCCCAACTTCACGTTCGCCCCAACCTATTGAGTCCAGTTAGTGCTGCCTGTATCTGCATGGGTGTAGGGCCACATCCACTGGAGCGTGGGGAACCAACAATGGGGCATACTGCTAAAGGAAAGTGATTTTCCTCCCCCAGGGCTGCCAATAGCGTCTCACTTGGGGTGAGGCCTTCTAAGCTCCTTCTCTCCATGAGATAACATCTTGACTCAATTTCTTTCCCTTTTTAGAACAGAATCTAAACTGCATGCAACTGAACATTATGCCATACCTAAGCACAGGCTATACCTCTGATTAGTTCCAGTTTTAAGCAATTGCTTAAAAACTTGTAAAACAAGCTAAGTGTGGTGGTGCACACCTTTAATCCCAGCACTTGGGAAGCAGAGGCAGAGAGGCAGAGAAGCAGAGAGGCAGAGAGGAGGGGTAGAGAGGTAGAGAGGCAGAGAGGCAGAGAGGAGGGGTAGAGAGGTAGAGAGAGGCAGAGGAGAGGCAGAGAGGCAGAGGCAAAGGCAGGTGGATCTCTGTAACTGTGAGTTCAGGCCAGCTGGGGCTATATAGGGAGACTGTCAAAAAATAAAACAAAGCAAAACAAAAAATCTCTTAAAACTAGATAAGATGTCTCAGTCCTATTAAATAATGTGTTAAGACAAACTATGAATTCTAACAGTATAAAATGTACCTTAAAAATCACAGAATTTATTAATAAAGAGATCATTTTCCAGATAGAGAAATAGGTTCAAAGGCAGATGATTAGCTCAACATCACAAAACTAAGTACTTAATGGAAGGCATGTGACTAGAATCCTGGTTCCCTGCTTAATTCTTCACACTTGAGAGTATTCGGTAGGGAAGCCATCATGATTTACAGGTCAGGAAAATGAAGATCTCTCATGAGCAATCCCACTATACCTGGAACGCATGCCCTCAATTTTCTCTAACCACTGGTCCTTTGGAAGAAAAGCAGCATGGCTGGTAGGCCAAGAATTAGGAGAGGATTTCACATAGCTATTTTGTTTCTGAAAATTCTAGAAATGGGGGGCTGGAGAGATAGCCTAGCAGTTAAGAGCACCGACTGCTCTTGCAGAGGACCCGGGTTCGATCCCCAGCACCCACATGGCGGCTGAGAACCGTCTGTAACTCCAATTCCAGGAGAAACTCCAGTTCCAGGGGAATTCGACTCCCTCTTCTGAACTCCGAGGCATTGCACAACACGGGTGCCCAGACCTGCATGCTGACAGTACATTCATACACATACAAAAATAAATAAAAATTAAAAAAAAATTCTAGAAATGGAAAAGCTATGTGGGCCAAGCCCTCCTTCACAATTTTGTAAGCTGTTTTTGTTTTCAGAGGCCCATTCAGGGCACAAGTTCTGTCTATTACAAGCAGGCCTAGTCCCCTGGCATAGCTTCTGACCTTCCTGATACTGTATCAGTCCACCCAGTAAAATGGACTGATACCACCAAGGACACCAAGAGACGGACAGCCTCAACTTTAGACATTTAACCCCTCTACAGACTCTTTGACCATGCTCCCCTCTGTTTCCAAGTTTGGCTATTTCCTCAGCAAAAATGGTAACTTATTCCCCCATCCCACCCCACCCCACCCCACCCCAGTGGAGGACAGCTCTACACTTCGCCTTCTTTCAAATGTTTCAAGGCAACTCCATTTTGTAACTCTGTCATTGTACCTTCCTGTTGAATTCCCATGTTCACCATCTCACACCAATCAAAACTCAACTTTAGTTAGTAGGCTTGAATGTAAAATAGAAATGTCACTGAAAAAGAAGGGGGGTTCTCTAAGATGAGAGTCCAGTGAGGTGAGGCTCAGCAGGTAACGAGGCTTGCCACCAAGTCTAATGACCTGAATTTGATTTCTGGAACCCACATGTAGACTTTTGACTTCCACATTGTGCTCCACTTCCTAATTAATTAATTAAAAAAGAAAAGGAGGCAGCCTCACTGCTGGTACAGTTCATCTGGATAGAAGAAAGCTGTGCAGATTTTTTTTTTTTTGGTCTTTTTGAGACAGGGTCTCCCTATAGCCCTAGCTATAGGCCTGGAACTCACTCTGTAGACCAGGCTGGCCTTGAACTCACAGAGATCTGCCTGCCTCTTCCTCCTGAGTGCTGGGATTAAAATTGTGCGTTACCATGCCTGGCTTAACACGGTTCTTAGCCACCATGTGGGTGCTGGGAATTAAACCCTGGTCCTCTGCAAGAGCAGTTGGCACTCTTAACCACTGAGCCATCTCTCCAGCCTCTACAGACCCTCCTTTAGTAACAAAAGGAGAAAAGGGAAACAACAATCACTTGCCTTCCTACTGGCCACCCATCTCTCTCATCTTAAAAGAAATCTTTGTTTTTATTTTTTTCTGGAGACAAAATCTCATGTAGCCCATGCTGGCTTCAGATTCCTGATCCTCTACTTCCCAAGTTTTGGGATTATAGGCATGCACCAACATACCCAACTCTTCTCTTGCCTGTTTCTCAGACACTGTTTACATTTTTTACATATGCTTATGTATTTACATATATATACATATATATGGGAGAAAGAAGGGGGAGGCAGTCATAGCACATAGCCAAGGCTTATTAAAGCAAAAGTAACACTCCACACAGCACACAAAAAGACAAGAGTCCCCAATGAGGGAAGGGGTTCAGAACTGCAGCCCACTGTAGTTGATTATATTTAATTAACTACATATGACAGAAGTTACTTTTTTTTTTTTTTTTTTTTTTTTTTTTTTTGTAAACGGTTTCCTGTAGCCCCAGCTGTCCTGGAACTCACTCTGTAGACCAGGGTGGCCTTGAACTCACAAAGATCCGCCTGCCTCTGCCTCCCAAGTGCTAGGATTAAAGGCGTGCGCCACCACGCCCAGCTGACAGAAGTTACTTTTAAGAGACAAATAATTAGAATGGTTACAACCAATTGCCTAATTTTTCAGAAAATGTTTTCACTAGAAAGTGTTGATGACAAGGAAACAAAAAGCCTTCCGCACTGAACCTTAACTGGCCAGGCGTGTCTGGTATCTCACTAATCTACTTCTACAGGTTGACCTCATACAGCAAGCTCTAATCAAGTTATCAAGCTTCAAGTTTCTCTAGTGCCTTATTTCCACCATAGGTGAAACAAATTTTCTTCTCCTAAAATATAAAAATGTGCAAAATTCAACTATTTTGCATTTACTAACCAGTTCAAACACTGGTCACAGAATAATTCCCCAACAATGTTTATAAATTTAATTTGTAGTTTCATCCAATCTGCTCTTTATCTTTGAGAACTTTTAGAATATGTTTTTCTGTTTTAGATTCTGACAATACAACTGCCAACTCTTTTATGGAAAACACAATGAAAATGTAGCATCATTAGGAAGATGAGGGCTTTCTATTCCTCCTGGGAAGGTGGCATTTTCCTCGACATTTATATGTCCTCTGACGGAAATTTTACAAGACAAGGCAATCTAAGAACCATCCTGAGCCCTCGGCAAACCCTGGAAAAGCCCTGCTATATAAAACCCACATTAGCCCTAAACAAAATGGCTAGGGAGTCCAAAGCCAAAGAACTTAAGAAGCAGGCATTCTGAGAAGGGAGAGACTCACAATTTTGCATAGAAGTCACAAAACTCCTTGTAGACTTTTACATCACTGTGCCTGCGCTGCAGGTTGGACACAGCCCTCTCGTCTTCATTCCCATTAGCCTTGGGGACACTGTTAGGAACCGTCCGGGGGATTTCTTCATTTTCTGGGATAGTGCTGGGGCGCGTGCGGCCTGTGAAAGCCATTGTGCAGGCTTGAGAACTCAGAGCCTGTGACGCCCGGGCAGGATATGGAGAAGAGAAACAATATCCAGGCCTCCTGCTTCCCAGCCAGGGTCACTCCCACTGTTCCCACACGCGTCACCCAGCTGCCAGGGTCGCTGCTGACTCTTTATGCTAAGAGCTCAGTAGCACAGTCCTCTGATTTACTGAGGCTTTCTAGAAGCTCTCAAAAACACTTCACCTGGCTTGGCAATCTTTTTCTAAGCAATTCTCAACTGGGTGTGCATAGAATCTTTTGGAAAGCTTGTAGGACATCCCTGACAAGCTCCAGTAAGGATCTGTGAGTCCCTGAAACCAAGTTGTAAGTTGTCTTCTATCATCTTTGCTCTTGGTACAAGAAAGAGCACAATAAAGGCTTCAATGAATGGATGCAAGTGCAAATAGGAAAGAGCTAAAGTTTAACCATAACTCTTCTAGGAAGCCCAGGCTAATCCCGTAACAGAAGTCAAGGATTCTTCATCTTTCTTTTGACTAAAGAAGCTATTACATGCTTTGGTCTTCCTGCTATATGCAGTTCAAACTACTGTCTTGGATTATGTTAGCACTGACAACAGGAGAGCCCTGATACCACCAACACACAAGCAACACACATACATCACGTCCCTATTAAATAAATATTTTAGTCACAGATTGGAAACCAAGGCACAAAGGGACTGAACAATAAGTATGTGGTGAGATTGACCCACATGGTAGAAGAGAGCTAACTCTAGCAAGTTGTCTTCTGAACTTCCTGGCATGCTATAGCATCTGCACTCATACACATGATGAGAAATCACCTCCCTGGAACAGTCTAGAAATGGTGTGCCATGTGTGAGCCCCTTCTCAAAGAGGAGACCCCATAATATAACATTAATTTCTCACTATACTGATGATTTTTAAAGATTTTGGTAACAGGTGCTGGGTATGGTGGCACACACCTTTAATCCTAGTACTTGGGAGGCAGAGGCAGGTGGATCTTTGTGAGTTCAAGGCCAGCCTGGTCTACAGAGTGAGCTCTAGGACAGCTGGGACTAAAGGGAGACCCTGTCTCAAAAATACCAAAAAAAAAAAAACCCCAAATATATACACATATCTTTAAAGAAATAATGCAATAAATTCTTTGCACACTGTAATCTATAGAATCAGATCCATAATACTATGCCAAAGTTTATGCTACCTGGCTTAAAGGCTTATGTAATTTAAAAGTCCACTTTATTTTTGGTAATAGTTTCTTGGTTCTTATTATTCAATATAACAAAAGTAGTCGTCAAAATAGTCCTCAATTCCACAGCTGCCCTAGTAATAAGTGACATAATCAACCCTTTTCTATTCCTTTTTTTTCTTTGTTTGTTTTTTGGTCTTTTTGAGACAGGGTCTCTCTGTAGCCCCAGCTGTCCTGGAACTCACTGTGTAGACCAGGCTGGCCTTGAACTCAAAGATCCACCTGCCTCTGCCTCCCAAGTGCTAGGATTAAAGGCGTGCGCCACCACGCCCGGCTCTATTCCTTTTTAAAAAACAAAACCAAAAACATTTATTATTTTTATTTTATGTGTATGAGTGTATTGCTTCCATGCATGTAAATGTACCCATGTTGTGCACTGCCTGCAGAGGTCTGAAGAGAGTGTTGGATTCCCCCGGAACTGGAGTTATGGATGGTTGTTATCTGGCATGTGGGTGCTGGAAAACGACTCAGGTCCTCTGCAAGAACAGCTGGTGCTCTTGACAGCTGAGCCATCTCCCCAGCTTCCCCTTTTGATTTCCATGTGCTGGAAGAATAATAAAATATTACAGATTCCCTGATAAGTAAATAGGTTGATGATGAAGGTCACTGGGGCATGGGCATAAATACCGGTAAATGGTAACAATCAGGGCATGTTCACGATGGATGAAAAAAAATGAATCTAAGAGGTTGAGTGGAGGGAAGGATGACATTTGTTATATTTCATTGGGGAAAACTATGTGCTAGCTAGAGAAGCCTAACTCATAAGAACATTTGGAAGTGATTCTGTGTGAATGGAGCCAGAAATTACCTATTAAATAGTGGACAGAAATGAAAAATTATGGGTGATTAGAGCCTGTGCAAAAATAAAAGCTTTTACTTTATTTTTGAGATAATGCCTCACTGTGTAGTCCTGGTTGGCCTAGAACTCACTATACAGACCAGGCTGGCCTGAAACTCATAGAGATCTGTCTGCCTCTGCTTCTGCCTCTTTAGGTTTAGGGTGTATACCATCACTCCCAGCAAGATAAAAGCTTTTAAAATTGTATCTGAAGTCACTCTTAAGAAATTAGTAAAGACTATTTGTGAATTCAATAATTTCTTGGTTACCTTTTACCTTTTGAGGTATTTCCTGATATTTTCCTAATAAAAACAAAATTTTATGCATTTATTTATATTTTGTGTATGAGTGTTCAGCATGCATATAAGTGCACCTATGTGTACAATGTGTATGTACAATGTCCATGGAGGCCAGAAAAGGGTGTCAGACCCCTGGAATTGGAGTTACATGTGGTTGTGAACTACCATAGCTGGGTCCTTTGAAAGAGCTGCCAGTGCTCTTACTGCTGAGCCATCTCTCCAGCCCTGTTTCTATGTACTTAATGTATGTGTACTTGTCACAACCTTGGTTGAAAATGTATGCATTTATTTCTGTGTTCTCTGTTCTGTTTTATTGGTCTCTGTGTCCATTTTTAGGCCAATACCAAGCTAGTTTTGATGTATGTTTGGAAGTCACTTTTTAAATTAATTATTTTTTCATTTCCATTTTTTCATATTATTCCAAAATATGCATATATACATTCCACACATAAGTCAAAATTACAAATTTTGAAAATAAACTATAGGTTGATTCCTAAACACATTTAGAGATTCACATTTTAACAGTAAATTTGCATGCAGGTATAAAGATGTATAACTTAATATTCTCTTTTTTTTTTTTAGACCATGACTACCTGTCTTCCATCCATATATGGTAATTACAATGTGTGAATATAAGTGGTAGGGCAACTCTAGAGCCCTGATTTGTGGATGCTAACACTAAATCCCCAATTGGCAGGCAAACTGAGCAACTTTATTATTACATATCTTTGTATCTCAAACAACTATGCTATTCCAGTTTGAAGTCACTTTAATGCTTCCAGCTTTGTTCTTTCTGCTCAGGATTGCTTTAGCCAGAGGTCTCTGGGGTTCAATTTAAAAACTGTTTGGGGCTGGAGAGATGGCTCAGCGTTTAAGAGCACTGACTGCTCTTACACAGGACCTGGGTTTGATTCCCAACACCCACATGGTGGCTAAGAACCGTCTTTAATTCCAGTTCCAGGGGAATCCGATGCCCTCTTCTGACCTCTGCAGCATTGCACAACACAGGTGCACCAACCTACATGCAAGTAGGATACTCATACACATAAGAAGTAAAAAAATAAATTAATTAAAAATTAAAAAAAAACTTTAATTTATTTACAGGGGGAAGGAAAAGACCACAGAGCATGGGGCTTGTGTGGACATCAGAGGACAACTTGTGTGAGTCAGTTCCCAGGAATCAAACACAGGTTATCAGGCTTGGTGGCAAGTGCCTTTATTGGCTAAGCCATTTCACCAGCCTTCAGTTCTAATTTTAGGAGTATTTTTTTCCTACTTCCTCAAAGAATGTCATTAGTACTTTGATAGGAATTCAATTGAACCTGTGACCACAGTGAGTATTACAGACATATGAACAATATTAATATTACTAATTTGTAAACACATCTTTCTGATTTGAAGGGGAAGTTTTATTAATTTCTTTAATCAGTATTTGATAATTTTCATTGAAGGGATCATTTCTTTCCATGGTTAAGTGGTGGTTAAATTTATTCCTAGATCTTTTTTCCTCTCTCCTTCTCTTTCTACAATGAATAGGATTTCTTTTCTAGAAGTTTTGTTATTGGTGTATATAAAGCTACTGATGGGCTGAGATACCTCATTTGGCAAAGGCACTTGCTACCAAGCTGGGGACCTGAATTCAATTTCCAGAACCAGATGATGGAAGGAGGAAGTTGTACTCACCTCTACATGTGCCTTGTGGCATCTGCATACAAATACACAGGCACACACAATAAATACTTTAAAAAACTATTGTGTATGGGGGGGACTAGAGAGATAATTGTTCGGCAGTTAAGAGCACTAGGAATTGAACTCATGTTGTCAGGATTGGTGACAGATGCCATCTCTTAAACAGAAGTTACTTCACTGGTCATGGTAGCACACACCTTTAATCCCAGCACTCGGGAGGCAGAGGCAGGAGGCCAGCCTGGTCTACATAGCAAGCTCCAGGCCATCTTGGACTAAAGGGAGACTCTGTCTCAAAAAAGACACACATACACACACACAAAGTGAGTTCAAGGCCAGCTTGGTCTACCTAGTGAGCTCCAGGCCAGCTGGGACAGGGTCTCCCTATAGCCCTAGCTGGCCTGGAACTCACTCTGTAGACCAGGCTGGCCTTGAACTCACAGAGATCCGCCTACCTCTGCCTCCCAAGTGCTGGGATTAAAGGCATGTGCCACCACACCCAGCCTAAGACGGTTCTTAGCTGCCATGTGGGTACTGGGAATTGAACCTGGGTCCTCTGCAAGAGCACTAGGTGCTCTTAACTGCTGAGCCATCTCTCCAGTCCCTACAGTCAGCTTCTCACTAGAAACAAAAGACCCAATGAGTTGATTCTTAGCATAAACACAAGGGAAGAAAATTCTTTGTGTGATTTTGTTTTGTGTTGAAACAAGGTCTCCCTATGTAGCTCTGGCTGGCCTGGAACTTTATGTAGATGAGGCTGCCCTCAAATTCATAGAGATTCCCTTGCTTCCCACTAAAGGGATATTACCATGCTGGGCCCTGTTTTTTGTTTTTGTTTTTGAGATAGATACTCATTTAAAAGCCCAGGCTGGTCTGGAATTCAACAGTAATCTTTCTGCCTCAGCTTCTTGAGTGCCAGAATAAGAGTCAGCCACCACAACTGGCTCTAAGGAAATTCTTTGTACCTTATATAGTTATTTATACTGCAACATGAGAGGAGCCCAAGTGAGGAGTCAAAGCCAAGAAGGAGGCTTGGGATATGGCATCCTCCACTGCAAAGGTGAGCAAGGTGAAGGTGAAGTAGCTCAGGGATCTTAGGAGTAATCGCACAAATGGGCAACTACAGTGGTAAGATCTGC
The DNA here is from genome assembly GCA_009823505.1 of Rhizomys pruinosus. Taxonomy (NCBI): domain Eukaryota; kingdom Metazoa; phylum Chordata; class Mammalia; order Rodentia; family Spalacidae; genus Rhizomys; species Rhizomys pruinosus. Next base: position 646,040 of record VZQC01011102.1, read on the forward strand.
ACATTCATCACATTCATAAAAAGTAACTGCTCACATTGATCCACTGTTCATATCATCAACACATGAAGTTCTTACTATGTGCTCTTGATGCATCCTAATAAGTATTTCTTTTGGATGAAGGAAAAGTGAGTACAAGTCACCACCTTTGCTTCTATGGGTACACAATGTGGTCAGGGAAATAGTACATAAATATAGAATGATTATTTTTAGCAAATAAGCATAAAAATAAAGATCTCTAAGAGCTAGAAGGATAGATCAGCAGTTAAGAAAACATACTGCTCGGGGCTGGAGCGATGGCCTAGTGGTTAAGAGAGCTGACTGCTCTTGAAGAGGACCTGGGTTTGATCCCCAACACCCACATGGCGGCTGAGAACTGTCTTTAACTCCAGTTCTAGGGGAATCTGACACCCTCTTCTGACCTCCACGGCATTGCACAACACGGGTACACAAACCTACATGCAGACAGTACATTCATAGACGTAAAAAAATAAATAATAAAACAAAAAATACATACTGCTCTTGTGGAAGACCAAAGTTCTGGTCCAGTACACATGCTGGACAGCTCACAACCACCTCTAACTCTTCAGCTCTGGGGATCCAATGCCCTCTTCAGCCTTTGGGAGTACCTGCACACACACACAATCTAAAAACTGAGTTCTCAGTCAGTGCTCAGAACTCTGAGTAAGGATCAGTAACCATGAGACCAGTGAAAGGCTGTGTGGCATCACTCTCTCAACAAGATAATGCAAAGAATCACCTCTCTGTTTTAGCTAGTATAGAGGAACACTAAAAGAAGTATGTTGTTATTGCTCAAGAAGATCACAAGAGCGAGTTAAGATCAAATAAACACCATTGCTCGAGTTTATACCCATGTGTTTTGTTTCTTTTATGTCAGAATTACAATCTTTTCGGAATGTGATTAACCTCAGACCTTTATCCCCATGTCCTCAGGAGAACTGCCACCACCATTCCACAGCATCAAAACAGTCCTTGGGGTAGAAGGACATTTCTCACAAATATCTCGAAGGTCCTTTTTCTGAGCAAAGCATTTATCAGATGACTTCTGTTCAAGAACTAGAGTTGTCTGAGGTCCTCAAGAGTCCCTCCCAAGAGGTTCAAAAATGTAATTAACCTGATTCGTCACCAATGCTTTGGAAGTCTTTAGAAGATCCTCTAGGACAGAACTGAACCCCAAATGTTCTCTTAAGCCACCCAAAGTAGAAAGATTTCTATTCCATGAACTCATCACTCTGATCATTATTGTGTGTCAAACTTTGTCATTTACTAGAGGATGGAGTTTGGGCCCTGGCTGAGTATGTGAATCCCCTGTGGGGACCAAACTACACATGGTTTGTTAACCACTCACATTGTTAGTCCACTCTAGTATCCCGTAAGATGGCTGCAGAGCTTCAGACCCTAAAAGTCTGCTAACTTCATGACTGCAGTCAAAGCAAACGACCTCTGACTTTATGTCAAAGATAATTAACCTACTTAGAGATGCCATACAAAACATTGCAGCTGTTTCCAGAAGGTCAAATTCTTAAAAATGTGGACATAATCATAAATAGAGTTGCCAAAAGCAGATTTTCTGGTGGTTGGCGTTGTGAGGATTGAACTCAGAGCGTCATACAAGCTAGGCAAATGCTCTATCACTAACCCCAATTCTTAAGTCTCCCAAAGCATTTAAAAAAATTTTAAAGGTAAATTTTATTTTATACGTATGAGCATTTTGGTTACATATATGTAAATGTACCCATGTCATGCCATGCCTGAGGAGAGCAGAAGGTGTAGGATCCCCTAGAACTGAAGTTATAGACAGCTATTAGTTGCCATGTGGGCGCTGGAACAGAACTCAGGTTTTCTGCAGAAAACCAGTGCTCTTAATCGTGGAGCCATCTCTCCAGTCCCTGTGTTTTTGTTTTCTTTTTCTTTTTTTCTTTTTTGGTCTTTTGGAGACAGGGGCTCTCTGTAGTCCCAGCTGTCCTGGAACTTACTCTGTAGACCAGGCTGGCCTTGAACTCACAAAGATCAGCCTGCCTCTGACTCCCAAGTGCTAGGATTAAAGGTGTGTGCCACCACGCCTGGCGTGTTTGTTTTCTTAAGACTGGGTCTTACTATATAAACCAGCCTGGCCTAGTGGACATTATGTAGCCCAGGCTGCCCTCAACCTCATTATCCTCCTGCATGCTGGGATGACAAGCAGGCACTAATAATCATGCCTGGCTTTAATAATCATGCCTGGCTTTAAAAGCAGCTTTTTATTGAGAGTATTTGTAAATGATAATTCTTTTAAATAGCCATGAATAATTCATATCTATTGCTACCAAATACTGTACATGTAGGGTTTAAAAACCCAACCCAGCCAGGCATAGTGGTGCACACCTTTAATCACAGAATTCAGGAGGCAGAGGCAGTTGGATCTCTGTGAGTTCAAAGCCAGTCTGATATATATAGTGAGTTCTAGCTGGGGCTACAGGAAGACCATCTCAAAAACAAAAACAAAAACAACAAAAACCAACCACCACCACCACCAATAAAACCTTAAGCCAGACCTGAGAGTAAACCCAGAACTCAGTAGGCAGAGAGATGAGAGAGGCCAGCCTGGCCTACAGGGAGAGCCTTCCTCAAAAGGACACAAAACAAAAAAAACGAAAGGGCCACCACGCCTGGCTTTTTTTTTTTTTTCCAGCACAGAATTTTAATCTGTTGCTTTGACAACATTAGATTCTAAGAGAGTTAGCCCTCCATATCTGTGGGTTCTATATCCAGGGTAAAGGAAACTTAGATAAAAAATATTGTTTAAAATCATGTTTGTGGGCAGGGGAGATAGCTCAGTTGGTAAAGTGATGCCATGCAAACATGAGGACCTGAGTTTGATCCTCAGCAACCACAGGAAAATCAGGTCATTGGAATACTGAGACAGACAGATGCCTGGGGCTCACTGGCCAGCCAGCCTATGGTAACTGGTGAGCTCCATGTTCCTGTGCATGAAATGCTGTCTTCTGAACATGGCACACATGTTGTTCTCTTGAACTGTCAGCAAAAAACCCCTGCAGAATATTGGGCCCATTTATTTTGTCATGGAGGATAAATAGACTCATGAGGCCTTGCCTCTCTCCAAGATTTGTAAGCAGTTAACACCTAGTTGGGGAGAGGACTCACAAGGCCCCATTCTTCCCCCAAATTAATAACCAGAATTGTTAGGGGGAGGGTTTAATGAGGCTGCATTCCTCCCCAAGGACATATAGACAGTTAACTGATGCTGGGGAGAGCAAGATATGCTTTTTTTTTTTTTAATTTTATTTATTTTTGTATGAATGTACTGTCTGCATGTAGGTTTGTGCACCCGTGTCGTGCAATGCCGCGGAGGTCAGAAGAGGGTCTCGGATTCCCCTGGAACTGGAGTTCTCCTGGAATTGGAGTTCTCCTGGAATTGGAGTTACAGACAGTTCTTAGCTGCCATGTGGGTGCTGGGGATCGAACCCGGGTCCTCTGCAAGAGCAGTCAGTGCTCTTAACTGCTAGGCTATCTCTCCAGCCCAAGATATGCTTTTCTTCAGTTACGGTATGGTGCCCTACAAACTGCCCATGTTTCTGCAAGTCACCTCTCAAACATATTCCTTTAAGTAACTAATTAAATTCATGGTTTCACCAAGCTAGAGTAGAATGGCAGCATTTCTTTGGTCTGTCCTTTGTGGCCTATCTAGATGAATAAGATGTCTGTCCTTAGGAAACGTTCATACAATAGAGTCTGGGGAGATGGCTCAATGATTAAAGGCATCGAGGACTAGAGTTTGGATTTGCAAAACCTCAGATAAATGAGGAGTGGGCATGGTGGCCCACCTGTAATTCCAGCCTTAGAAGGCAGAGATGGGATCCCCAGAACAAATTCACTGGTCAGTGAGACTAGTCATATCAGCAAGCTCTGGCTTTGACTGAGACCCTTGCCTCAGTGAATGTGATAGAGGAGTAAAGAGGATGAATCCTGACATCAACCTTGGGCCTCCACATGCATGAATACCCACGCACACCTACACATGTACCAACATACATGCAAACAAGATACACGCATAGACACAAAACCATGGTGAATGACGACTGAAGAATGACAGCTGGGGCTGACCCCTAGCCTCCACATGCCTGTATCCCTACCACAAGTGTACCCCACATGAACATGCACTCACACCTGCACAGCCATAAACATATAAAACAAACTGCATTTGTACCAAAAATGTAACTTTTATATGCCATTATTCCATAAACAATACCAATTATTTACAGAGCATTTATATTATATTGGGTAGCATAATATAGATATGATTAGTATGAAAGATGTGTGTAGGTTCTATGCAAGTTCCAGGCCATTTTATATAAGGGACTTGAGCAAATGTAGATTTGCTATCACCTGGCTAGAGTACTAGAGGAGAGGTGCAGGGGAGGACACTGGAACCAATCCCCAGGCATCAATGTGAGGGGTGACTACAGAATGCAAATGCTAGGAAATGCTTTATTCACTCCAAAAATAGATTTGCAAAACTGATCACCGAACCAAGCACTTGGAAACAACCACTGGAATGAAGCTCCTTGAACTGCTACCAGATCTCTGTCATACTGGGATGTCCAAATCACTGAGGCAGCCTGTTACAGTACCATTTGGTCAAATGAACTATTTGCACTATAATTCTCTCCTTCACTTTTTTTTTTCTTTTTTTTTTCTTTTTTTTTGAGACAGAGTCGCCCAGTAGCCCCAGCTGGCCTGTAACTCACTATGTAGACCAGGCTGGCCTAGAACTCACAGATTTTTTTTTCTTTTTTTTTGAGACAGAGTCGCCCAGTAGCCCCAGCTGGCCTGTAACTCACTATGTAGACCAGGCTGGCCTAGAACTCACAGAGATTCACCTGACTCTGCCTCCCCTGTCTCTGTCTCCCTCCCCCTCCCAAGTGCTGGGATTAAAAGTGTGTGCAAGCCGGGCGTGGTGTGCATGCCTTTAATCCTAGCACCTGGGAGGCAGAGACAGGCCTGTCTCTGGTCTACAAGGCCAGCCTGGGCTACAGAGTGAGTTCCAGGACAGCTGGGGCTACAGGGAGACCCTGTCTTGATAAGACCAAAAAAAAAAAAAAAAGTGTGTGTACCAGTACAGGAGGTTCAAGACAGGACATGTTGCTTACTGGACCTCAGTTGGTGATCACGGGAAGGGAAAACCCCAGTGTGGAGCACAAGGGCAGGACTGATGGTTGTTTGGGCTAAGGAGGAGCCTTCAAACATGACATCTTTCAACGTAATTAAAAAAAAAAAAGAAATCATAAGCTGAAGATGCTAAAAGATATATGTGGCATGCATATTTTGGAATGAAGCAGATTGGAAGGAACAACAACAAAAACAACAACAAAAAAAGACTGGGTCAAAGAATGGACTGAAACAGTAATCTCAAAACAGTAAGCTTCTGCATCGAAAATTTTATTTTTATTTATTAATATATATTTTGTACAAGATTATCAAATCTAGACCCATGTTCCCCACCCTATGCCCCCATCCCACCAGAGCTCATGTATTCTGCCAAACTGCATCAAAAATTTTAAAAGAGACTGAGAAAAGGATGAAAAACATGTTTGGCCGAATGCATGAGCTCTGGTGGGGTGGGGGGCAAGGAAGGGGGAATGGGCCTGGACTTGATTGGAAATTTTGTATGAAATGCACAAAGCTTCAATAAAGTTGGCTTTAAAAGAAAAGCGTGTGCCACCATGTCCACTTTAAGTATTAATTTTAATCCGATCTTCCTCAGACTACTAAAAACAAAAGCAAGACTTGCAAGTAAAAATAATGGAGATGCAAAGTTCCAGCTTTTAAGACAAATGTACTGTATTTTCTTTCAACAGACAGTGATGAACCAAACAAGGTCACCCAGACAGAAAAGGACACAAATCTGCAGTTAATATACCATTTTGCCTTGCCTGTTAAGGTTGCTTTCTAATTCTGAATTGTATAAGGCTAACCAAATTTATTATCATAGAGGCAAGAGTGAGAAAGTAGTAACACTTATTTTTTTAAACTAGTTTAAATATTGTTTATTGGGATTATCAAAGGGAGGCACATGCACTTCGACTTTGTTGTAGTATGTTGAATATAACCAGAGATAAAAATATGAAATGACCAGATAAAATGACCAGTTACCATTTTGGCCTCTCAATGCCCCATTTCAGGGTCAGAAGACGACATTCCAAGAATTATAGCAAAGTTGTAACTGGTATAAGGCTACTTATATCTTATTGTTCCTAAGAACTGACTACTGAAACAAAAGTCATATGAAAGAGGGGATGGAGGGATGGCCTAGCGGTTAAGAGCGCCAACAGCTCTTACAGAGGACCCGGGTTCAATATCCAGCACCCACATGGCGGCCAAGAACCATCTGAAACTCCAATTCCAGAAGAACTCCAGTTCCAGGGGAACCCGAGACCCTCTTCTGACCTCCGCAGCATTGCAGGACATGGGTGCACAAACTTGCATGCAGACAGTACACTCATACGCATACAAAAATAAATAAAATTAAAAAAGAAGCTATCTTTGATATCAGAGATAGTTAATTAGCATCGCATCATAAAGAAAACGCGATGCTATTCAACCACAGGTTGAAAGCTTTCAAGAAGTAAAGAGGAATACTTTTCCCTAAAATCAACAATTCAACAGTAAATGCCAGCACATCCAAGTTGGGCGAAATCTCCCCTCTAGCGTTTGCAGAAAAGAGTGGCCATTCAAGAACTGCAGGCAGGATGTAGCCACAAAGCAATAGTTCAGTTACTCAATCTTAACCAACTTTACAAATATTGATAGCCTGCTTAGGGGTCCTTTTTCATACAGCATCTCCCTCTCTAGGTGACCTCTAGATGTTTCTCAACATGACTCAAACAAACAAGCAAACAAAAACCCAAACAAACCACCACTACCACCACCACCACCACTACCACCACCACCACCACCACCACCACCTCCTTCTCCTCCTCCTTCTCCTCCTCCTCCTCCTCCACCACCACCACCACCACCACCACCAAACTACCCACACAAAAGATTGGTGCGTAAAAAGATACAGTAGCAGCTGGGCATGGTGGCGCACGCCTTTAATCCTAGCACTTGGGAGGCAGAGGCAGGTGGATCTTTGTGAGTTCAAGGCCAGCCTGGTCTACAGAGCGAATTCCAGGACAGCTGGGGCTACAGGGAGACCCTGTCTCGAAAAGACCAAAAAAAAAAAAAGATACAGTAGCTGAGGAAGGTGGAGACCAGATGGGGGTCAAGTTCATTTTCTCTTTCTCCATGACCCTCTCTGCTATTAGCATTTTTCGATCATGTGCAGAGAAAGCAATGGCAGTTTAGATTGGTTAATATCCTCCCCTCCCCACAAAACAGAACACAGCTGACCAGCTGCCTGCACCCAGCTACCTTTTCTTTACAATGAGATATTCTTCCCATACAGGTAACCCACCATAAAAAGGACACAAGACTAGACCTGGGAAGCAGCTGAATGAGCAGCAAAAGTAGTCATAACCATTAATGACAGAACAGAGAGAAATGGCCTCAACAACAGGCAGTCTGTTTCTGTATGCCCTTGTGTGCAGAAGCATATATGGGCTGGGGTGGGATCTCTAGCTTGCACATTAAACTTTGAAAGCAGGACTTTCTCACCCCTATTACTCAATAGTAATATAGCTTATTAGAGAAAATATATAATTGGCAAAGAACAATAACTACTATTCCCCTCGACTAGAGACTATGCATTACATTCAATGGGCATGACTTTAGGGAGACTGAATAGTGTGTTCTATACTGAAGTAACTCTCAGTACTGAGCATCCTCTTAGTATGCAAACAAACTGAATATTGGTGAGAGACAGAAGGCCAACACAAAAAGGGCATTGCCCTTCCAAACACCCACATAGCTATCTTAGAAACAGCTCACTTAACTACAACCACTGCAGTGAACTCCTTAGGTCCTCACAAAGTTTCCACTGAATTCAGTTTGGTCCATTTAAACAATTTTTTTTAAACATTTCCTTCACAAACCGTTTGGTGATTTTACTCCAACTTTTCAAATGGTTTTTCTGGAAAATATCCCTTCACTGCTCAAGTCACTTTTTTTAATTCTTATTGGGATGCATTAATATATTTTTATCTCTAAACAGCTTTCTGGAAAGATATGTCCTAACCAAAATAGCCACATGAGGGGAAGCTCCAAATATAGAATAACAGTATTTTTAGCTGTGTTGACCTAAGACATGCCCAGATTACCAGGGAAACCTTTGAGTGCATCCAGGAGCTCTTTACATGGCTCTGGTGGCCATTAGCACCAGACTTTCTGGCTCTAAGTTACTTATTTTAGTTCTGACTCAGCAAAACTATCTCACCGAACACAACTGTCAGCCACACTGGAACAGGAAGCCAGTGGGAGTTTTTATTCCATGACTAAGCTTAAGCGTATTTCACGGACAAGGTAAAAGAAATCTATAAGCATTTCACTATGGAGGGGTAGAAGTAAAACATTTCACTCAAGTCAAAAGAAACCACACTTTCCTATTAAAATTTGCATACCCCTCATTTCTAATTGTTTCCTCACACACACACACACACACACACACACACACACAATTTTTTTTAACATATTTGTCAGAACACAGATAAACTAAAAACTTTTTTGCTTAAGCTAAAAAGTTTCTTGGGCTGGAGAGATGGCCTAGCAGTTAAGAGCGCCGACTGCTCTTGCAGAGGACTTGGGTTCGATCCCCAGCACCCACATGGCGGCTGAGAACCGTCTGTAACTCCAGTTCCAGGGGAATCCGACGCCCTCTTCTGATCTCTGTGGCATTGCACGACACAGGTGCACCAACCTACATGCAGGCAGTACACTCATACACATTAAAAAAAAAAAAGTTTCTTCTCTTCTACAAATTTTAAATTTTGTGAAGTGTGCAGAGAAAGGCAAGGGATTATTTTAGCTGCCATGACTTAGATCTTATGAGTGTGATGAAAGATGATATGAACATGACATAACAAGGTCCCAGGACTCTGATGGTGGCCAGATGGCACAGCTGTGCTGACAACCTGAGCATGCTGTGGCTGTAGCCTCTTCTAAGACTCTTTGTATCTTTCTGTTTCCTGTTCTGGCTCTTCAAAGCAGTCCACAGACATGGATGAAGGGCCTTGTTCACTTCTTTCTTCCTTCTCAAGAGGAATTCTATAAATATGGAAATAGTATATACACTTATGGCAAGTATGACCTCAAAAACACTTATTAACTGTGGAGCATCAATGAAACATCTCTGGGTGCTAGTTGTGAACTCACTAACCTCCTACATCAAGGTTTTTTTTTTTAATCTTTTTTTTTTCCTTTTTTTTAAATTTAATTTTTATTGATGCTTTGTGCATTTCGTACATCATTTTCCAATTCAGATCAGGCATATTTCCCTTTCCCTCCCCCCCCCACCCCATCCCAGATCATGTATTCTGATGTAACTGTCTTGCATCTTTCTGTTTTTTTTTTTTTTCATTTTTTAGCTATAAGTGATAATCCATGAGTACAAGCATCCTTCGTGCAAAACCAATCTGCAGGCTGTTGTGCCCAAACCCCCACAGCCCCACCATCCAGTGGAGGGTGACAGGTTGTTTGTTCAATCAAGTTGATCAAATGAGTGTCCAGACTACATCGCTGTAGTTTCACCATTCACCCCAATTGCAGCCTTTACATTCTACCACGCCCCCTCTTCCGCAGATTGTTCCCTAGGCTTAGAAAAGGGGCACAGGTGGATGAGAAGTAAAACAGTCCACTTTCTCTGGAGCTGTTGACTTGGACTCTGTTTTGTTTTTTTAAAGTACTGAAGCTGTGTCAGTAGAAGGCATGGAGAAAAGCTACAAGGAGTCTGTTTCCAGGAAGGCATACCAGGCATTCAGCCTCTCCAGTGTCCAGCTCCTGCAGGATATGACAGTCAAAAGCTTTTGCAACAGTGTGTTGGGTTCCTGTGGTACCCAGGAGCAAGCAGCACCCATTCCTTAGCCGTTTTCCAAGGTGGAAGTAGGGAGGCTCCCATAGTCTTATAGGATAGTGGCTGCTTTATGGCAGCTCATCTCATTCTACTGATATTCCAACATCCATTAAGGGGTGGGCTAGACATGGCTCAGTGGTTAAGTGTTTACTGCCCTTGCAGAGGACTATATTTTGATTTCCAGCACTCACATGAGGTAGCTCAAAGCTGCTTGTAGCTCCAGCTCCAGGGGATCTGATGCCCTCTTCTGGCTTCTATGGGCACTTCATTCACAACAGTGGCATACATTCACACAGACACATACACATAAAAATATAATCTTAAAAAGCTATTCTTCTCAGACATTAAGCTTTACTTTTTCAAATTACTGTGTGTTTGCTCTCCTGATGTGACTACAACTGGCAGAGGAAGACTGTAGTCAGGGTCCTGCAATTGAGGAATTCTCAGACTTTCAGGGACCTTATCCAATATGAGGAACTCCTATAACTCAGAAACTTAAAACAGCAATATTTGCTACTGAAACCAGGAAGGACTGGGAGGAATGGGTAGCCAAGTAGAAGTGCGGCCCAATCAAAAGGGCAAAGTGAGACTTCATACAGCCACATAAGCAAGGGATAACCGAAAAATAGGAAGTCTTCAGCAAGTTCTCCTACTTTAGCAGGGGTGGAAGCACCACAGCCAGAATGCACAGTTTTTGGTGAGAAAACAAGTCCCAAAAGGGCTCAACACCAAGGGAAATAGGTAAAACGTAACACATTAATGGTCTGGAGTATTTCTGTTATGAAATAAACTTCTAAGATCATATGCCACACCCCATTCTCTCTTCTCTTTCCCCATCATCTACCTCTTAGTTACCATAGCCATAGCAATCAAACTGATCAACAGGCATACTGAATTAACCTGAGTCCCTAAAACATAGTATGGGGTGAAAGAGGGCAACTGCCTTAACCTGCCTTACTGCCATCCCTTCCTTTGAACCCGGGTCCTCTGAAAGAGCAGTAGGCACTCTTAACCGCTGAGCCATCTCTCCAGCCCCAAAGCTTTCTCTTTTTATAAATCATATCTAAATGGCAAATGATGAAACTTAGATTCCATAGAATGTTACTTAGAAAAGTTAGTTACTAGGAGCTGCTCCAAGACAGTGGGTCCAGCTTCTTGTCCAAGGCTTTTCACAATTCTTAAGTGTCTCAGCTTCTGAGACCCAAGTCCATATTTTCTTTCTTTAAACAGTTTTTTTTTATTTATTTTTGTATGTGTATGAATGTACTGTCTGCATGCAGGTTTGTGCACCCGTGTCGTACAATGCCGCGGAGGTCAGAAGAGGGTATCGGATTCCCCTGGAACTGGAGTTCTGGAATTGGAACAGTTCTTAGACGCCATGTGGGTGCTGGGGATCAAACCCGGGTCCTCTGCAAAAGCAATCAGTGCTCTTAACCACTAGGCTATCTCTCCAGCCCTAAACAGTTTTTTTTTAATTTGCTCTTTATTATTGTGTGAGTGTGGCATAAATGTGTGAAGGCAAGAGAACAGTTTTGGGAGTGGTTCCTTCCACTGTGGGTTCTAAGGACTGAACTTAGGTTATCATACTTCCACAGTATTTGTTTTTACTGAGCCATCTTGCTGCTCGGAGAAGAAACTTTCTGGATACATCCTGTGAGTCCTTTGCCCATGTAAACATGACTGAAATGTTACAAAACAGAACCCACATATAGCTGTGATGATTTCTTTCTCTATGAAAATTCATACTTCCTACCCTACAGACATTTCTTCATGACCATTTCCCATGTGCAACTAGAATTCTAACAATAAAAGACTGTTTCCTCTCAATATTACTGGATGTAACAAACATATTCACATTTCTACATTTTCAAATACGTGTAGACATAGCTTGTACTACTTCAATTACATAATGAGATCCTTTACTTTAGGGGAAGTTAGGAGGAAATACAATCATAATCTTGTTCTCCATTTTGGTGCTATAGATCAAGGTCAGGGCCTCACATACACTGGGCATGTGCTCTCCACATGGGTTACACCCCAACCCTATATAAATTTGTTGTAAAATCCTCACATGCCGGGCGTGGTGGCTCATGCCTTTAATCCTACCACTTGGGAGGCAGAGGCAGGTGGATCTTTGTGAGTTCAAGGCCAGCCTGGTCTACAGAGTGAGTTCCAGGACAGCTGGGACTACAGGGAGACCCTGTCTTGGAAAAAAAAAATCCTCACATATGTTAGATTCTATTATTTTAGAATAATAGAATCTAACATATGTGAGGGAGGGCAGGGTCTTACAGTGAAGTCTAGGTTGGCCTCAAATTTATGACTGTTCTGATACACTATCTTCTCCTCAATGCAGGGATTACAGCCGTGTGCATTTTTTTTATGCTGCTTAGATTGGAAAAAAAAATATTTGATCCTACTTTCACTGTCTATTCAGTAAGTGTCATAACACACACCTTTAATCCCAGCATTCAGGAGGCAGAGGCAGGCAGATCTCTATGAGATCCAGGCTAGCCTGGTCTACATAGTGAGTTCCAGGTTAATTGAGCCATAGGGAGACTGTCTCAAAAACAAAACAAAACAAAAACTTAAGATGTTTTAGATGTGTGAGCTAACAGAAATTATTTCTGAAAGTATATACATTTCCTGAAATATTCATGTTTACAGTTTATTTTAGGGCTTGGCATGGAGGCACATACCTACAATCCCAGTACTTGAGAGGCAGAAGCAGAGGCAGAATGGCTGCCTAGTCTACATAGTGAGCTCCATGGTAGCCAGTACTACAAATGAAACTCTGCCTCAAACAAACAAACAAAAACAAAACAAGGAAAAACAAAAACACTCCAAAAGTACATTAGTCAGAGAATAGCCACGGGGGACTCTAAGACATGCACATGCACATGTACCAGCCAGCCCTGTTTCTCTAAGACACACACGTGCACATGTGCCAGCCAACCCTGTTTCTCTAAAGACACACACGTGCACACATGGCAGGCCTGTTTTGTTTTAATAGCATTCATGCAAAGTAATGTAGGGAAAACACAAGTTTTAATTAATGATTTTTGTGTGTGAATGATTTATAGCTGATATTTCAATGTTTTCTGGTAGTTTTTGTTTTGTTTTTAAATAATGGGAAAGCAATTAAAATAACTATCATAGGACTCATCATACTAAATCATTTAGAAAATCTGATAGGGGTTTAACATTATCACCAGATTAGTAGAAGCATATTATCTTTAGCATATTCAATTATGAAATAACCATTCAATACATACTGATATGGACTGTTCTATTAATAATTTTTCTGGTATTTTTGAGACAGGGTCTCCCTGTAGCCCCAGCTGGCCTGGAACTCACTATGTAGACCAGGTTGGCCTTGAACTCAGAGAAATCTACCTGCCTCTGCCTCCGAAGTGCGGGGATTAAAGGCTTGTGCTACCATGCCCGGCAAAGAACTTTTTAAAAAGTTGGGCATGGTGGCATACACCTTTAATATTAGTATTCAGGAGGCAGAGGCAGGCAGATCTCTGTGAATTTGAGGCCAGCCTGGTCTACACAGTGAGTTTCAGGCTAGGTGGGGATACATAGTAAGAACTTGTCTTATAAAACAAACAAAAAAAACAAAGAACCCCTCCAATAAAATGAGGCGGAAGAAGATAGAACTGTTTTAAAAGTAGCTGGGCATAGTGGTATACACACTGGGTGTATTTTTTTGGCACATGGGAGGCAGAGGCAAGAATCAGAAGAGTAGCATGGATATCCTTGGTACAAAGCCACAGGCTTCATGGCACCCTGCAGCAAACAAAGAAAAGGAGTTTTAAAAGGGAGACAGGGCCGGGCGTGGTGGCGCACGCCTTAAAATCCAGCACTTGGGAGGCAAGGCAGCCGGATCTGTGTGAGTTCAAGGCCAGCCTGGTCTACAGAAGTGAGTTTCCCGGCACGCTCAGAAACACGCAAAAAAAAAAAAAAAAAAAAAAAAAAGGAGACAGCAAGCAAGGGGTAGATCTATATGCATATAGTTTGTTATAGTCTGTGGAAAAAAAAAACCCACCCAAAAGATATGTGTGTGTTTAGACAGAGTCTTTCTCAAAGTTACACAGGAAACTGATACCAGGGACTGACTGCATCTGGGAATAAGCAGACAGGGTGAGAAAGGACTTTTATATGAAATCACTTTTGTATCTTCATCCATGGGAATGGCTACCTAACTAAAGTATTGTTTTATTTAAAAAATTATGAACTAAGCCGGGCGTGGTGGCACACGCCTTAATCCTAGCACTCGGGAGGCAGAGGCAGGTGGATCTTTGTGAGTTCAAGGCCAGCCTGGTCTATAGAGTGAGTTCCAGGACAGCTGGGGCTAACAGCTCCGGAGACCCTGTCTCGAAAAGACCAAAAAAAAAAAAAAAATTATGAACTAGTTCAGATGTGGTAGTGCACAACTGTAGTCCCAGGAACCAGGAGGTTCAGGCAAAAGGACTCTGCTTGAACCCAGGAACTAAAGATTACCCTGGGCAACATGGGAAGACTGTCTCTAGAAAGAAAAAAGATGAGACTGATGACACAGTCCAATCACAAGAAACAAGAAGAAGCATCAACTGTGGAGAAAAGCAGAAATCCCCAAGATTTTCTTGTTATTACTCACCTGAACCACATTTCTCTTAGAGAAATTGCAATAAAGTTATATTGTAAGTACATATTTGTAACTTTTTTTTCTTTTTTCTTTTTTTTTTGTCTTTTTGAGACAGGGTCTCCCTGTAGCCCCAGCTGTCCTAGAACTCACTCTGTAGACCAAGCTGGCCTTGAACTCACAAAGATTCACCTGCCTCTGCCTCCTGAGTGCTAGGATTTAAGGCTAGCGCCACCACGTCCGGCTGTAACATTTCTTTTACCAACAGTTTCTCACTTATCTATCCATTATGTAATGTCAAGTACAACCATAGAAATGGTTCTTTTGACTGGAAGAGCTAGAGCCGGCTCGAATGTATCATTAAGGAAAAACAAACTAAACAGACCTAACTCTACTAAGACAAAAATATTTTGGAAATTTTTTTACTTTCCTACCTTCTTACAGAACTCTCAAAATACAATTTCTTGGTTAATGAACAATAAATGATTTACTGTTGAAATTATCCATCATGGAGCTCCTTGATAACAATATGAAATAAAAGGATAATTCACCAGAAACTGGCCTGGGAATACTAACTTTAATTACTTTGAAATAACAAAATGTGGTAACCAACGTCTAACAAACATTCATTGTAGTCACTGTTAAGACAGTGAAACTGGCATTACCTTCTCTGGTCAGCTAGCTAAACTAATTTTTCTATTGACAACAGGTAGTAGAAATCCCAAAGGAGAGACAACTACTAGTTAAAAGTTGTATCTGCTAATTTAGCACCATGGTTCCAGTCTTAGAACCCTCAAGTGGCTGGAAGGTATGGGAAGAGGTAAGGCTGTGTGATGTTTTTGGTTCAGTTAGGGTGACTAAATATGCTTTCACTAAACTATTAAATAATAAGAACTGGCAATAATG
>VZQC01011102.1:666596-703631 GCA_009823505.1 Rhizomys pruinosus
TGCCTGGCCTAAAATGGTTCTTAGCCGCCATGTGGGTGCTGGGATTTGAACCTGGGTCCTCTGCAAGAGCAGTCAGTGCTCTTAACCGCTGAGCCATCTCTCCAGCCCTCTACTGAGTTCTTGTACTTGAGGGAATATAGAAGAGACTTTCAAAATTTTAAAGAAACAGGTTGGCTCAGATGTGTTTCTCATTTGTCCCTAAAAACACTGTTTGGACAGAAAACATAATTTAGAGGAGAGAATAGCTAAGACAGTATATGTATGCAGAGATATACACGTGGTATTTGGAGGCAAAAATCTTTTTCTGGGGAAAAAAGTAAATGCCTTCAAGCTTAGAATGACTTCTGAGCCTACCAAATCTCCATTGATTCTCAAATACAGTTGGTAACATTCTACTGTATAAAGTAACCAAATAAAGAAGCTTTCAGGTCATATTTAATACTTTAAACAAATATTAATAAAGCCCTATGCCTGTTATGTTGCACTTTACATGTATCTGTTATAAAACAATTTCCTCTAGTCAGCTTATTTGAAGAAAAAAAAAACCAATTTCCAATTTTAAGTATAAATGCAGAATTATTTTCATGTGTGTCACAATGTTCTTTAAAACTCTTGTATTTTATATTTCAGAGAGTCTTTTAATTTTAAATTAAGAGAAAAGTGGTTTATTTTGGCAGTGGGCATGGCCCCTAGTCCACACACACTAAGAACACAGCATGGGAGCAAGAAAAGGAGGAACAGGCTCTGTCCAACAGTGAGCTGCCATGAGAGGCATGTGACCCATCGTGTACACAAACATTGCTCCTAGGGAAAACATTCATTGGTCCAATGCCCAGAGGTGGTCCCTGAATACAAGAGCTGTGTCTGATTTGTCCCTGAACCTTTGCTTGGCACAGAGTAGACAAACTAGCTGAGCGATGTACACACTATTAATGCTCTATGGTATTCCCAAGATAATACCTGCCTCTCTGAGTTGGTTGTGAAGACTGCAAGATGGTAAATGATACACAATGATGACAGTAATTTTTACCGACATTTAGAATAATAAACTGAGGCTTTTAAAATATGATATAGCTTCTCTAGCTGCATGGCACCTAACTTCAAACTCATTACTTTTACTGATTCTTTTTAGCCAAGAAAACTGCATTAATACTAAAATATAACTGGGGGGCAATGATGGGAGGGGGAATCCTATACTCACTGATTTTAAAAATCCATGGGGAAACTGAAAATGATCTACATTTTCTGATTAAAGTACAGTCTTGGGGTGGGGGGCATGGAAAGGGAATTCTAGATTCAATTGAGAGATAATGTATGACCTATGGAAAAAGTTTAATAACAATAAAAAAATTATATATAAAAAAATAAAGTGCAGTCTTAAACATGGAAAGTGATTTTGCTTGCAATAGAAGACAAGGAGTGCAGAAACACAAATCACTTCTATCACTGGAAAACTTCATCACCAGAATGGGTAGAAAAATGTTTTTTTTAAACGTATTTATTATTTTTTATGTGTATGAGTGTACTGTCTACATGCAGGTTGGTGCAACCATGTCATGCAATGCCTTGGAGGTCAGAAAAGGGTATCGGATTCCCCTGGAACTGGAGTTAAAGATGGTTCTTAGCTACCATGTGGGTGCTGGGAATCGAACCCAGGTCCTCTGCAAGAGCAGTCAGCGCTCTTAACCGCTGAGCCCCATGAAAAATGTTTTTAACTCTCTAGAGCAAGCAACATATAAGTTACTCCTCCATTAATTTAAATTCTAAGTAAAAAAAAAAATCTAGTTGTTTTAAAGGCCTTTATAACTACATAAATAAACCACCTCTTAGATCATAGCATATAAGTAATTTAAAATATATATTTTATTATTTTTACTTTATGTCTATGAGTGTATTGCCTATATACTGTATGTAAGTGCACCCATGTCACTCAATGCCCATAGAGGTCAGAAGATGTCACATCCTCTGGAACTGGAGTTATGGATGGTTGTTGCTGCCATGTGGGTGCTAGGAACTGAACCTGGCCCTCTGCAAGAGCAGTCAGTGCTCTTAACCACTTAGCCATCTCTCTAGCCCCATGTATAGGTAATCTTACTCATGGGTACTTTAGTTACTATCTTAAAGTAAGTATTAAGAGGGTTGGTTTAGGGGCTGGAGAGATGGCCTAGCGGTTAAGAGCGCTGACTGCTCTTGCAGAGGACCCAGGTTCGATCCCCAGCACCCACATGGCGGCTGAAAACCATCTTTGACTCCAGTTCCAGGGGAATCCGACGCCCTCTTCTGACATCCGCGGCATTGCACGACACGGGTGCACTAACCTACATGCATACAGTACATTCATATACATACAAAAATAAATTTAAAAAATTTAAAAAAATTCTATAAAAAAAGAGGGTTGGTTTAAAATGTTTCACAGATCTTTTAAGTAGGCACTTCTTAGAATTTCATACCTGAAATTAACATGTTTGCTAACTTCATTCTTTAATTCAGAGTCTGTAATTAAGGACTGGCGGCCTAGCGCAGTGCTCTTTGCCTGGCATATGTGAAGCCCTGAGTTAAGACTGCCCTCTCTGTTGGGAAACTTACAAGCAAAATGTGTGACAATTCAAACTCTGAAGCTTTTAAATTCTGTTTAATTCAAGGAATTTAAGTTATAGTTTCAAATAATCTCTCTCTCCCTCAAAATGTACAGCTGGCCATAATAAAACACAAATTTGGAGAAGTTTTTATATGCAAGGTATAGTTTTCTACCATCTAATCAGAATACTCATGTACTTGAATTCGAACACAAATTAAAGCACTATACAGCAAATAATTTTTTCAAAAGCCCCTCTGTGGTAAAACAGGGACATTTTCCATATAAGAACTAGAAAATCCAAACTTTCCTTTCATAGTTACACAAATATTTTAACACATGGCTTAACGCTGTAGGGATTTTTTAGAACCTCAAATCTTAAATTAGTTTTGACAGCTACAGAAGAAAAACTAAAATTGTGGTTTTAGATAACTTAGCTTTGAAACCTCAAACGACTAATCTGTTAACCAGGTCTGGAGATTTCTGATATCCTTCATTCCTAGGTTATATTCAGTAGCCCCACGACATTCCTTTGTTACATCATTTCAGTAACAAAGAATCCCAAGAACCCCTCCCAGCCCCCACACCAAACACTACAAACTTTCAAGCCACACACTCAAAGAAAAACTCACAGAAACCTGCTCTGAATAAGCTGGAACAAACTACCTCTAAACCACAGAGAAAATCGACTGCTTCCAGCTTAAAAAGTCCTCTAGTGATAACTTTAAAGACACACCAGTACTCTGGAACTGGAGACAAGCTAACACTACTTAAGGGCTTGTAAAGAAATGGAAAGGGCTCTAGTGGTGCACTTTCACATCAAGCAAAACCTGGAGTGAGATCAATTACAGGCTTAGTCCCAGGAGCACTTCCCATCTCTGAATCCAGTGGGGTAAGTCCCAGCTACAATCCTCTGGAGCTTTGACCTTCAGCCAACCCTGATTTTGCACTCACCTTAGCTCTTCCTCAGGGAGCCCATTTAGTCTCAGACTATCAGGCCGGTCTCTCCTCCTCCGGTACAGGCCTGACTGTGAAAGCTCCTTAAGCTGTAATGCAGTCATAGCTCTCTCTGCCCAGCAATTAAGGCCACTGTGGAGCGTTTAAGCTGGGCAGTGGTTGCTAGCTCAGAACGCAGGACACTGTGAAAGGACCTCAGCACACCTGACTGGGTTAGAAAGCTCCAGGCAGAGCAGGCCAGGCCAGTCTGCAGAAACCCAGCTTCCTGTTTCTTGTTGGTACACACCCTCTTAGGCAAGGCTTGACTTGTCTTATCTCTAGGCCCTGGACCTTGGGGAGGGGGAGTCAGTGACCCACATGGTCACCAATAAGCTAAATTTCTTATGAATAATCACACCAATTCCTTTATAAAATCTCTACTAGATTCTAATTAAAATTGAGCTAAAAAGCAAAATAATGCTTAAAGAAGGGTCCTGCCTTGTTTAATTTGCCAGGAAATCCATTAACATTTCAGACAGCTGTCAGTATAAAGTGCCTGGTCATCAAGAGCTCTTTGGGACATTTTCCTTAAAGGGGAGAAAAAAAGAAGGCAGAATTCCAAAGGGAAGCAAGCCAATTCCTCTCTCTCACCACTCCACTCTAAATCCTCTTTAGAAGGGAAGGAAGTGTCTGGTCCACCCCCTTCCCATTAAATATTACTCAAAAATTCATAACTGAGAGGAAGAGGGTTTCTTCTGCTAACCTCCATTAAATGATTTACTGAATCCGTGCCTACCCTTTCTGAATAACCCTGATCACACAGCCACCTCAACTGGATAACATA
Source organism: Rhizomys pruinosus (assembly GCA_009823505.1). Taxonomy (NCBI): domain Eukaryota; kingdom Metazoa; phylum Chordata; class Mammalia; order Rodentia; family Spalacidae; genus Rhizomys; species Rhizomys pruinosus. The sequence continues at coordinate 670,952 of VZQC01011102.1, forward strand.
AGCTTGTTAGCCTACGCATGCTATGGGTGTCAGGATCTGTGTATCTGATCTTGGGAAGAATGGTGAACATACTGCAGATGGTGGAGGATATGTTCCCATGCTGTGTCACTTACCCAAATAATAATAGTAATATACAATACAGGTAGTGTACCACCCATCAGGCTGATTGTTGACCTCTCAAGACCTATACCACAGCACCAACCCAGGCTCTCTGCTGGCCAGTACTTAGGCAATCGTTGGACTTTATGGTTCTAATAATTTCTTTGGGTAATCCCTATCATTTCTTTCCTCTTACACTCCTCTCAAAAGAATACAGAAAAAGGGCTGGTGAGATGGCTTGGCCAGGAGCGTAGCTGAAGGGTAAAGGTATGCTTAACATGTCGAAGGTCCAAGGCTTAATATCAAGCACTCCAAAAAAGGAAAAAACATGTATTTTTATAGAATAATACAATCGATAGCTTACTTTTTTAAAGTTTTTTTTTTTTTTTTTCTTAAATTGAGGCAGCATACTGACAAGGAAACAGAACTTAGTGACTACTGAGAGTTCCTCAGACAGGAAACAGCAAACTGTGTGGGACGAATCCTGTACTGAAGAGTCTGGGGCTAAAAGGATGTGAAGACAGGAACAAAAAATAACAGTGCCAAGCCCTGTAATAAACAAGCTGTGACAACTGCTGCCCTCTGACTTTTCAAATGGCTGGGCTGAGGAGCAAAATTTTGGTAAATCAACCCTCATGTTCTAGCAAAACTGCTACAAAGAGTAAAATTAAATTCTGGGCCTTTGCAGAAGGCTTTTTTAATTAGTCCCTGGGGGATGGAGGGGGTTGGCCTCTCTTGCACCCCAGCAGATGCACATGCTGAACAAGGGGCCAGGGAAGGACACACAAACACAGGACTCTGAAAACAAAACACACTACCAAATGACACTCAGCCTACAACAAAGAGCGTGAGTACAGGGACAGGTCTCAGAGTTTTTTTAGGTAGGGTCTCATGTAGTCCAGGTTGGCCTCAAACTCACTATGTAGCCAGAGATGACCTTCAACTCCTGATCCTTCTGTCTCCACACTTAGGTGCCACACCAACTATACCAGCCTGCTTGATTTACACAACGCTAGGGATAGAACCCAGGGCTTCTCATATATTAGGCAAGCACTCTACCAGCTCCAGTCCTTAGCCCTGAAAAAAATTCCCAAGCATTAGGTCTTTTTTCCCTTCAAATATACTTTCTTGTAGAAACAGTTACCAACTGTGCCTATCTCTTCTCAGATCTATTTCAAAAGGGTTTTCCCTTTCAAACAACCATCTTTGTACCACTTTTACAGTGCAGATTGGTCAAGTGAATTTTCCACCTGGCTCTAAAGACATTTTCCACTTTTGTATTGTGAAGGCTTTGAAATCAAGTTAGCCTAACGTTCAGTGCAGGAGTCGCACCCTCAGTTCCCATATGGCTTTACCGCTGTACAATATTTATAACTTGGGAGTGCTTTTCTTGGACAACTGCAGTAGTGACCACCTCATAAAAATCCCTAGGCTCTTCCCCATTCCTCACAGTTGTAAAGAACTGTGATGGTGTCCACAAGTTGCTATGGCCAGGATTTTCCAGCCTGTCTCTACTTTAATACACTGTTGTGTGAACCTCATTAAAAATTTCCACACTATTCTGCCGGGCGTGGTGGCGCACGCCTTTAATCCTAGCACTTGGGAGGCAGACGGATCTTTGTGAGTTCCAGGACAGCTGGGGCTACAGGGAGACCCTGTCTCGAAAAGACCAAAAAAAAAAAAAAAATTTCCACACTATTCTGTCCTTTCTAGTTTGATGGGTTCTTGGTAAATCTCGTATGAATAGTAATCTTTTTGAATTTAATACCATCTGCAAAGCTAATAGTTTCTTCTGTAAGTTTAAGCTCTTGGGTAAAATGATTAAATACAAAGTTTTATGGAGAACCATGCAAGATTCTTCTTCAATGACAACAAACCTAGTAGTTTTCCACCTTCTAAGAGTCATGAACATTTTGTGAATCTGATGAAAATTAATGACTCGCACAGAAAATGTGAGTACTACATTACAACAGTGTTAGAGAACTGACAGACTCCCTGTAAAACCTACAAATAACTCCACTTAGCTCTTAACATTTGCATTCATCCCCTTTTCTGAAGTCTCATTGATTGGGTCTGATCTACTGTGTAGTGAACTAGATACAGTTCCAGAAAACTTCCTCTTGTCTTCTCTACATTTCTATCAGTCATCAATCTTCTAATCTCGTCACACTGATCTTTTAAATTGCAGATCGATCACTTATTGACCCTGGTTAAAAACCTTTCCACATCTCCACTGCTTTTATGGCACAGTACAAACAAGGAGAATGAGGTGTGCCATCTGGCGCCAGCAGAGCCTGTTGTCCCCCACCCACTCACTCCCCGCTCTTCCACCCTGTATGCTGGACACAGGGCAGTTCCCCGGACAGACTGTGCTCCCTCTCACTTCCTGGTTTCTGCCCATGCAGCCTTCTAAGTCTAGGGAGGATCCCTGCAGGGTTAGCTTTTAGTCACCTTAGCATGTCTTGGGCAAAGGCAAGAAAGCTTTTTCAACTCATGGGCCATCCCCTTGCACCATGGATTCCTGTGCTCCTTTCAATAATGACATGGTCTCACCACAGGCTGTTTTCTTCAGCCAGGGTTTCATTATGTAGTCCATGATGACTTTATGTGACACACACTGACTTTGAACTCATGAAAGGCCTCCTCCCACCCCCAGTTTAGTTCTGAAATTTTTTGCTCTTTTTTATTTAATTTAATTTAATTTTATTTTATTATTTTATTTATGTGTATGAATGTACTGTCTGCATGTAGGTTTGTGCACCCATGTTGTGCAATGCCGTGGAGGTCAGAAGAAGGTGCTGGATTCCCCTGGAACAGGAGTTCTCTTGGAATTGGAGTTACAGACAGTTCTCAGCCGCCATGTGGGTGCTGGGGATCGAACCCAGGTCCTCTGCAAGAGCAGTCGGCGCTCTTAACCACTAGGCCATCTCTCCAGCCCATGAAATTTTTTGCTCTTAAAATTCCACATTATCTAAATAAGAGTTAAAAAGACATACCTATTTATCCAGAGTTTTAGGATGTACTTAATGAAATTTCAGTTTGTTAAAAAAAAACAAACAAACAACTTCGCCGGGTATGGTGGTGTAAGCCTTTAATCCTAGCACTTGGGAGGCAGAGGCAGGCGGATCTTTGTGAGTTCAAGGCCAGCCTGGTCTACAGAGTGAGTTCCAGGACAGTTGGGGCTACAGGGAGACCCTGCCTCGAAAAGACCAAAACAAAACAAAACAAAACAAAACAAAAAAAAAACAACTGAAGAGTTCAGAAGTGCAGTTTTGAACAGTACTTTCCACAAGTACAAATATTTGTGGATAAGAGTAAAAAATTAGCCCAAATTTTCACCTAAACTTGTCAAAGTACACTTTTCAGCAACCCTTCGGATACAAGACAATGAAAAGGCTTAATTGAATACCAACCACCTAAAGTTGGTCATCATTGTTAAATTATATTTAAAAAATATTTTATTATTATTTTTATTTTATATGTCTGAGTGTATTGCCTGCATATGTCCAAGTGTACCTGTATCATGTGATGCCCATGGAGGTCAGAAGAGGGCATCAGATCCCCTGGAACTGGAGGTTGTTAGCCGCCATGTGGGTGCTGGAATTCAAACCCAGGTCCTCTGCAAGAGCAGTCGGTGCTCCTAACTCCTGAGCCATCATCTCTCCAGCCCCTAAGTCATCTATTCTTACAGTTAAAGAAAGCTGCAAACTAGCTTTCATGCAGAATCATAGTTAACCTAGGCTCATTACCAGCAGCTTTTAGGATAGGTGCAAAAAGCCTATAAAGTGGATGAACAATACAATTACAAATACAATTTCAGGCCACTAACTTCCATGTGATATGCGATAAAAATAATTTTGTTTCATAATAACTTTTGATCTGGAAACAAGTTTTTTTTAGCTTAAGTTTTATCTCATGGACAATAATTTATAGGGGAAAACATAGTTTAGGGGCTAGAAAGATTGCTTAGCTGATAAGAGCTCATACTGTTTTTGCAGAAGAACTGAATTTGGTTCTAGGCAGCTATGTCAGACAGATCACAACCACCTATAACTCCAGCTCCAAGGGATCCAATGCCTCTGTCCTCTACAGACCCCTGCACTTGCAGTGAACCTACCCTTCCCCATACACGGAACTTAAAAAACAAACAAACACAACTTTAAAATGTAATTAAAAAAATATTTTTATTGAGCTTTTGTGCATTTCATACAACTTTTCCCAATCTAGACCCATCTCCTCATCCATGCCCCCTCCACCAGAGAACATGCATTCTGCCATACATGTCACGTCCTGTCTTGCATCTTTTTCTTAGTCTTTTTTAACTTTTTCAGTGTAGATGTTTATTGTTTTGGTCAGTTCTTTGAACAAGTCTTTTGTTGCTTTGTAATATTTTATATTACTCCAAAATACTGTATATTCCACACATATATCAAAGTGACAGAGTCTAAAAATACGTTATAGGCTAATTCCAAAACACATTTGGGGTTCACACTTTATTTTATTTTATTTATTTTATTTTATTTTATTTTTTGGGGGGGTTCACACTTTAACAGTCATGTTGCATGCAGGCAAAAAGAGATATAACTTTACATTCTCAAGTTACATAGCAAGTTGATGTATGTTTTAATGTATTTTTAAAGGAGATTGATTTTTTTTTTTTTTTGGTCTCTTTGAGACAGGGTCTCCCTTTAGTTCCAGCTGCCTAGAAGCTCACTGTGTAGACCAGGCTGGCCTTGAATTCACAGAGATCCGTCTGCCTCTGCCTCCCGAGTGCTGGATTAAAAGCATGCACCACCATGCCTGGTGAGGAGACTGATTCTTTCTCATAAATCTTAGAACTTGGGAAAATAGAGACATAAACTTCAAGCTATATCTACAGTAGCAACAGGCAATGTGGTATTATATTTACTAAAAAAAATTGTTCAGCCTGACTTACATATAAGGATTTGGTTCTAGGATTCACAAATGAGGGATACCATAGTCCTTGGTTCTTCTGGGACTGTGTTACTTGACTTAGCATAATGGCTTCTAGTTTCATCCATGTACTTGCAAATTCATGATGTCTTCTTTCTTTACTGCTGCACAGAAATCCATTGTGTAGATGTGCCACATTTCTCATCAGTTGGGGGATACTTCGGTTGCTTCCAGATCTTCGCTATTGCTAAAAGCACATATTTCTGCAATAGGATGAATCTTTTGGGTGTATACCCAGGAGTGGTATGACTGCCAATGTCCTCTACAGACACTCGCAGTGCATATACCCTTCTCCATACACATAAAAAACCAAACCAAACCAAAACAAAAAAAACCCTTTAAGCCAGGCATGGTGGTGCAGGCCTTTAATCCCAGCACTCAGGAGGCAGAGGCAGAGGCAGACAGATCTCTGTGAATTCAAAGTCAGCCTGGTCGACATAGGGAGTTCCAGGACAGCTGGAGATGCAGGGAGACCAGGTCTCGAAAAGACAAACAAACAAACAAACAAACAAACAAAAAAACCCACAAGCTTTATTGTGTAATTAAAAATCTTTTAAAATTATTTATTTATTTATTTATTTATTTATTTATTTATTTATTTATGCACTCATTCACTTACTCATTCATTCATTCTGATGGCCTAGAACTCGCTCTGTAGACGAGGCTGGCCTTGAACTCACAAAGATCCACCTGCCTCTGCCTCCAGAGTGCTGGGACTAAAGGTGTGCCACCATGCCTGGCCCAAATATTTTGTTATTTTATGTGTATGAGTATATTGCTGCATGTATGTAAGTGCACCCATGTTGTGAAATGGCCACAGGTCAGAAAAGGGCACTGGATCCCGTCAAGCTGGGGGTTATTAATGGTTATTAGCTGCCCTTAAAGTGTAATCTTTTTTTTTATAAAACATTATTATTACTTATTATTTTATATGTATTAGTGTATTGGCTAAATGTATGTAATGGCACTTGTGTCATGCAATGCCCATGGAGGTCAGAAGAGGGTATCAGATCCCCTGGAACTGGAGTTAGGATGGTTGTTAACTACCATGTGGGTGCTGGGGGTTGAATCCAGGTCCTCTGCAAGAGCAGTCAGTGTACTTAATCACTGAGCCATCTCTACAGCCTCCCTAAAGTGAAATCTTTTTTTTTTTTTTTTTTTTTTTTGGTCTTTTTGAGACAGGGTCTCCCTTTAGTCCCAGCTGGCCTGGAGCTCGCTCTGTAGACCAGGCTGGCCTTGAACTCACTGACTCCTGAGTGCTGGTATTAAAGGGGTGCACCACCACATCTGGCCTAAAGTGAAATCTTAAAGGCAACATTAAAGTTTTAATTTTTCACTTTAGACAGCATCATTCTTTTACTTACTACATGTTCAGATCAACTTGATGATAAAAATAGGACTTAAAAATTTTAAGAAGGGATTTTAGACTTTAAAAAATAAATATGGCATACAATATTACTACTATTCCAGAGCAGTTGATAGCAACTGAAAATGATAATGTGGATATGTACTGAACACAAACAGATGTTGGCTTTGTCTGATTTGTAACAAAATACTTTAAGAGGCTTATTTTGGCTCAGAAGTCTAAGCCAGGCAACCACATCTGGTAAGGAGGGCCCCATATTATGTCAAAACATAGAAGCCCTTAGATAATGGAGGTGGGAGTGGTCAGTAAGAAAGGGATGCTCTGGGGCTGGAGAGATGGCCTAGTGGTTAAGAGCACCAACTGCTCTTGCAGAGGACCTGGGTTCGATCCCCAGCACCCACATGGTGGCTAAGAACCATCTGTAACTCCAATTCCAGGAGAACTCCAGTTCCAGGGGAATCCAAGACCCTCTTCTGACTCTCTTCTGACCTCCGAGGCATTGCATGACACGGGTGCACAAACCTACATGCAGACAGTACATTCATACACATACAAAAATAAATAAAATTAAAAAATAATCATAATAAAAATAAAGGGATGCTCATGTGAGAGAGTTGCCATAGAGGGAAAAATGGGGGTTAGTTTCACTTTACAACATTTCAGGGTGGTACGCATATAACGTAATCACATCCTACTAGGTCCTACCTCTAAACATCATTACAATGAGGATCAAGCATATTTAAACCATAGCAATGTGCAAGATATACTATTGAGTGGTGGAGGGACCCACAGGATAATAGGAGCTATGAGATTTCATTTCATATGAAAAGACCATATATGTATATACTCTATATGTGTACACACATGTGCACACACATACTACTGAGTATGGAAGTGCATTTACCAAAACATATTTGGTTGGTGAAAACCAAAAGACTAGGAAATATCTGGAGAAAGAAAAGAGATGTGGAAGGAGCTGCATCTAGAGAACTCTGTACAAAACCTATCAGAGATGACACGAAGAGCAGAATTGTGGACCTTCTAAACCAAGACCTCAACTTTCAGTCTGATGTGGAAAAGCAAGAAGCCACAAGCAGAAAGTCTGTCATCATACAACACTGAGGGTTTATATAAGGCTTTTGTGAGGAAGCGGTAGAGAGATCAAACACTCACTATAACAGCCTGATAAGGTCAGGATTCAGCAATAGGGCACAGAAAACACACTATGCCCCCTCCCTATCACAAGTAAGGCTCTATTTCTACCTGCAGGTTAAGGGGACACTGCTATTGATCATACAAACACACAACTAATGCCATACTTTAAAACAAGAGAAGGGAGGAGGATAGAACAGCAGGTAAGGTTCTTGAGTCAGAAGCACTGGTTCTGATATCCCCCAAACCTAAATGGACCTGAGGTATGGGGCTCAACTACGTGGTTGAGGGGAATGGCTAGAAGTAAGATGAGATCAGATGGAAGAGCCCTGACATGTTTCAGAGAGCCTGGTGTTCTTGATCCTAAGAGTGACAGGAAGCTTCTGGGCTTTTTCCTTTTTCTCCTGTGTGTATGGTGGTGTCTGTATATTTATGTTCTCATGTGTGCAGGCGTATACATGTGTGCATGTACATGTACATATGGAGGCCTGAGTTTGACAAAGGGTATTTTCCTCAACTGCTCTCCACCTTATATACCAAGGCAGGGTCTCTCACTAGAACCCAGAGCTTGCTCCTGGGATCCTGTTTCTAGCTTCTGACTCCTGGGATTCCAAGTGGGCTGGGAATCTGAACTTCTGTCTTCATGCCTGCACAGCAAGCACTTTACCCACTGAGTCTATTACCTTAGTCAGTACTGTCAACTATTTCCTCATCCCAAAGCCGCTCTTTGAAGTAGGGCTGACAAGATCAAATGTGGGCTGAGAGCCCTCTCCTATGGAACAGGGGTAGGGGAAGGAGGACCCAGGTAGGGCAGTTAGAGCCTAAGTGGCAGGATAGGGAAGAGAAAGCAAGCAGCTGGAGCTAGGAAGGTAGTGATGAAAACAAAAAGAAGGGTTTGAGGTGTACCAGGAAGGAAAATGTGTGAAGGACTAGGAGGGGCAGACAGGGAGGCAACAGGTTCTGGCATTGTTAACATTTTTCGCCACATTCTTTTACCCACAGAGCAACAAAACAGACACAGTAAAGTACTTCATGTACTTCATGTAGCCTTATTTTTACCCATTGAAAGTCCAGCATCCTAAATCTAGTTTGAATCTTCAATAGTTTTTTTTTTTTTTTTTTTTTTTTTTTTTTCGGTATGTGTATGAATGTACTGTCTGCATGCAGGTTTGTGCACCCGTGTCGTGCAATGCCGCGGAGGTCAGAAGAGGGTCTCGGATTCCCCTGGAACTGGAGTTCTCCTGGAATTGGAGTTACAGACGGCTCTCGGCCGCCATGTGGGTGCTGGGGATCGAACCCGGGTCCTCTGTAAGAGCGGTCGGCGCTCTTAACCGCTAGGCCATCCCTCCAGCCCCTGAATCTTCAATAGTTTTAAAGCATTTAGATGGGACTGGGGTATATAGCTCAGTTGGTAGAGTACTTGCCTAGCACACACAAAATCCTGGGTGTGATGGTGCATACCTACAATCCCAGCACTGAAGAGGTAGCAGCTGAAGAATCAGAAAGACCGAGTCACTATTGGCTATATAGTAAGTTCAAGGCCAGCCTGGGCTACATTAGATCCTGTCTCAAAAGTGGATGGTGGTGGTGATGGGGCAATGATTCAGGAGGTAAAGTATTCGTCTTGCAAGGATGAGGAACTGAGTTTGATCCCTAGAATCCAAAACATGTCCAGTTTTGTTTTCTTTTGTATTGTTCTAAGAGTCTTACTATGTAGCCAGGCTGACCTCAAACTCATGATCTGCTTGCCTCAGTATACTGAGTGGTGAGATGTACACCTTTTTTTGGAGACAGGGTCTCCCTTTAGTCTCAGCTGGCCTGGAGCTTGCTCTGTAGACTAGGCTGGCCTTGGAACTCACAGAGATCTGTCTGCCTCTGCCTCTGCCTCCAGAGTGCTGGGATTAAAGGTGTGCACCACCACACCCCACACTAAAGATGGTCTTTAGCCCCCATGTGGGTGCTGGGAATTGAACCTGGGTCCTCTGCAAAGAGCAGTCAGTGTTCTTAACCACCGAGGCATCTCTCCGGCCCCACGTACACTTATTTTCTTAAACTACCAATGCTAAGATAAGTGGGAGATCAGGGATGCAGCTTTCATTACTTGTCACAGTGGGGTGGGCTTCCTGGTGAGGTAATTGCCATTTCCTTTAAGCAACCCCTCATCTGTGTTTTATAAATAAGATCAATGACTCACTGATTCACCAAGCTGGCCTTTGGTCTGTCATTGGTGCCCTATCTGGGCTGAACAAATAAATACCTGTTCACATCTCCCTATGACAAGTTAGTGCAACAATACTAATTTTTTAAGTCAATTTTTATGTTGAACTTCAGCAAGAACAAGGTTTCCCTTACGACTTAGGAAACAATACCTTTGCTAAGAGCTAGGTTTACTACATGCTTACTATGTGCCAAGAACTGGATAAGCACTTTGTAAGCGTGTGTCAAAGTTAATTTTAACAACGATCCAATGAAGTCAGTACTATTATGACTCCTGTTTAAAAGACGATGAAAGATATAGAAAGTGTAAGTAAGTTGCTCAAAATCCTGCCTTATGCCTGGTCTTAATCATGGATTTAAATAATCCATGTACTGCCTAGCACAAATGGTAACTTTCCTGAGTAGAAAAGAACTTGTAATTAAAAATTACTTTATCCTTTTTCTGATGCAGTCTTTCTGTTGTTCTTTTACCTACAGGAGGAGAGGCAATAAGACCCTGCTGCCGAAGACCTGACGTTAACATGGGAGGGATGTATTGAGACCACACATGCAAGTGTACAGATGGCCTCTGGAATGCCAGAGAGTGTTACCAAAGGCCACTAAACCAATAAAGCAAATATGGGTCTCCCTGAGTCAAGCAAGACTCCACCGTCAGCACCAGCTACACCTCACCTGCCTGGAAATACTGTGCAGCAGAGGCAGCCATGTGCCTGTATATCCCAAATCTAATTGGCTATTGGCTCTCCCCTTGGAGAAATAACCCATGGCTGATGCCACAAGCTTACATCCCTACAGGTTAGGAATGTTATAAGCCACAGTAGACCCTGTCATATTTAACAGGGGGAAAAATGTAAACTCATGGATTAACATATCCAAACATATGTCTATGCAAGTAACCTACCATAACTATTAGTGCTGCTTAAATACCTATATATCTAATTGCTTGTTCTTCATTTATAAAAGGAGGTTATCAAACACCAAACTGTCAGCGCCCATGAAAGGAAACAGCCAGAATTGACCAGAGTCCAAGTCAACAGCTCCAGAGAGAGTGGACTGTTTTACCTCTCATCCACCTGTGCCCCTTTTCAAGCCTAGGGAACACCTGCGGAAGAGGGGCGTGGTAGAATGTAAGGGCTGCGATTGGGGTGAATGGTGAAACATTACAGCAATGTAGTCTGGACACTCATTTGACACTTGATGAACCAAACAACCTGTCACCCCCACTGGATGGTGGGGCTGTGGGGTTTTGGGCGCACAAAGCCTGCAGATAGGTTTTGCATGAAGGATGCTTGTACTCATGGATTATCACTGTAAGCTAAAAATAAAAAAAAAAAAAAACTGAGAGAAAGAGGCAGGACAGTTATGGCAAGAATGCATGATCTGGGATTGGGTGGGGGTGGTGGGGGAGGGAAAGGGAAATAAGCCTGAACTGAATTGGAAAAAGTATGAAATGCACAAAGCATCAATAAAAACTAATTAAAAAAAAAAAAGACTACATGTGTGTATGAATACTTGAAATAAACAAGACTAACCAAACTGGCAAAAAAAAAAAATTACTTTATCCTTCAACCAGAGCTAAACATTGTGATATCCTGGGGTGGATACTGGAACAAAAAAGGACAATATGGAGGTAATATAAGGTGCTGACCAAAAAGGACACTAGGAGAGGGGTATGGTGAGGAATCTCTGAGCGCCATCATTGCAACTTTTCTACAGATCTAAAATCATTCCAAAAGAAAGTTTATGTTATAAAGTCAAAACTATAATTCTATGTGGTAACAGAGCTAGCATCTCTGCTAAGTGAATGATAGCAAAGAAAAACCAGAAGTTTTCCTGAAGCTTAAATGAGATTTAAAAAACATAAGCCGGGCGTGGTGGCGCATGCCTTTAGTCCTAGCACTCGGGAGGCAGAGGCAGGTGGATTCTCTGTGAGTTCAAGTCCAGCCTGGTCTACAGAGTGAGTTCCAGGACAGCTGGGGCTACAAGGAAACCCTGTCTCGAAAAGACCAAAAAACAAAACAAAACAAAACAAAAAACAAAACAAAAAAACCCCCATAAAAACCACATATATTTGCATCTTTTATCCCACCACCTATGAGGACAAGGGGGGCATGAAGGAGGCAAGAAGATATCTATGAGCTAAGGACAGCCCTGATGTCACACATAGTGACTTCCAGGTGGGGCTTGGAACGAGGAAGACCAGGTAAAAAAAAAAAAAAAAAAAAAAAAAAAAAATAAATAAATAAATAAATAAAATAAAACATATCAATAAACCATAGACTCTGTTTAGACCCCAGTTAAAACAATCAACTCTAAAAGGATATACTTGGTAAAAGTGGGGAAATGTGATTATAAATCAGGCGTTAAGTGGTGGCACACAACTTTCATCCCAACACTAGGGAGCCAGGGCCAGGCTGATCTCTGAGATTGAGGCCAGCCTGGTCTATAGGGAAACCCTGTCTCAAACAGACAACAAAACAAAACAAAACAAAATAAAACAAAACAAAAATTTAAATGATCCTGAGGATCTCTGCTCCTTTCATCAGGTAGGACGGCAGCATGTGGTTTTATAAGAAAGTTTTTCTCTGAGACCAACTCTGATGTACACTGAAATGAACTGATGCCTAGAATCTTTTTAAATTTTAAGAAAGAAAAACAGAAAATGTGAAACAATATGACAATATAGTTAGTAAGTCTAGACAATGAACTACAGGAGATTCACTTCTTTTGTGTTTTCTAAATTTTCCTAGTAACTTTCTCTAATGAGGCCTATGAGGACATTACCTGGACACAGTGTTAAATAATTTGTGCAAGCTCATACAAAGTACATTCAAGGGTAACTTAAATTCCTAAAGGAAGACACTGGAAAAGAGGAGAGATTATTCTAAGTGGAGAAGAGTGGCAAAGTGAAGAAACTACCTGAGAAAGATGCAGAGAATGGTGCAAAGGACTGGTAGATCAGGGAGCTCACCCCGACTATTGAATCTAGTCTACAAGATTCATGTGCCATGTGGGAAAAAGCTGTAAAGAGAGTAACTTCGGGGTGGAAGGCTTACAGCTTAGAGGTCCTTACATAGCAGCAGTGGAGGCAAAGGAAAGAAGACCTCAGTGTTGCAGTGGGAGCTGGGATCATGCTTTTTCAAGGAAACAGGTTGCTGAGAATAAGTTCAAAGAAGAATAGCAAATACACCTACACAGGAAATTCCTTTATATGCATCTAGCCAAGTCATGTTCTGAACAAGGCCATTTCAAATGCTTAGTGGCTCTGCAACCACTGATCTCCCACTTCTTTCCCTCCTACTTTAGAGCAAATGCAAGTCTTCAGAAGGAAGTCACCACAATGCCTTCAAGGCCTGTTTTCACTATTCTACTCTTATTTCAAGATGACTTCGGTTCCACTGGGGATCAATAAATGATACAAAATTCCACATGCTGAGTCTCTTGCGCTAGTAGCAGTAATATAACAATAATCATGGGCCACACTTGGTGTGTGATAGCACCAGGATCTGATTGGGCACCTTGTGTCCAGAGGCCCCATCCACAGTCACTCTGCCATGTTGTCTCTCTCAAAGTCTGCCATCAAGGAATACAATTTAAAAGTTGTAATCTCTTCTTCCATGGATGGATGGAGAGAGGAAACGTGTGACAGATACACAATGCATTTAGTTCAGCTGTGAAAATGAATGAAATCATGTCATTTCCAGGAAAAACAGATTGCCATGTTAAGTGAGCTAAGCCAGAGTCAGAAAGACAAATATCGTATATTTTCTCTCGTATTGGAATCTAGATTAAAACAACAACAACAACAACAACAACAACAACACCACCATAAGACATGAAAGAAACAGGGAAGCTATTAGGGAGGAGAGAAGACAAAGGATGGCTGAGAAGAGAGGTGATGGGTAGGCAGTGTATAATCCATTACATGAATGTATGAAAATTTCACAGTGAAACATTTTATATAATTAATATGCAATAATAAAAATAATTCATTAGAAAAAAGTTGTAATGTCTTCAATGGATATCAGATAGCAACAGAAGGAAAACAATTTACTATAGTACATGGTTAAGAAAAAGTTAAGAATTGCAACTTGTCAACTAATACTACATAAAATCTACAACAAAAAACAACTCTTCATACTGTTAAAAAAGCAAACATTAACAGAAACATAAACACATGCACAGAAGTGACATAGTCCAAATTCATGAAAGCTGTCCCCTCCTAGAGGAAAAGCAAGAGGGAAGAAAACTGGAAGAAAAAGTTTTCAAGAACTTTCAAATGTATTGGTGGTGTCTTATTTCTTAAGGTACCTGCTGGATATTTGAAGTTCTTTCTACTAATTCCATTGTAAAGGAAAGAAGCGCCTGTAATCTCAACACTAGGGAAGCTAAGGACTGCCGGACAATGAAGCCAGCCTGGATGACAGTGAGTTTGAGATCAGGCTTTACTATAGAGTAAGATCCTATCTCAAAAGCCAAAACAAATAAGCACACACACACATGCACACACACACACACACACACACACACTACAGATAGAAATCTTCGAATGTTTGCAAGGCCACAGTTTCAAAGTGTTCTTTTTGCCACCATGTGGCTCCTACTGATATTACAAGGACACAATTTTCAGATGAAAAGGGCGCTGGCCTCACCTAAGTGTTCAGGTCATTACTACATGAGTGTAAACCTAAATTATTTAGTTTATTTTTTGTATATATTTTGCCTGCATGTATGTATGTACACTCTGTGTGTGCCTGGTACTTGTGGAGCCAAACATACTGTGAGTTTCAGATGGCTGTCAGATGCCATGTGGGTGCTGAAGATAGTACTTCTGTAAGAGCTAGAAGTGCTCTTAACCGCTGAGCCATCCCTCCAGTTCCAGGAGCCACCACTTTATACATAACCAATATTGAAAACATATCATTTGTGGGTTGATTTTTGTTTGTTTGTTTTTGTTGTTGTTTTTTGGCTTTTTGAGACAGGGCCTCGCTATAGCCTCAGCTGGCCTGGAACTCTGTAGACCAGGCTGGCCTTGAACTCACAGAGATCCACCTGCCTCTTGCCTCCTGAGTGCTAGGATTAAAGGTGTGCGCCACCACGCCCAGCTAACCGTCATGTGGGTGCTGGAAATCGAACCTGGGTCCTCTGGAAGAGCAGTTGATGCTCTTAACTGCTGAGCCATCTCTCTAGCCCCTGAAAACATATCTGGGTCTAGGGGTGTATCTCAGTGGTAGAGTGCTTGCTAAAGTATGTCAAAGCCTATGGTTTTATCCCCAACACTGAAAACTCTACCACTACCTCATTAGCCTATTTGTTTACAAATAATAGAACAAAAGACTTAAAATAAGGAGCTCAGCCAGCCTGGCCTACAGAGTGAGTTCCAGGTCAGCTGGGGCTACAGGGAGACCCTGCCTCAAAAGCCAAAAAAAAAAAAAAAAGGAGTTCACTTCTCACTAAAAGGAATTAAAGGAAAACAATAATGAGAAACTTGCTGGACATAAACTGTAGGAGGAAAAGATTAATGTAAAGATACACTAGAGATTAACTAAATCACTAATACTAACAATTATGTTTTTAGGCATAATACCTAAATAAGCAAAAAAGGCGGGGAGATGGGGAGGGGGAGGGGGAGGGAGAGAGAGAGAACACATATGGCTCTGTGTGAAGGTCAGAGGACAATCTGCAGGATTCACTTATCTGATTCTACCACATGAGTTCTGGGGACTAAACTCCGTCTTCGTCAGGCTTGTTGGCAAGTGCCTTTAACTACTGAGCCATTTCACAAGCCTCTTAGGCATCCTTCACAAGGGCATTAATTCCATTTATGAAGGCTCTGTTCTCATGCTAATCACTTCCCCTATACTCCCACCTCTTACTACTATCATCTAGGGTTAGTGCAATGAACATATTTTGGGAAGACACAAGCATGCAGACCACAGAGCGTGGCATATGAGATGCAACTCTTTAAAGTCATGACTAGTCTCACTCCACCTCATTATTTTCTCTTCCAACAACCAAGTGGGTTGGCAGAAGTGTGTGTGGGGGTCAAATCTGATAAAAATACATTGGACAAAAATTCTCAATTAACAAAAAATATTTTTAGAAACCAGAGAGATGGCTCAGTGGATAAGAACAACTGCTATTCTTCCAGACAACCCAGGTTCAATTCCCAGGACCCATATGGCAGCTAACAACCATCCACGACTTCAGTTTCAGGGGATTTGACACCCTCTTCTGGCCTCTGCAGGCACTAAATGCACTTAGAGACATGCAGACAAAACACCCATACATATAAAAATAAAAATAAAAACTATTTTTAAAAACATAAAGTTAGGTTCCTTCTACATACAATATCTCAACACTCACATTTTAACTATTTTCCCATTTAAAAATGAAGAATATGTAGCTCAGATATTAAATAGATTGCTCAAAATAATGTAAGAGGCATATGTAAAGATCATAATCCAAAATTATAGCTCTAGCTGGGCTTGGTGGCACATGCTTTTAATCCTAGCACTTGGGAGGCAGAGGCAGGTGGATCTTTGTGAGTTCAAGGCCCGCCTGGTCTACATAGTGAGCTCCAGGCCAGCTGGGACTAAAGGGAAATCCTGTCTCAAAAAGACAAAAAATCATATATATATACATATATATATATGCATATATATACATATATATATGTGTGATTCAGGCATAATAAGCTCTAATAAATAAAGAAAGCAACTGGAAAATTATATTTTCCTTATCAGGTTGAAATGGTTAAATTATCTTGCGAACTCGCTGCAAAACTGTACCTGCTGCCCTCCACTCTGAAGGCCGATTAATACAGTCAAGACCAATATTCCATATGCAACCTCATTCCCTGTTATTTTCACCCAGAAAAAGGCTTCTATCACAGTACCTAAGAAAATTTTGGAATTTTGTTCAGGCTGTTGACAACCTGTCCTAGAACACCCTTTCCTATCACTTTTTTTTTTTTTTTTGGTCTTTTTGAGACAGGGTCTCCCTGTATCCCCAGCTGTCCTGGAACTAACTCTGTAGACCAGGCTGGCCTTGAACTCACAAAGATCCGCCTGCCTCTGCCTCCCAAGTGCTAGGATTAAAGGTGTGCTCCCATCACTTTTTAAATTCTTTTAAGAATAATTAAAAATTCATTAGCCCAGTGGTATTGTTAGTGACAACTGCAGATCATCCAACATTCTGATCTCCAAAAATACGACAGCACTCATGGTAAAATGCTGAGTTATTTGTGTACATTTTTTATATACCATTGATTCCGTGTTGTTTTCTTAGAAGGCAGGTTTCATGTACATCTGTCTGACTTTGTAGCTGACGCTGGCTTTTAACTCATGGATTCTCGGGGATGGAGAGATGGCCTAGTGGTTAAGAGCACCGACAGCTCTCACAGAGGACCTGGGTTCGATCCCCAGCACCCACATGGCGGCCGAGAACCGTCTGAAACTCCAAATCCAGGAGAACTCCAGTTCCAGAGGAATCCAACACCCTCTTCTGACCTCTGCAGCATTGCATGACATGGGTGCACAAACTTGCATGCAGACAGTACATTCATACACATACATAAATAAATAAAACAAAATAAAATAAAAAAATAACTCATGGATTCTCTTGTCTCCAACTCCATGTGTTGGGATTAAAGGCCACCATGAGTGGCTTCCACAAACTCAATTATGTTTAATTTTTTTTTTGAGACAGGGTCTCCCTATAGCCCCTGCTGGCCTCTGCAAGAGCAGTCAGCGCTCTTAACTGCTGAGCTCTCTCTCCAGCCCCGTGTTTCATTTTTATTAACTGAAAAACCAGTTAAAGTGACCCTTCTCTTTTTAACTTTCTTTCCTTCTATTCTTTTGATCACTATGACTATTACACATTTCCTGGCTATAGTTATGCATGCATATACACATAACATATATATATATATATATATATATAACAATATAAAAATGAATTACCTTTATGTATCCAAATCTATACCATACATTCCTTGGAATGCTGACATTTTTTTCTAAAGATTATGAAATAAAAATTTCCATAAATATATTAAAATTATAAAGAAATTCACTATGTAAGGTAAAATATAAGATCCTTTTTGGGTGAATAACCACATATTAATAAACGCATACATTTAAATCTGGTACATTTCAGGGCTGGAGAGATGGCTCAGCAGTTAAGAGCACTGACTGCTGGGCTGGAGAGATAGCCTAGCGGTTAAGAACACTGACTGCTCTTGCAGAGGACCCTGGTTCGATCCCCAGCACCCACATGGCGGCTAAGAACCGTCTGTAACTCCAATTCCAGAACTCCAGTTCCAGGGGCATCCGAGACCCTCTTCTGACCTCAGCGGCATTGCACGACACGGGTGCACAAACCTACGTGCAGACAGTACATTCATACACATACAAAAAAAAAAAAATAGCACTGACTGCTCTTGCAGAGGACCTGGGTTCGATTCCCAGCACCCACATGGTGGCTAAGGACTGTCTTCAGCTCCAGTTCCAGGGGAATCTGACACCCTCTTCTGGACTCTGCAGCATTGCACCACACGGGTTCACCTACCTACATGCAGACAGTACACTCATACACACTAAAAAAAGAAAAAAAAAAAGTCGACTTTTTTCTTTTAAACAATTTTAAAGGTAAAGGAGTAACTCTGTGACTAGCTGTATTTTTCTAACCACAGCAAGGATGAAAGGTCACTAAACATAAACAGTGGCCCCTCCCAAAAGATTGAGGCAGAATTTATGGCTAAAAAATTAATATAGGGCTGGGTGTGGTGGCACATGCCTTTAATCCCAAGCACTCAGGAGGCAGAGGCAGAGGCAGAGGCAGAGGCAGAGGCAGAGGCAGAGGCAGATGGATCTCTGTGAGTTCAAGGCTAGCCTGGTCTATGTAGTAAGCTCCAGGCCAGCTGGGACTAAAGGGAGACACTGTCTCAAAAAGACCAAAAAAATCTAATACAGGATAATAACAAAAAGGCATTACTAAGGTCTTTCATAGGGTTATACTCTACAGGACTTAAAGTACATGGTGCCAAACATAAAGGGTATAATTTTTTATTTGGAAACACAACATACAGCTACCCTTTTACACCAACCTTCACTTTGAAACTACTGGAACATAAAATTTGCTTTTTCATATATATTCAGTAATTAAATACACATCTCTTTTTTTTTTTTTGGTCTTTTCGAGACAGGGTCTCCCTGTAGCCCCAGCAGTCCTGGAACTCACTCTGTAGACCAGGCTGGCCTTGAACTCACAAAGATTCGCCTGCCTCTGCCTCCCAAGTGCTAGGATTAAAGGCGTGTGCCACCACGCCCTGCTAAATACACATCTCTAAGAATAAATGCAACCACTGCCCTCTGCAGCAGGGAGATTTTAATTAGCATGGTTAAAAATTATTACAACTTATTCAAGATTCCCTTCTGCTATTGTCTTTGAACAAGTATCTTTTATATTTGCCTTTAAATAACTAAAAAAGATAAGTGAAACAGAAAACAACCCCAGAAATATAATAATACCCTGTATGAGGCTGGTTTGCGGTGTTGGATCCTTTTCTTCTCTCCGATTTCTATTCCTTGGTTCCAGCCTCTGCAAAGCCAGCAGAGACTCACTGTTTTTCACACACAGGGTCTACACACTCCCCTTCTCTTTATCCAGAACAAGGCACTGCTGTTTGGTACTTCTGCTCTTCTCGCAACTCATGTATCAGGATATGGGCAGCCACTTTCATATGAGAGTGACTTATCTTTCAAGGCTCTTATTTCCTGTATTATACAGCACTTCCTCATCTTAACTTTGTGTCTACTGCCTTGAACTATATTTAGGCCAATGAAACCAAGCTTAGGTCTACCCCCTCCCCCATTCAGTCAAAGCATGTAACATGGTGTATTACACAATCCCAGAGTTCTAAAGCAATAAGACAACACCCTTAAACTGTCATAACTCCTACTGAGTTTTTATATACTCTGTGAAATTAAGGCATTCACTGACAAACTTACTGAAAGCATTTATAATATGTAGGGAATAACTTTAAAATAAGTGGTCTGGGGCTGGAGAGATGGCCTAGCGGTTAAGAGCACCGACTGCTCTTGCAGAGGACCTGGGTTCGATCCCCAGCACCCACATGGCAGCTGAGAACCATCTTTAACTCCAGTCCCAGGGGAATCTGATGCCCTCTTCTGACTTCCTCGGCATTGTACAACACGGGTCCACAGACCTACATGCAGACATTACATTCATACACATAAAAAATAAATTAAAAAAATTAAAATAAGTGTTCAATAACTAAACAACAAGAAGGAACTGAACATTCATAAAAGGACTGCTATCACTCCCACCTCCAGCTTAGACACAGGCATGCCAGGCTCTGGCTGGCTGAGCAGTAGAAACTGTTCCTTCTGTCCCAGATAGCCGAGGCAAACACAATATAGAAGAGGAGGTCAGAGTGCTCAGGGCTTTGGTTCCTGACTGAGCTGACTCCTGACGCTCCTGGATGCCAAGTTTGCACTGAAGAACGAGTGGATCTTTTATTGCAGCTGAGGAAGAACTTGGGAGTAATGCAATCTTCATTTTCTATTAATGCACTGGGAATACAAAAGCAAGTTCTTTAGACTTTATTTTAAAGGAGCCATTTTTAGGCAGAAGAGCTTCTACTCATCTATATGTCACTCACACCTGTGCCTGGCACACATACAGTGCATTTGATAGAGTTTGGTTAGACTGAAGTCTGTGGGCAAAGTCAGCTTTTCCCTGCAGAAGAGGAAAACAGCAGGCAGAGGCATTACATGATGTTAGAAAGTTGCAGTGCTAAGAAAGGCAACCTTATATGCCTTTTCCCCCTTCTCTACCTCTTCTGCCCTCAAGGTGGACGTGGCATGAGTACCGAGGGAGTAAGGTAGGACAGAAAGACAAGTCTCTGAGAGACGAGGGTTGACATTAGCAGCAGCAGCAGCCAGTGTGATCCCAAGAGGTCCGGGGTGACTGAGAGATTTCTAGCTGGGGTGACAGACAGAATAATGTTGCTGTACCTTAGGGAGAACATGTTAAAAGGGAGCAGTGAATTTAGGGTGATGAGGCAGTAAGTAGTTTACTTAAAGCATTATGATTGACTATTATGAAAACTGAGTTATTTGGATACTTGCAGAAAAGCATGTGGCAAATGATTTGTTGCCTGATTGTAAAATGTAATAAGGTCGGGGGCTGGAGAGATGGCCTAGCGGTTAAGAGCACCGACTGCTCTTGCAGAGGACCGGGGTTCGATCCCCAGCACCCACATGGCAGCTTTAACTCCAGTTTCAGGGGAATCTGACACCCTCTTCTGACCTCCGTGGCATTGCGCAACATGGATGCACAAACCTACATGCAGACAGTACATACACATAAAAAACAAATAAAATTTAAAAATTGTAATAAGATCAAACTGGTGTTGATACTTGATCAAGGAGAAATACTGAAGTCATCAAAAGGAATTTACAAGAAGAGATGGAGAGGGAGCTTCCCTGTCTCTACCTCTCTTCCCTTTAAAATTAAAAAATATTTTAGGGGCTGGAGAGATGGCTCAATGGGTTCAATTCCTAGCACCCACATGGCGGCTAAGAACTGTCTTTAAGCCGGGCATGGTGGCACATACCTTTAATCTTAGCACTTGGGGCAGGCAGATCTCTGTGACTTCAAGGCCAGCCTGGTCTACAGTGAGTTCTGGGCCAGCTGGGGCTAGGGAGACCCTGTCTCAAAAAATAAATTATTCCACGGGACCCAGGACCAACCACTTGACAAACACACTATTACTGAATAGTGTGTTTCACTATTCACCTTCCTCTCTGCAAGGAAAAATCTAGAAATAGAATTTAAAAGGACAGCCAGGAGTGGTAGCGCACACCTTTAATCCTAGCACTTGGGAGGCAGAGGCAGGCAGATCTCTGTGAGTTCAAGGCCAGCCTGGTCTACAGAGTTCCAGGCCAGCTGGGGCTACAGGGAGACCCTGTCTCGAAAAGACCAAAAAAAAAAAAAAAAAAAAAAAAGAATTTAAAAGGACAAAGCACAGGGGCTGGATGGCTCAGTGGATGAAAGCACTGGCTATTCTTGCAGAAGATCCAGGTTTGGCTCCTAGCACCCACATGGCAGCTCACAACTGTCTATAATGCCAGTTCCACAGGATCCAACACCCTATTCTGGTCTCTGGGGATTTCCATGCATGTGGTGCACTTACATTCAAGCAAACACACACACATAAAAATAAAAAATAAAATAAAATTTTGCTGGGCATGGTAGTATACAACTTTAATCCCAGCATTCAGGAGGCAGAGGTAGCAGATCTCTGAGTTTCAGGTCATCCTGGTCTACAAAGTGAGTTCCAGACCAGCCAAAGATACATAGTGAGACCCTGTCTCAAGGTCCTCCAACACTAAAAAAAAGAGGCTAAAGCACATTCATATCCTCTTGGGGGGTGGGGACAGCAGAAGGCATCTCAGCACTAATCATGGTGGGAGTAGGAAACTGGTTTTCAGTCTGTTAGAGCCCAACAAGGTGCTACCTGGTACACAGTAAATGCTTAGTAAGTGCTACTGGCTCACTAACACTCTATTTACATAGATCAACAGTATATTTACTTCTCTCCAGCAGATGGCGCTAGAGCTCCACACACGCATCAGCTAGTTCAAGTTGTCCTGAGACTAAGAACTAAGAAAATCAGGAAAACGTTTTCCATAGGATACTACACACTTTCTCTCTTCTAGCTGTTTAAAAAATTAGTGATAATTTCACTCACCTGACTCAATACTCCCCCAAACTCAGAGCCTTTCATACTGCTAAGCATCCTACCACAGAGGTACATTCCTAGCCCTCCCTTTATATATTCTTCTTAGATCTTTATCCTTATTATGAAACACAGAACCCAACAAATTTATCGTATCTGTCCCTGTATCACACTTTCCCTGGTCTTCTACCCTTTTTCACTTGAGAAAATTGTTAATTTAGTTTGCTATTTCTAATCAAAAACAAAACAAACTTTATCAATATACCCTAATCATTATCTTAAAGGGCTTGGTTTCCAAATAAGATAAAGAAGAAAAATTAAAGATAAAAGTGGCCAGAGTAGAGTGTGGGCTTAGTACACTTTGAGGCCCTGGGTTGCATCCCCAACACCAAAATAATAAAGGGAGGGAGGGAGAGAGAAAGAGATAACATGTATAAAAATGACGTTTATATAGGCATATTTTTGAGGAATACAACTGGGAGGGAACCACAATAACATAAGGACTGGGTCAAAAAATGGACTGATATAATTAAATTCTGCCCTAAACAATAAACCTTTGCAGAGAAAAACTTTAAAGACTGAGAAAAAGATGGAGGACATGTATGGCAGAATGCATGAACTGGGGTGGCTGGGGGGAAGGGAGAGGGGAATGTGTCTAAAGTGAACTAAAAAATGATGTATGAAATATACAAAACATCAATAAAAGTATTATATTAAAAAATAAAAATAAATAAATGGGGTGGGGGTTGGAATATAGCTCACTGGGCAGAAGTGCTTGCTCTCTATGCCTGGCAACCTAAATCTGATCCCCAGAATCAGTGGAAAGAGAACCAACTTCACCAAACTGTCCTCGAACCGTTGCAAACATGCTGCGGCACATGTGCACTGTACACAAGCATATACACTAATCAAACAAATGTTTTTAAAATAAAGGTATAAGGTATCAAATAGAGTTCATCCTTCAGTTCATTTAGAATTCCATGGCATGTTGGTAAGGTTGGTTTTTACTGAAACTCTGAAAAGAGTACTTTAAGATTAGACTTAGGCTCTATGCTCAGATAATGATATTGTCATGTTTTACTCTCTGATTTTAACCACACTAAACTCCTGAAGATGCACCAAGTCCTGAAGATGACATCCACCATTTGTGGCCCTAGCCTATTTAAAGCAGGTGGTGTCCTCTTCCCAACTATTGAGATAACCAAATATCCTCCCACAAGCTTCTAGCTGTTCCTTAACAAACATTTCTGTTCCCACCATTGGGACAGTTGATTTTTATTTTTTATTTATTTTTTATTTATTTTTGTATGTGTATGAATGTACTGTCTGCATGTAGGTTTGTACACCTGTGTCGTGCAATGCCGCGGAGGTCAGAAGAGGGTGTCGGATTCCCCTGGAACTGGAGTTCTCCTGGAATTGGAGTTACAGACAGTTCTCAGTGCCATGTGGGTGCTGGGGATCGAACCCAGGTCCTCTGCAAGAGCAATTGGTGCTCTTAACCGCTAGGCTATCTCTCCAGCCCGATTTTTTTTTTTTTGTCATGACAAACTAGGTTTTTTTTTTCCTAATTCTTTTGATTTTATGCATACATACCCTCCACCCATACACCAAAAATGCCTGTCTAAAAATAAATGGTAGCTTAATTCCAGAACCTGTTAAGGGATTCACAATATAAGAGCACAGTTGTTTTTAGATCACGAGGAATATAACATTAACGTTGTTCAGTTTGCTTTACAACTAGGTACTTGGTGCTAGCATCCACAGATGAGGGATACCATTCGTCATTTGTTTTTCTGGGGGATCAGCTGATTTTTAAAGCCAACAAGTTACCTAATGGTAAAAGCACTGGCTAAAGTATCTGAAGGAACCAGGTGTTAGGATTTAAACCAACTCATTTAACAAGATGATAAACACAGATTGCTACTAAAGCTCTGGTCATAAACATCTCAACCACAAATTTAACTTTTTCAACAAGGAAATATTCCATTTGAGCTACTGGTCCCAGAAGTCCTGCTATGCAGCCTCTGCTGGAAAACAAAACAACAAAAACCTGGAAAAGAGTAATTGGTGGAGTAATTTTATTCAAGACTGGCCTTGGGAAAATGGGGGGGGGGCACCGGCTGCACAGAAAAGCAGTCCCATCTCGGAATGGGGGGGAGCAGGACTCAGGGGGGGTTCCAGGGCAATGGGTAGAAAATTTCCAGTTTCAAGTCATCTAGGTCCCCACCCCTCTCCCCAGCACAGAGACTTGCTCAGACAGGTTTTCAGATCCTGAGGCATCTTTTATGTACTTACTTACTTACTTACTTACTTTTGGTCTTTTTGAGATCCCAGCTGGCCAGGAACTCCCAGAGATCTGCCCGCCCCTGCTTCAGGAGTGCTGGAGTGCTGGGATTAAAGGTGTGCACCACTATACCTAATTTGAGGCATCTCTTAACAAACTATAGGCACAGGAAGAAATTAGAGCACCGAGTGGGAAGGATTAGTCTGCAAGTGAATAATGGTGATTGGTGAGTCTAGCAGGCCTTTATTTACTGTGCATTATTTACTGTGTGGAAAACTTAGAATGGGTTGGGTTCTAAGCCAATGGTACCTCCCTGGCCACACCCATGGGGTGGGGTGTAGTGACGAATTGAGTCACGATGGATATTTAAGCAGACGTGTTGGAATAAAAATCTCTCTCTGCATTTGAACCTCAACCTGCCTACACGTAGTGTGCTTTCCTGCACATGCTTTCCACATGGGTCATCCTAGGATTACGGGGCCCCCCTGCCACAAATCTTGGCAGCGACACCACAATAAGGCATCTTCCTTCTCTATAAATTTATTTTTATTTTCTCTATAATTCTTAGTCTACTGTTAATTTGTGAATAGTCTCAAACTCAGACTAAACTAGTTTAAGTGAACCATAAGATAGCAAGCTTTTTTTTTTTTTTTTTGTTTTTTTTTTGTGGATGTGTGAAGACAGGGCCCACTTTTAGTTATTCAACTGGCCCTGAGCTGTTTTGTAGATTCGGCTGGCCTTTGACCTCCAGAAATCTCTATCCTCGCCTCCCAAGTACTGCAAAAAAAAAATAACGGCCTGTGCCATCGCGCCTGGCAGCAAGCTTCTTCAAACAACATTTAAGAAAGGACCTTTAGCTAGCAACACTTGGTCCTTTACGCTGCTGGCTCTGGAGCTTTCTGAGCTTCATTAGGCAAATGACAACCTGTAATACCTACCAGACCCGAACCTTCTTGACCGAAGTGGCAAGAGAAAGAAGCAACTTGCAAAATATCTGGCCAAGATGGTAGGAAGCCTCTGTAGCCCAGGAGCATGACAGGAGAGGGCAAGAGGTAACTACAGTGTGTGTGTGTGTGTGTGTGTGTGTGTGTGTATGTGTGTGGGGGATGACTTCCAATACAAGTCACTGTGGAACAGTTACCCATAACACCCAAGTGTTCTTAGCTAAAATATGTTCTACTTCCATGCTCTAGCTCAACACTTGAAACAAACCGAAATGGAAATTCTTTCCTGATAAGCCACTCTCTGCAAGGCACCACCATCAACTTAATGGTTCTAGCTCAAGCCAGAAACATGGGAGTCCTCCCTGGTACCTTAATATTTCTACCCAATCCTCCAAAGTCCAAGTGCAAAGAAAGGTACTTTCTCATAAGTACCTTGGAATTTTCCTTCCTTCCTTTCCTTTCCTTTCCTTCCTTCCTTCCTTCCTTCCTTCCTTCCTTCCTTCCTTCCTTCCTTCCTTTTTCTTTCTCTTCCTTCATTCCTTCTCTCTCTTTTCTTCCTCCCCTCCCTCTCTCCTTCCCTCCCTCCCTTTTGTTGGTCCTTTTGAGACAGGGTCTCCCTATAGCCTCAGCTGGCCTGGAACTCACTTTGTAGACCAGGCTGGCCTTGAACTCACAGAGATTCACCTGCCTCTGCCTCCCCAGTGCTAGGATTAAAAGTGTGTGCCACCACGCCTGGCTTAAAGACATTCTTAGCTGCCATGTAGGTGCTGGGAATCGAACCTGTGTCCTCTGCAAGAGCAGTTGGTGCTCTTAACCACTGAGCCATCTCTCCAGCCTCTTAATTTGCTTCTTTCACTCCCTGCAGAAAGTACTCTGTTGGCACATTGTCTCTTGCTTGGACTAACGTAATAGCCATCTAAATGGCCTCTGAACATCCACTCCTGGATCAATGTACCAACTTCTTAGCCTTCCTAAACTTCAATATACTGTCTTGTGGTCTGGATCTCATCTCTGTGCATTTGTTCAAAAACAAGTCTTTCCGTCCTGACCACATAAGAGCCACCCACATAAACTGACAAGATACACAGTGTATGTCTATCCTCTGGCCACAATGGCTGGTCCAGGTTTGGTCAGGAACTCTAAGCTAGTCAAACTATTTCTCAAACACTGGAAATCTAAGTAGAAGTCAACATTGCAGGTAGAAAAAGTGATGGGCCTGCAGACAACTTCCACTCAAGTTCTGCAGTGAGAACAGGAGCTGCCCAGGCTGTCTGCCCTCTCAGAGACCTGGATGTTCAGCCTTTTCTTTATATAGGAGCCAATGACTATTTCCCAACAAATTGCTCTTTAGCTTATGTTTGCCAAAATAGCTTCCTGTTATGTATAACAAGGGAACTTTAACAGCAATATAAACTGTCCTCTGCCCCACTCTGGTACTCCCCAGGCTCCCCCTCCCAGATTCTCAGGCCTCAAGTGGCTGTGCTAATCCTGCTTTCTCCTCTCTCTAGGCCTTTGCCTTCCGTTCTTCCTCCTTAAATGACCTCTCTGTATAATTCCCACTCATATTCAGGACTCCCTCTAGATGTCATTTCCTCTATAGTTTCCCAGGGCCCTTCAGGATGGACACTCATGCTCCCACAGGAATTTGCCTGATTCCTTGTTAATCTAGCCCCAAATCTAAATTATGACAAAAGGCAGGTCTTGCTCACACTGTACCCATGGACACACACATGCTTGCCAGAGACTAGGCTTTCAGCAAACACTTTCAAAGGAACAAACTAAGAAATTGGAAACCCAACTCACTGAATTTAGTATTCACAGAAATGTAACAAAAATTTA
Source organism: Rhizomys pruinosus (assembly GCA_009823505.1). Taxonomy (NCBI): domain Eukaryota; kingdom Metazoa; phylum Chordata; class Mammalia; order Rodentia; family Spalacidae; genus Rhizomys; species Rhizomys pruinosus. Next base: position 698,593 of record VZQC01011102.1, read on the forward strand.
AAAATAAATTCATCAGTTGTACCACTATACCTGTAATTCTAGCACTTAGCAGGCAAATGCAGAGAGGATCACTGAAAGTTCAAACCCAACCTGGTCTATAGCAAGTTTCAATCAATGTGGAACTTACTTTGTTCCTCACTACTAGAACATAACCTCTGAGAATGGCTTTTTTTTTTTTCCTTTGGACTTTTTGAGGCAGGGTCTCCCTGTAGTCCCTGCTGTCCTGGAGCTCACTATGTAGACCAGGCTGGCCTTGAACTCACAGAGATCTGCCTGCCTCTCCCTCTAGAGTGCTGGAATTAAAGACAAGCTAAAAAGTGATTTTTTTTTTTTTTTTTTTTTTTTTCAGGGTCTCCCTGTAGTTCCCTGCTGTCCTGGAGCTCACTATGTAGAAACCAGGCCTGGCCTTGATCTGCCTCCCAAGTGCTGGGATTAAAGGCGTGTACCACCATGCCTGGCTTAAAGACTGTTCTTAGCTGCCATGTGGGTGCTGGGAATCGAACCTGGGTCCTCTGCAAGAGCAGTTGGTGCTCTTAACCCCCTAAGCCATCTCTCCAGCCCCAACATAGTTTTAACATAGTTTCTCCAAACTTAAAGTCTTTTTCCCTCTCAAAAAATGATCTGGTCTTTTTGAGACAGGACCAAAAAAAAAAAAAAATATCTGAATACACTTTTATCTGATTAACTGTAATTGGTATAATAAAAAAAAATTACTTATAAGCATCTGTCTTCTGTATAGCACTTTACAGTTCTCCAGGGAAGGATGTAAACATATTCTTCACAACAATATATACAGATAGTTCAATATTTGCTGCACAAAGGAAAGAAAATAAAGATACAGTAAGATTTCTATAGCCTTACATTTAGAAGTAAATTCTAAAGTCAAGACATTTACAGATCTTAACATCTGAAAGGTTTTTAACAACTTTGAGATAGATATGCTACCACACTGGTCACAAAGCTTTGTAACTTTTTCCAGTTATCTATTCAGACCTTCTAATTTGAGTTTTTCTGGAGAGCCCACTTTCTGGCTAGCTGAAGGAAGTGCAGTCTCTCTGCCTGCCTTCTCAACTGCACACCGCTGGCAATACCCTCAGTCTGGCCCTCTTCCTTGTAGACACTGCTCAGCCCACTCTCACAGTACTGCTTACCTCCACAGCTAGTCAACACCTGCTAACCCTTCCTGTTCTCCCCTCTGCCTCCCAGGTTGCAATATCACTCTGAGAAGTGGCCCTTCCATCTGAACAGACCAGCACAGCACACAGAGCACAACCTCTCTAAGCCCAAGGACCTTTCTCTCTTCTGGGTTATTTGCTTGTGAGCACTTAGGGCCTCATGAGTCTGTCAAGACAAGGTTCCTCCCACTAATCTGCCAGCAATTGCTGGGTCTCAGAAACTGTTTCTGAAAAGCTGGTTTCTTCTTGGCTAAAGAGAATATCACTATAATATCTTGAAAACATTCCCAACATAAACAAACATAAACAACAGTTAAATTCTCTCTAAGATGGAAATAAGTTCTCCATAATTCTTAGAAACATACTGTACTAGCAAAGGTGTATAAACCCTACTTCATTTTACATCTACATTTTACACTACATGTGGCTAAAAAAAAATACTTCAGCATTATTTTTACTCAACTCAAACATTTATTTGTTCTGCTCTCTCCCTCTTCTCTGCCCTTAGAAGCAGCATGTTAATGACAGTCTCTTCAACAAACAAAGTTGGGAAAACTGGATATCCACAAAAAGAATACTGAAGAATAGCCGGGCGTGGTGGCACATGCCTTTAATCCTAGCACTCGGGAGGCAGAGGCAGGTGGATCTTTGTGAGTTCAAGGCCAGCCTGATCTACAGAGTGAGTTCCAGGACAGCTGGGGCACAGGGAGACACCCTGTCTCGAAAATACCCAAAAAAAAAAAAAAAATACAGAAGAATAAACTATTTACAACAACTAATCAAAAAGAGCACGCAAGACCTCAAACTATAAAACTCTACAAGAAAACACAGCGGAAAATGTGTATGATTTTGGACTGGGCAATAACCTCTTGGACACAGCATCAAAAACAGCTAACAAAGTCAAAATTAGACAAATGGAACTATATCAAACTTAATATATCTAAAGACACAATCAGAGTAGAAAGGCAAACTTTCTACTGTGGGAAAATTCAGTTAAGTATAATGGGTTAAACTCTAACCAGTGCCCCCTAGTGCATAAGTAGGAGTCATGGGACCTTCCTGGCCATGCCCATGGAGTGGGATGTGGTGATGCAAAGGTCTGGGATTTGGTTCTGGGAAATGAAGTCACACTGGCTATAAAACCTGGCCATTTTTAAATAACACTCTCCCTGTATTTAGATACCATATAATGCGTGCTGTGCTTTCCCTCAAATGTTTTCTACATGGCTCCCTGAGGGAATAAATGGGATGACTCACAACAAACTATGGATGAGAGAAAATATTTGCAAATTATATCAACACCTAATAAAGTTTTAATATCCAGAATATATAACAAATAAGTAGAATTCAAAAAACAACCAAAATCAGGGGCTAGAGAGATGGCCTAGCGGTTAAGAGAACCAACTGCTCTTGCAGAGGACCCGGGTTCAATCCCCAGCACCCACAAGTTGGCTGAGAACCATCTTTAGCTCCAGTTCCAGGGGAATCCGACACCCTCTTCTGACCTCAGCGGCACTGCACGACATGGGTGCACAAATGTACATGTAGACACTATATTCATACACATACAAAAACAAACAAACAAACAACAACCAAAATCAAATGACCTGATAGACAAAGGCTGGGCATGGTAGCATACACTTGTAATTCCAGCAGAAAGAAGGCTAAGGCAGGAGAACTGCCAAGAGTTCCAGGCCATCTTGGGCTATAGAGACCTTGTCTCTATATAAATAAGTGGGCAAAAAACTTCAGTAGATATTGAAAAGATGATATACAAATGGTCAGTAAGCATATAGAAAATTGCTCAAGATCATCAATCATTAGAAAAATGCAACTCAAACACTCAGTGAGGTAGCATTTCACAACAACTATGTAAATTGCTTTTTGTCGCTGAGAAAGAATGCTTGAAAAAAAAACAATTTACCAAACAGAATGACTCATTATGTATTTCAGATTATGATTTCCAATGTTTCAGCCCATGGCCACCTGGTTCTGTTGTTTCTGGGCCCATAATGATTTAGCACATCATGCTGAAGCACAGTGGAGGAAAGGTGTTTACTTCATGGCCAGGAAGCAGAGAGCGTGCAGAAACAGCTAAAAATAGGACAGTGTTGCATAGGACTGTCCAATAGACAGACCATGGACAGATGCCATCTTCCCAAGCTTGGTTGCATCCACTTGCCTAGGGTCATCACAGCTAAGCTTGTTAACTGTCACATTCCACAAGAAGGAGGGGCAGAGAGGGAATGGGACCCTCTCAACCGACCAGTTGGCCCAAGTTGCATGATGGGGAGGGGCTATAAAAGCTGAGGAAGCCTAGGGGAGGCTCTCTCACTGTTTGGTACAGTGGTAGGGAAGACACCATCCACATTTGGATGAAGACTTTCCAGTGCAGCCTTAAATGGGGGGAGTATTCATGGTCTTTTAAGTAAACCCTCATTCATTCTTCTGTAAGCCCGATAAATTCACTGGTTTCCCAGACTACACTTTGGCAAAAATCATACCTCAGTTCGTTGTTGGGACCAAGGTATGAGGGGACAGACATTGTTTATGCCTCCCAGAAAGAATTTTAGCTTAAGATGTACTCTTCAGAGGCACTCACTCTTCAGTGACTCACTTCCTCCAATCAAACCCCACCTTCCAGTTTCTGTCACCTCCCAATAGTCCACTCAATTAATCCATTGATAAAGTTCCCACTCTGATAATCTAATCACTTTCTCAAAGCCCAATCTCTAAACACTGCATTAGGAATCGAGCATTGAACACATGAAGTTTGGGGGGAGACTTCATATCCAAACCATAATATTCATGATGGCTATTACCAACGCAAACAGCACAAACATTTGAGACCTGTTAGTGGGATATAAGAAAATTAGGCCCTTTGTGCGCTGGTGCCATAACTACAGAAACATGGAAGTTGGGACTGACTTTAAATCAGACTACAGTAAAAGAAAGAAAAAAAGATTCCAGAGGTTATGGAGCAGCTCTGGGTTTTGACTAAACAGACTTAGAGAAAGCACAGAGATCTTGCCTGGTGCACATTCTTCCTGAGATGTGAGTCTCTCTGAAACAGCTGGAGTCTCTGGGATAAATATTTGTAGAATGGTTCTCAGATAATGGTTCTCCAAGCTGCTTTAGAGATTTGGGACCTTTTCCTCTCTGTATTCCCAGTAATGGGGTAACTGCAGTAAATGCTCATTTTGCATTACACTAAGTTTCTTCAAGCTGCACTGAGTTACCACACTCTCTTACTTTTTCAATGATATCAGTTCTTATATTTTTGACAACTCCCAATTTCACCTTCAGCCCTAACATGGCAATGTTAACACTCCTGTGGAGTCCAACTGTCTATCAGTCAGGCACTGAGCTAAAAGGGTTATCTGAGAAGACACATAGCATCAAAATGGTAAGTACAAGTGGGAAGTAACATAATCTGAGTATCTGCTGGTGGCCTGGAGGTCTGAACTGTGACAGAGGGTCCTCCCTGCATCCCCAGATGGCCAGCATATATTGAAAATTTTGTACTAACCAATCTTTATGACCCAAATTCTGAAAGTCAATCTATTATTAGGAAAGCCTGGATGGTAACTATAAAAATGACAGCCTAAATAAACCAATAATACAGGAAGAAATTGAAGATGTAATAAGTAGACTCCCAACCAAAAAATGCCCAGGCCCAGATGGTTTCATGGCAGAATTCTATAAAATATTTCAAAAAGACTTACAACCATTACTACTCAAGTTGTTTAGAAGTATACAAACGGAGGGAGTTCTCCCAGATTCCTTCTATGAAGCCAGCATCACGCTATTACCAAAACCAGGTAAAGATACAACCAAAAAGGAGAACTGTAGACCCATCTCCCT